>VZTR01033166.1:0-12494 GCA_013400775.1 Chaetops frenatus
GGGGAAGCTGGTGCCATTTCTGGGCCTACCAGGCCACCACAGCATCCTTACTTATCTATGGGACAGTTCCATGGAAGCGTAAGCATTCAGTATTTGGATGCTACCGAGGTACACCCTTCAGACTCTCCCTTGGCTGTGGTTTTGGTTCTGCCTTCGCCTCCAATGCAGGCACTACCCGAAAAAGGGGAAGAGGAACTGCATTTTGAGGGGAGGATTCGGGGAGGAGAAGTAGACTGGGGACATTGTCGGGGAGAGGCTGACTCTGGTCACCCCATGATCCCTCCAGCACGGGACGCTGGTGCCAGTTTGTACAGAGCAGGGGGATGGCTCCCAATATTTCTGTTACCACACACAGGGGGCTCTTGGGGAGGGGGACTGGATTCCTCACCCAAGCTGGTGGGAAGGAAAGTGGAGTTGCCAGGCCCATCCGCAGGTGTTTAGAGCAGAGTTGTGGCTCCCCAGTGGTGTCCTACAGCTTGGGACTAGGTGGAACAGCTTATCATCTCCTCCCTTGGAGCCCCATCCCCAGAAGTAGTCAAGTGATGCAGGAGCAGCCTGTGCTGGAGGTGCCAGGACAGGGAGGAGGTTGACGCAAAGTATCCCTTCTCCCTATGTGGTAGCTGAGAGGACAGCAACCATCTTTCTCCGGTCAGGTCAGAAATCCAAAAGCCATTGTCACCTCTTTTGTTGCTGATACATCCCACAAGAACAGGGATAGGACAATGTAATATTACTGGGGAGGGAGAGTCAGGAAAACTCAGCTTAGATGCTTGAGTATCTCTTTTCCTAGTGCTGTTTCCTGGGACTCTCTTTTCCTGCCTCCTCTTTCTGGCTGGGCCGTTCCCAGCCCCAGCCTGCCATGGCACTTCATGCTCAAGACTTTATTTCAGCTATTGTCCCTCCCACACGTCCCCAGCCTTCAGTTTGGGACCTCTGGGCCCCTCCCTGACACATTGATTCTCCAATTGGTGGAGAGCCACCGCAGTGACTGCTGGGCTGGGTTGAAGCTTGGGATCCCCACAGGTTCTTCCTCCTCCCACAGTGACTGCTGCTGCTTCTTCAGCCTTGCCGCATGCACCATGCAGCCCCCTCACCTCCTCCTCTTCCTCTTTCTCCCGACCCTCCTCCCTGGGATGTGGGCAGACCCAGAGGGTAAGTGGGAGCCCTGGCTCACCTCAAACCTCTCTCACCCCCGCACCCTGTCAGAGGACCCCACAAGTTCTGCTCGGGGGAGGCATGGCCAGGCCACTGTGCCATATGGGGGGGGCCAGATGATTCTGCGGGTCACCTCCCACCGTGCACCACCCAAACATGCTTTTTCCCTGCCCATCCTCTCTGTTCCTGCCTCCAGCTCAGGACTTCTGCCCCACCAGGTCCAACACTGGGCCTTGGGCACACAAGCAGAAGAGACAACAGTGGTCCCCAGCCAGGCGTTGGGTGTTGAGTTTCCCTGCAAGATGTCCTCCCCTGCAGGGAGCCCATGGGTGCCAGGCGGCTCTCAGCTCCACATGGTGCTGAGGGCCCCTTCCAGCAGCCCCTCATTCGTTAGGGAGCTGCACCTGCAAGAGGGTGTTTCGGGCACTGCTGTCACACAAAGTGTTTTACCACAACCCCATGAGACCTTATGCTTCCGGGGCAGGCAGCATCAGACACGGAAAGGCAGGATTGATCTTTGGGCTGGGCTGCTGTCCTGGCCCTATTAGGGAGCCCCAAACCTGGACAAAATGCCCTTCCCTATCAAGCATCCTCTGTATCCTCTGTACTGTGTCCAGGTCTTTTGCAGATACAGGTCCTGGCACAAGTGCTTCTCCTGGGGGGAAACGTCACCCCAAATGAGTAGCAAGGTGCCCCTGCATCTGCTCTGCAGTCAGACAGCAGCACTGGCCAGGAGGGAGGCATGGAGGGGAGGGGACAAAATGTCTAAAATTCTCTGCAGGAGACAACCACTTTGTCGAAAGTAAAATAGAGAAGGAAGGAGAGCAGTGAAGTCAGAGGAAGTTCAGACAGGAAAGAAACCCTGAGCAGGATGAAAGCAGAGAATCATAGAAGCGCAGAATGATTTGGGGTGAAAAGGACCTTTAAAGCCCATTCAGTCCAATCCCTCTGCCATGGGCAGGGACACCTTCCCTGCTCAGAGCCCCAAACAACCTGGCCTTGAATGTTTCCAGGAATGGGGCATCCACCATATGCCTGGATAACATGCGCCAGTGTCTCACTACTCCTCATGGTAAAAAATTTCATTCTTATTATCTAGTCTGAATCCCCTGTTCCCCCTCCAGCATGTCCACTTCCCGTTTCACCTTTAGCAGCTCCACTCATGTCCTTCCTGCACCCTTTCCTGTCTCCATTCTCTCTCCTAGCAGAGCCACAGGTTATCCAGATCCTCCTGACTAGCCTCTTTGCCAACATCAGCTCTGCTGAGGTGTCATGCGTGGCACTTGTAGGGGACATACCCATCTTAACACTGGATCCGGCCAGCTGGAGCATCCACTTCCGCTGGCCCTGGGTCAGCCAGGCTGCAGCTGAAGGTGACGGGGAAAAGCTGCTGTCCCAGTACAAAATCGTCCTGCGCAATATGATCCGATTTGTGCACGACACAGTTCAGCAGACAAAACAGCACTGTGAGTATGGGAACGAGCCCTGCCAGGGCCCTAGTCCTTCTCCCCACTGGTTGTGGCCTCCTCCCCACCAGGATGGCATCTGGGGGGGTCTCACAGGGTGCAACAGCTCCTGAAACACTGCAGCTGCTGGGGCATCTGACTAGGAGTGGGTAGGGCAGCAGACCAAAAGTACCCCTCAGGGCTTTTGCCATCTGGCACAAGGAACCCCTCTGCATGTTAGGGAGCTGCTGCCAAATTTACTGGAGCTGCAGGATTGACACAGCAAAGATAATGAAAGAGAAAACTGGGGGCAAATATTTTGTGTGACAGAATTCTTTTTAAGCAAGCACCCCACACCAGTATCCACTCCATTCTTCCAAGGGGGCTGAGAGCTTGCAGGGTGTCCTGGGTCTCCTGAAGCACAGACTTACCCCTTGCTGCCCATTGCACCCTGCTTTCCACTGCATCCCTTTATGTGCCCTCAGCCACATCCCACCTCATGCCACCCATGTTCCACACACTCACGGGACCTCTCCACTGGCTTTGCCCTTGACAGACCCATTGGTGGTCCAGTTCCATGTAGGCTGTGTGCTGTACCCCAATACAACAAGGTGGGGCTTCCTGAATGTCGGCTGGGGTGGCAGAGACTTCATAGCTTTTGAGGTAGATAAACAGCGCTGGGAGACCCGGCAGCCATCCCAGGTGGCAGAGCTGGTCAGCAAGAACCTCAACAGGCGGAAGTCCGTCACAGTGCTCCTGGAGTACCTTCTCTCCGTCTGGATATGCCAGAGCAACTTCCTCTCCCTGAAGAAGTATGGGAGGGAAATTCTGGAGAGACAAGGTGAGACCACCCTGACCCTGCAACAGCCACCCCAAAGCCCCCCAGACTGGGGCCCAGCCATGCCCCACCGGGGCTTGCCCCACTGCTTTGCTGTCATTCCCCAGAGCTGCCTGTGGCCACCGTCTTTGCCCGCACCCCCAGCCCAGAGCAGCTGCTGCTCGTTTGCCATGTCACTGGCTTCTACCCCCGTCCCATCAGCGTGGCCTGGCTGCGGGATGGCCAGGAGGTGCCTCCGGGCCCGGCACTCAACACCAGCACCATCCTGCCCAACGCTGACCTCACCTACCAGCTCCGCAGCGTCCTGGCCGTGGCCCCCCGTGACGGGCACAGCTATGTCTGCCGTGTGCGCCACCAGAGCCTGGGCACGCGCAGCCTTCTCATCCCATGGGGTAGGAGCCAACCACAGGGGATGGAGTGCAGGCTGCAGATAGCAGCCACTGGCCCTGAGAGGGGCAGCTCCTGACTGGTGCTGCCACCAATCACACAGTCGCCCTGTTCTCTCCCTGTCTCAGAAAACCACAGCCGAGCTCCAACCATCAGCATCACCATTGCAATGCTGCTTATTGTGGCCGCAGCCTCTGCTGGGGGATTTTGGTGGTGGAAGCGCAGGTGAGCTCTCCCTCCCATCATCTGCTGTAAGATTTATTGGCATGTAGGTCAGTCCAGGGGTTGCAGCAGCAGCAGCTCTGTAGGACTGAACTCCCCTACTGTCAGTACAGCTCATGGTGTCCCCCCTTTGCAGGAAAGGTAACGAGGCTACATGGGAGACCCAGGAATTCATCATTTGAGGCCTGGTTGTCCATACAGCAACGACTCATTCTTACTGCTCTCCCTTCTTACTTCATGTCCCATCCCTAGCCCATCACCACTGACATGGTTTTGTTCTGGAAAACCACCACATTAAACAGCTACAAACTTCCCCTGATGCATGTGGCTCCTATGTCTCTCACTCTTCTTCCCCCTCAGGAGTTTTTCTCAGGAAAACCCTCAGCGCACTACACAGACTCCATATTGCAGCCAGGAAGACTCTTCCTTTTCCTGGACTCTGGCTGGTCTCCACTTGGCACATCAGGAGAAGCCAGTCCTCTGACAGCCTCTCCCTCATCTCTCCATGGTCAGTGTCTGTTCGTGACAGGGCAGTTACAGCCTGAGGCCAGACCACTGTGGAGCTGCTGAGTGAGATGTGGGATGGAGAGATATAAGCTCTTTTACTGGGGAGAGAAGGGAAAGGGAGGACCCAAGTGATACCCCTGTTATCCCTGACACAGGAAGGCATTTTGAGTACATTGAGCTGCTCCAGCTCCAGGGCTGATCTCATCCTCAGTCCAGAATGGGTGAGATCATCTTAGATCAGGATCTCCTCCACTCCTGACTCCTGCCCCCATGCCTGCCTCCTGTCTCTGTAAAAGCTAGAAGGATGGGCAATTGTCACCCTTCCACTATGCCTGACAGCCATGAGAGAGCCACGTGAGTGTCTGGGAGTATCTGAGCAACACACCCCACAGCAGGATGTGGAATGAGGATTGTCATCAGTTCATTATGTATTGTCCATTGCTCCTTCCTCCTCACCATGCTCCAGTGTGGAGTCCCACCCACAGGAGACAGTCTTCCACAAACGTCTCCAGCATGGGTTCTTTCCATGGGCTACAGTTCTTCACAAGCTGCTCCAGCATGGGTCCTTTCTGGGGGGTCACTCCTTCAGGAATGGGCTGCTCCAGTGTGGATTCCCCTCAGGGTCACAAGTCCTGCCAGGAACCTGCTCCAGCGCAGGGTCTCCATAGGGTCACAGTCTCTCTCAGGCACGCCCACCGTCTATGACATTGGGCTCCTCCAAAGGCTGCAGGGGGATCTCTGCAGGTGCGGACCTTCATGGGCTGCTGCAGGACAGCTGCTTCCCCACGGTCTTCCCCAGAGGCTGCATGGGCACCATCTCTGCTCAGTCGCCTGTAGCCAGCAGGGTCCCTGCCGGACCGCGCTGCCGATGGTGACCTGTAGCGCACCTGACGCGGCTTTGGTGCCCGGTAGATCCCCGGCGCCGCTGCCCCGCCCGCCTCAGGCTTCCATTGGCTGTACCACGGCCCGCTCGCCAATGCCATTCCTGCTCCTCCTGCGTCACCCGTCGCCGGGCGGGCATGGGGCAAGGGCGGCGGGATGGGGGGGCTGACCCGCGCCCCCCATCGCTGCCCTCGGCCCCATCCAAACCCCGGCCTGCGCTTCCAAGCACTCGCTATGGCTTCCCCCCGATTCCAGCCCTCGGCCTCCCTCAGCACTGAAGAGCCGGGGATGAGCCCAAAGTGTTTCTCGCCTCAGCTCCAGATTTCAAGATAAAAGCAAAAAACCAGGAAGATGGTTGCAATTGTCAGGCCTGCTTAAAAACCCAAAGCCATGATGCATCACCTGTCTGGGGGAGCCAGAGAGACATGGTGAAATAATCCAACCATTTGATCCAGAATGATCAGAGGACCTCTGAGGACCTCATTGTCATCACATTGTTTCCCTCTTTCTGTATATACATACCTATGTGTATGTACATAAAGTGTGTGTATAAAAATACTGAAAATTTAAACTTTCAAGTTTCACACCAAAGCAATAAAATCTCCCTGTTTGGGTGGGTTATCCTGCAAGTCCCACTTATTTTGTGAAACATCTCTTGCTAGTGGGTATGCCAGGCAGAAATCTGAGACACCAAGGTACTGTCATCTTTGGGGACTGACACCATCAAAACTCCTCCTAATGAGCTTCAGGGCAGAATCATTATTGTAAAATAAAATAATTGATGGATATTATAAGCTGGAAAGGTTAAAGCTTACCTGATCTGTGAACATTTTATTCCTCATTCAAACATGGTCTCTGCTTTCAAAACCTTCTCACCAGTACCAGTTTATTCGCAGCTGGCTGCAAACCAGGCACAAACTCCTCAGGGGTCGGAGGGTGCCTTTGAATGGATATTTGGACTCTGATCCAGCCATACCCTACAGCCCTGCTAATGACTTTGAGAAAGAACAAGGCCTATACACTAATAATCAGGGTTCCTTAGGCTATTGGTTTCTCCCAGATGGTCACTAATCCCCAGAAAATGTTTTCCCGCCTAAATTGTTAATGCCTAATTAACCCCACAAGGGCAATATCTCTGCCATAGATACAAGTTTTCTACTCCCCCTTAAAGGCATTGAAGACTCCAATACTTTCCAATCAAGGCACATGCTTTCCAAGAGGCACAGCAGCCTATCAGTTACACTCCCATTACTGGGAAATAAGATCCATGTCGAGTATACATATGTCAGATGACACTGTGTATCTGCAGAAAATGCATTAGCCATTAAAAACCTCCTGATCCCAGGACAGCGTATGCATTCCAGATCCCTCTCTCAGTCTTCCAGTGGAAGTTACAATGCAGATGAAGACTGTCAGCTTTGGTAACCTTTCCTGGAAAAAATGTTTTCTCAGGATTTCCTTCAGCTTACCCAAGCCAAGCAGCAAAGAGCAATCATGACTAAGTGGTTAATAAATTACTTTCTTTTCACTCATAGTGAGCAACTCAAGTCTTACCTCCTGCATCCATGATAACTGTTAAAATTTACCAAATCCTTCTAGCTATGGCACACAGCACAGGTTTCACAGCATCTTTTTTTCAGCCCCGTGGAAGGAGGATATTTGGGGCCCCATTTTAGAGAGAAGGAGCTAAAGCAAAGGGAGAGGGGTTAAGCCTCCCTCATTTCACATCCTCTGGTCAAATAACCTGATGTGATTTTTCAGAGCACATGGAAGGATGTAGGTGACCCTCTCACTACTCCTCATATAGGAGAGACACCATGTGCATCTCTGCCAGCAAGGTGTTAAACTTTTCACCTGATGCCAGTTCCTCCAGACTTGCTCGTTAAGCTTTTCTGTCTTAGGCAATTTCTCCATCACCTTCTTCAGCAATGCCTACCTTCTTACTGGTCTGCAGAAACAAATTACCACCTTTCCTTCCATGCTTTCCACAGTAGTTCAGCAGAGTGGAAAGTGTATTTGCATCCACAATTTATAACAGAGAAACCTAAATTGTTCTTTCCAAGCTACTCCAATGTGTTTGGAGCAAACATATTTAGATAAAGAGGGAGAGCCATCTCTCTGTCCTTTGTTTCCTACAAATAATCTGAACTTAGTTAATTCTGGCCTGAATTTTGGAAGCTCATCCATCCTTGGCTAATTACACATCTCTTTATTGCCTTCTCTAATTCATTATTTCTTGTCCTCTTGAAATCTGTCTAAGAGCTGCAGGGCTGATGCTTGTTACTCACATGCACTGCCTGCAGCATGATCCCAGAACTGAGTGGCTGGGAAACGATGCAGGAACAGTTTCAGTCATGCTGCAAAATGACTTGTTCCAGATTTTTGCTTTTGTAAACATTCTTCAAATTTTAATAATCATCTCAAAATTGGTCAAGAGATAATTTCTCTCTTGAAGATAGAGACTAAATACACACTCTTCCTATATTTCTCCCTCCAGTATAGAAATTGGGGTAAACACACTAAAAACATCCAGCAAATTATTCCAGCCAGCTTGATCCCTAATTGCTCTAATTGCCCTCTTGGGCTTTCCTGAAGGTAAAATAAGAAGATCTTAAACTCTATGCACAGCAACTTACCAGACAATCATTACACACACCAGAGAAAGCAGGGCCAGGAATCCACGTGGATCCTATTAACCCTTTGCCATTACTATTTACCTCAGTTTAGCCCTTTTTCTGGTGGCATTATTTGTATTGTTTTATTGGGTTTTTTTCTGTTCAGCCATGTGCCTGAGCCAGTAGCATGCTTATTTTACCTTGAAGCTATCTAGCAGCTAGAATCACTCAGCCCCATACATCACATCACATCACCTTCCACCGGCTCAGACCCATGTCCATGGTCCATACAGCTCACTTCGAATGTTTCCTTGACTATAGCTTATTTTAGCTTCACTTTTGCTACCCACTGACAACTGTCTGCACTGGGACTGCAGTTCCTGTGAATCTGTGCTTGTGCAAGTGGGTTGTGTCTGATGTTTTAAAGGTTTGTTTCCCCAGACCTAAAGGCTGGGGAAGCCTGGGGCCAAGTGCTCTTGCCACTGAAGGTGACAGTTTGCCCCGGAAGCTGCTTTTCCTTTGCCTATCTTTCTCATGCTGCTGGCAAGAACAACAGCTGTCTGTGAAGAGCAGCATTTCAACTGCCACTGAGCAAAACTGAAGGCAGTAGCAGCTCTAGCAACCGTAATTTTGAGGGCAACACAGCTGGACTTGAATACCAGAGTAAAGCTGAAATCTGAAGATATCTCTCTCTCTCTCTCTCTCCCTCTCTCTCTCCCTCTCCTTCTTCCTCTCCTGCCAGCCAAAGTGATTTGAGCATTTGTGCTAATTCATCAGCTGATTCAGCTCTTTGCTTGGAAATTTTGTTGCAGATGAGGTCACCTTAAGTCAACAGTCAGAGTCTCTGTCATAATAGCCTGAGGATGAAGATATCAGCTCCCTTTAGGCACTGGGATCTGTTTTCCTTCATGCTGTTTTTTGGCGGGGTGGATTTTTATTTTAGAGTTTTTTTAGTGTTTTGGGGGGTTTTTTAAATTTCTTTTGACAATCTGTATATAAAGACTTCAACCAAAGAGAAATACATACTGTACTGAACAATAGAATGTTAAATTTTAATCCTCATAGCTGGGATAAACAGGGAAAGAGCATGCAAGTCAATATAGCAATCTTCATTAAGTATATTGGTGCTGACAGACTATTTCTCTGGAATTTACTTGTTGTGTAAAAGAGAAGGAAAAAACTTTTCTTCTCCTAAAACCCCCTTAGGGTATTTCCAAGGTGATCATGCAGTTCCATTTTTTTTCTCCAGAATGAGTTTCTATACTTTGAAAAATAATGGTTTTATTCTCTGCCATAGGCTACATATACTGAGCAATCTAGAGGATTTTAAGTTCGTTTTCACCTAGGGTCATTACCATACTTTTACCAAACATCTAAGCAGTACCAAACTGTCTTATGCCTAAAGTTTTGGGGTTTTTTTAGTAGACAACAAGAGAGGAAATTTGGAACAGCTTGCTAGAGTTTCTTATGGCTGTTTCAGGGCAAATTTAAAGACTTTCTTGTTCTGGTGTTTTTATATAGCTGAGCTGTACACAAATGATAAAAGGAGATTGAAATTATGATGACCTGTACCACCCTAATTGTGGTACACCTGAACTTATCCAAAGTAATGTATGAAAAGAGAGACATCTAGAAGGAGTTTCCTGTCTGCAGTGACCCCAATTTTAAGCACAGGTTAAGTTGATTTACACATTCAGATACCTGAATATTTTGCAGCATTGGATGATAGTGCCTACCTGCTTTGGGATTGGGACTCAGCTTAAATAAAACCAGCATTGCAGGGCTTTGCCTTTGCTATGACTTTTCCACTTTCCAGGGAAAAAAATTTCTCTGGGTTAATTTCCACAAGAAGAAACACTACCCAAATTTATTTTAGCATTGAAGATGGTTACTATATAATTCTACCACTTTGTTCTCAGTGGATAGCTTTAAAAATCTCAACAGGCAAAAGAAGAGCAACAGTCTCCAGCTGTTGTGTAAGTCTGTATCACCAAAATATGCTTGGCCATGACACCTTGAATCAGTGGGGTGGCAGCTAAGCCTTTGCATTGATGGGTGTTTGGGAACAGTGACCTGGGGAAATGGGCAGCAGTCTCTGGCTGTGTTCAGGTGCAGTTGATGGGCACTGGCCAGGCTTTACTCCTCCACTCATTATAAAAGCTTTTATTATCCTGCATCATTACCTTGAAGGATGATGGGAACCTTAACTTTGACAAGTGACTCCAATTTTCTGAAACTGGGCAGGAATGCTTTCGAATTAGCTATTGCAGTATTTATAATTTCTGCTTTTGCATCTTGGGCAGTTTATAAAATAACAAAATGTGAAAACTAGCAACAAGCCATAGTTCTAGATATGACCTAGAAAACAAATTACCCAGTGAAGGCCCTTGTGCTATGATGAGTTGATCAGCTCATCTCTATTAACCCCCCCAAACTAGTCAGATCTCACAATTCACTTGTAAACCCAGAAATACTCAGGATGTAAACTGAAGCTCTGTGTCCTGAGAACAAGTCATTACATGCAGGTTTCAGTTTAGGAGAGGGAGGAGCACTGAAGGGTAGCTAATGTGCTTGAGCCCAGAGTTGAAGAGAAAACCCAGAACGAAGGCTCAGAAAGTATGAGGGGAAAGAAAACAAGTCAATATTTATTATTAAAAATATCTTAATGATGAATCAGTTGTGAATGGGTGGGACTAGCTATGCTACCTACTTGGGCAGACAAAAGAAAAACAGAAAAGGCCATGAAGAAATCCTAATAGTGAAAAGCAGAGTGTGGATGAGAGATAATGCTACTTTCCTCACTTAGCTTTATAAAATAATCAGAATGTTTAAACCCCCTAAAAACATTCTGTGACAGTCATGATGGTACAGAGGCGCACGAGAGTGAAAATGCCTTTTACTGAGAATTCCAAAAATAAAAAACTGAAGGAGTTTCACATGCACACTCTAGGCTGAGGACATTGATTTGCTACTTCTAAGGTCTGGGTGACTGAGTGTCACATCAGTGCTCACAGAACAAACACATACCTGCACTTGATGAACAGAGAGGTCCAGGCAGCGTCAGGGCGCTGAAGAAAAATTGACCAAGGCAGCTTCATGACTAAAAGGCAGTATTCAGCCATTACACAGCTTGTTAAAGGGATATGTGCACAGGCAGAAGTTCAAAGTAGCTTGGAAAAAACCTCGCAGCTGTGAGCTTTATGTTTGAGACCTTGTGGAGTGCTCAAACACGCAATTGTTTTTATTATGCTTGTTATTTGCTCACCAGTTCATTACCGATTCTTGTTGACACTTTAAGAAAGTCCAAGCTGCACTTGCTGTATGAAAGGAGGGTGAAGGTGCAGGGCTCTCCTGACCATGGGAGTGAAGCATCTCCCCACCCCACAGGGACAAGCACACCCCACCTTTGTGGGGCTGCTTAGGAATTGCAATGGTCCCGCTAGCAGAGGTTTGTTCAGTCTTCAGTATGCCTTGGAAATCAGTTCTACCCGTGGTGCCTGAATGAATGTCCCAATCCCTGTGCCTCAGCCACCAAACGTGCCCAATGGGTGTAACCTGGGGCAAAGGCTGATGGCATTTTCCTCACAAGCTGGCAAATCCTTTCCAGGCAGCACAGTACAGCTGCCCAAGCGTCACTGTCCCACGGCTGGTCACGGCAGTGGGTCTTGATGCGACCGATCCTTCCTTTTATCGGGTGGCTCAGCCATAGGGGAACACCTCGTCCCGCGGCCGTGGTTCTCCTCAGGATGACTCGGGGGACACGGTTTGGTCCCTGTGGGTGGGCGGAGAACGCCTTGCAGCAGGAATTCCACCTCTAGATGCAGAACACCGGGAACAGTGAGATGCTGGCAGCTCTCGGTACGGCGTGGGGCTGGTGCCAGCTTTCTCCTGTGACCCTCTGTCCTCTCCGTGGTGCTGTGGCACTGCCCGCCGCACCGGAGCGTCTCCCCCCGACACGCTCTGGTGCACGGGCCCCATCTTTCACACCGAGCCGAGCGGGGCTCTTTCTCCAACCCGCCCCGAAAGCCCTCCTGAGAGTGGTCCGGGCGGCCAGGGTGTGTGCACGGGGTATGCGCCCGTGGTCCCGGGGCCTGTGCCAGAATGTGCGTCGGGGGTCACTGGGAGGGGTGCCGGGGTGCGTCGGGCCGGGCCGCCCTCCCACACGGCCATCCCTGCGCACTCGCCGCCGCGCTACTCGCGCCGCCCGGCAGAGGTCGCTCTCCCCCCCACCCGCCACCACCCTCGCCCGGCGCGGTGCATGCCAGGAGCTGTAGTCCGGCGAGCTGCGCGGCGCGCGGCGCGGCCAGTGCCGAGGACTCCCGCTCCCAGCGTGCCGCGGGGCGCCGGCCCGGCCGTGCCTTTTGAATGATTTCACTGCGCTCGGCGCTTGCGGCGAGCGGGATCCGGGGAGGGTCCGCGGCGGGAGCAGGCGGCGCCTGGCGC
>VZTR01033166.1:12503-74135 GCA_013400775.1 Chaetops frenatus
CCGAGCGGGCCCTGTCGTGGCTGCCTGCGGGCCGTGCCGCTTCTAGGAGTGGCAGACGGGCTGCGCGTTCTCTCCTTCGCCCATCCGCCTCGGCGGCCGGCGGCCCCTCCGCCGACATGTCGCTGGCCATGGAGGAGGAGGAGTACGCCCGGCTGGTGATGGAGTCGGAGCCCGAGTGGCTGCGGAGCGAGATCAAGCGTCTCTTCCAGGAGCTGGGCGAGACCACCCGGGAGAAGATCCAGGCGGCGGAGTACGGGCTGGCAGTGCTGGAGGAGAAGCAGCAGCTGAAGCAGCAGTATGAGGAGCTGGAGCTGGAGTACGAGACCATCCGCACCGAGATGGAGCAGCTGAAGGAGGTGAGGCGGGGGCGGCGGCAGGTGGGCGGCCTGGGCCCGAGCGCGGCCGTGGCGGGTGGAAGGGCGAAGGCAGCGCGGAGCGGTGGGAACGGGGCCGGTTTGGAGTCGGGGGGCGGCAGGCTGAGGAGCCCCGGGGCTGCTGGGGGGCGACCTGCGGGTTCGCAGCCTTCGGCCTGGCTCCGGCAGGGCGGTTGCAGCCTCCCGCAAAATGACAGCTCCGAGGCGCCTGGCTGCAGGCCGGGCCAGGAGAGGGAAGGGATGGAAAAAAAGGCCTTTCTGCCCCGACCCCAGCTCCCGTGAAGGAGGATGCGGGAGGGAGTCAGGTAAGCGCTTTTCTTTCTCTTCCCGTCCCGTCCCGTTCCGCTCCGCCTCGGGGTCCGGTCGATGGGCCGCCCCAGAGCTGCTGTAGGGCGAGGAGCCGGGCCGGGGTTGCCCCTCCCCAGGCACCGCAGCCCCGGGAGAAACCCGAGCAGGCGTCGGGGGGCGAGGGCCGGGACCAGGGTGCGGTGGCGTTACTGTCATGTGCCTGCTTTTGTGTGGAAGGAGAAATCTTACGTTGGTGTTAAGCACTTCCTCAGTGGGGACCACCACGAAAATAATACAGCAGACTTCAGTACACATAGCTTTGTTTTGGTGGAGGTCCTGCCGTTGGCGTATTTTTTTGTTACTTTATGTTTTAGGGAAACTCCAGGTCTAATTTGTACAGGAGAGTAAAGTTTGGCAGTAGAAACGCTGTACTAGGCAATTGGCACGTTAAGTTTTTCTTGTGCAAGATCTCCTCTAGGTGTAGAATGTGGGAAAAGTGTTGTTGGGGAACAGTCAGAGAATGTAGACTGGTGGTTTGTGCTCCTTATGAGCTGATCCTGTCATCCCACTGTAGAGCGTGGCCCGTGGGAACTTGTCTGCCTATAGCTTTGTTTGGTTCAGTGATTTGGCATGCAGGCAAACCTTGTGCTGCTTTTCAACTTATTAAATTTAGGCCTTGCCTTGGTTGCAAAACATCTGATACAGCCTAAGAGATGAATATAGGTGTATTTATTTGCCCTGTGCAAATTGTATCCAATGGGCTTAGCTTTAGTTTATTCAGTTGGAAATGGATTTTAAGCAAAATCAGAATACAGTATTTCAAAGGGAAAGTAAGTCCTTATAACAGACTGGTACAAAATCAGCTGAATTGGTGAATGCCCTCCCTTCCTGCATACACATATCATTTGGTCTTATAAATAAAGCTTTATTTTGCCTTTATTGTGTTAAAAAAGCATAAACAAAGAGGTTAATGACTTTGAATTACATGGCTATAAACTTGTTAACTAAATATGCAAGGTGATCATGAACTCATATGCTGCTGTTCCTAAAGCCACCTGAGACCAGCATGACTACAGCAGCATACAGGAGCCAGAAACTTGGAAGTCAAGGGCAGAGACAGCTGTAGAGTTGAGCTGAAGGGAGAGAAGAGTCAGTAAACCCAGCTGGTAGGTGGGATGCAAAACACAGCATGGAGAGATGATGAGACTGGCCCAGCCTCATTCAGCAGGGCCAGTGCCTGACACGCCAGTGGGAGCCAGGATACCTCAGTCACAGGTAGTGCTTTAGTCACTGGGCTGTGCTATGTGTGTTTGGGCATTACATGTTTTGACTTGCAGATGGAAAAAAGCTTGATGACATTGTCTTTTCATTCTTTTAGGGCTGTAACAATTAAGAGGCTTGTAAAAGAGATTAAAAAGAGGGAAAAAAAAGGCAGCATCAGCAATGATTGACTCCTTTTTGATTTTAACATTTTGAAGGATTTGCTTTGTGTGTGCATGTCCCATTCTAATTAAGTCAAAACCTGGGAGGCAGACAATTCTGGGAACAGCCTGAGGACTCTGATGGCCTACACAGGGAAGGAGCATTGCTCCTCTAGCTTTCTTTTGATGCTGTGCAGGAATCTGGTCTGCTGTACATCTTGTAAACCTTAAGCAGGTGTATGAAGCATATGCTCAGAGGAGGAGTTTATCATCTTTGCTGTTTTATGCAACTTCTTGTTTTTCACACACTCAGGCAGAGGAGCGCTGCATACAAGACTTACATGTCATGCTCCAACCTAAAGGGACTCCACCTTGGGTTACTTAAGTTGTTCTTGGGGAATGTGGGAGATTGATGTCAAACTAGGACAGGATTGCTTTCCATCTCTTGCTTCTTAACTGTAACGTCATGCAGCCTTTAAAAATATAGCCCCTTTAGTCTCCACAGATCTTACTTTGTTCATCTACGTCGAGAAAGCTGAGCAGCACGAGGCCATGTTAGACAGGGTGTGGGGCAGGCACACAGTGGTTTTCTGTCCTGCTGGGTATTGTAGATTTGGATATGCTTTAATATGTTCAATATTATGCAGCACTGCTGTATCATGGCCCTGTTTGTACCATAGGTAGATGGGTTCCGAGCATGGGAGCTTTGTAATGCAGTTTGTTGAAAGGCTTTTCTGCTGCAGTCATCAGATCTTTCTGGCCAGGTTCTCCTCTCTGCCACCCAATCCCCAGTGTGGCAGAAATTCAGAGTCTTAACCTTCACTGTTGTATCCCTTTGGTGAGTGTGAATGGCATTGTCAGAGCTGTACCCCATTTTGTGAAGATGTCTGTGTACCCTCAGTATTTGCAATTCAAATTGTCCTGGTGAAAATGGGGAGCTGCTCTGTCCTTGCACTTCTGAGCCTCCACACCAACCCCTTTTTAACTGGGGTCAGGTCTTCTCTAAGTTGGTTCTTTTACTTGTATGTGTGCTGACTTGATCTCCTATGTCTTTTAAGGTAGTTTCTGCTGCATTTCTTCTGTCATTTTGTTTGACAGAACAAAACTGAAATACAAACTGTCTTAGACAGGTAGGCTTATTGTTATTTGCAGTACCACCTTTGCTTTTGTAAAAGGGAATTAGTTTCAAACTGTACTAAAGATTATGAGAAATGTTTTCCCTAGTTCAGAGAAATAAGATACTGGTTTTCTTGTAGTGAAATATTGCATTGTGTTGTAAACATATAATTTTATTCATTTTTACTCCCTCCAGGAGATGAAGTAACTAAGCTTTTTTTCTGTAGGCGTTGTTTCAGCTGGTAAGTCACCTGCAAGCCTTTGTGATAGTGCTAATTGTATAATTGTATAAATGACAGGGCTGACTACCTGCCTGAGCTGGGACATTTTTCTTACATGGGTGATGCATATGATCACACCTTTGTGCACTTCAGCTCACAAAAGTGATTGTCTGAGGATTCAGTTATTGCTTTCCTGATGATTTGTGGGGGAATGGGGCATTGCTTGAAAATGAGGCTGTCTGCATTGCTCGGTACTTCGGAGTTGCTTCAAGATGTCAGATTTATAACCAGCTACTAGCTCAGTTATGAAACTTGCTGCTTCATTTCCCATGAAGTCCAAATGGGGCATATGATGCAGCTGAAGTGATGTGTCTCAGGCTGTAATATTTGTACTGTTTGACTTTATATTGAGGTGGAGTGTACAGGATCTGTGATCGCTGACAGAAGTTTTTTAACTTTTACTTAATTGACTTACATATGTACTAGTTAATTGGGTATGTTATATTTCATTCAGGCTGGTTTAACATTTCATTATGTTACGTGTTATTAATGTAACATTTAACTGTATATTTTCAGAAGTGATGGAGAAATTATTTCCTTTCCTGTGTACCTCATGTGGTGCTGTGTACCTTGTAGACAGACATTGTAAACTGCTTGCTGAAGTAGCAGTGATTTTCCCCACTGGACTTATCCAAGCATTTTGCCAGTTAATACTGCTGTGCTCATTTTGTGTGTAAGAATATAGGGGCAAAGAGGGAAGAAATGGCTAGGCTAAAATTACCTAACAAACCCATGACGGATTGGGATTAGGCCCTCTGTGCTGTGAATCAATGCTGACCAAGTGTTTCTATTTAATCATGGTAAATAATGATGTTCAGTTACAAAACCTCTAAGGCCTCAGGTACACCTCTGCAGCCTCTTCCTAATAAATATTCAGGTGACATATTGATTCCTGCTGAAAGGAAAGGACATTAATGTCACTTCAGATCACCTCTAACTTTGCAGCACTGTTAAAATCAAAGGGTTTAATGCATAAAATAAATGTTTATTTAAATAGACCAGCTTAGGTGAAATTTAATTCTGGTTATACAGATATAAATCTACAGTAGGAAAAGTACAACTGCAAATTGAATTTAGAAAACTGATACCAGTTTTGCACATACCAATAGAAAATGGTTATACTTTCATGAATCTGTCTTGGTGACTTAATGGTGATTGTTACCTGGACTCCCAACACCTGCCACACTTGAAGTGTTAGAACACAATTGCTGTCTCTGCTGTCAAATCAGACTAAAAACTGTGGGTGGGGTAAGCAAAATATTCCTGTGTAAATTAAACCTCTTATATTTTGATATATCACAGTTGCTTTAAGTGAAAAATAGAGGCACCCCTGATATTAATCTGATGTTTGCAGTGATATAGACACTTAGTACTGTGTTTTGGAAAAGCTACTTTTCTCACATATTCTTATTTAGGAAAAAAAGAAAATGTGAAAAATTAAATGTTCCAATTCTTCCTGGTGTACTAGAAATAGTAACCTGTAACCTTAATGTTACTAAATTAATTTTCTTTCCCAGTGTTCCTTTAACTGCCTTTCTTAAAAATAAGAAATTATATTGTTGAAGTGATGATTTCAGAGTATTTTATGAAATTGGTGAATGTTCTTCTTGGTCTTTTTCTGATAAAATTAACTATACCTTATGTATTAGAACATCCATAAATATTTGGGTGAATAGTAAGGACCTTCAGGTGGAATTATTTTTAAAACCCCCTTGTTTCTGCAGAAGTGGTTTTCCCTAAACTGCTACAGTCTCAGCTGAGAGCTGGGTCTTGGGGAAAAGTCATGTTTTACTTTTGGTTTGTGGTCTTTGTCTGTGCCTTGGCCTGGAGTGAGTGCTGTCCCTGACCTCCGGTAAACATTAGATAGTTTGTTTCTAAGTTTTCTACATTAAGTTTAACCCAAGGTTTCAATATTTGGCAGGGGTAGTGCAATTTACTACCTATCTTGCTCTGAAGTGTGGCGGCACTGAGTGTTTGCTGTCGTGTGGAGACGATGTAGTAAAACTACACTGTGGAACTGAGCCAGGTTTTCTTTGTTATTTTTCTTTATTTTGGTTTTGTTCTTGAATTAGGTCAGTACACCAGTTTGGGTCACAGGCATGTTGCACGTGGTTGCGCAGGTACCACCTCACCTAGAGTGTGTTAAAGCAGCAGCAAACAAGGAATGAGAGGAGCATCTTCAGCTAGTCTTGCTGCTGAGCTTGGTGGTGCAGCTGCTGCCTGAGCAGCACAGACAGCAGCTGCACAGCGAGCGGGGTCCGTCTGGCCTGGCTGCTGGGAATTTGCAGTCCTGGGGATGCTGCAAATGGCAACATCCATATTGTCAGGCTGGTGGCTTTGGTTGAGGTCTGTCCTGTGGTGTAGTCTCTCTTGCAGCATTTCTTGTGTTTACACAAATCAATTGTTCATTAGAGCCTTGCATTTGGCATCCTTCCATGTGCAGTCCCAGATGAGGGCACCTGGGAGCTGGGGGTGAAGGTGGGGTGGGAGGCTGCCTGGGTGTTCAGAGACCGGGGCAGAACATCTTTGTGTGATAGATCAGATATGCTGCACGCTGGTGGCCTCTCTGCACAGGTGCTGCAGGGAAAGATTCCATCCAAGCAATATTGCTGGGGGCTGGAATGAACTCGGACAGCTTCACAGTGGGAGACATCTGTGTATTCTCACACCCCCGAAGCAGAAGTTTGTGCAACCCCTAATGTGGCAGGACATCCTGCCTGGAAACTGAAAGTCTCAAACCTACAGTCACTGGTGTTTTGTCACATGGGCTGTTGTGGTTTCCTCATTTCGAATCTTGATTCCTCCTTTCAGAATCGATGGGAACATGTTGCTAGTTTCAGGGGTATTAATACCTAATTTATCCCTTTGAATTAGGATTATATTTCTCCTAGTCTGCAAGAGAATTCTAATGATTTGGAAAATTGCCTGATTTTACTAGGAGGGGCAGGAGGGTGGGAACAGCGGTTCTCAAGTCTATGCACTGCCCTCAGACTTAATAGGTTCACCATTTCCTCTTTCACTCTATGGTATGAGCTTGTGACTAATCTGTAGCAGCGTGGGGCTGTAAGATGACTTCCAGAGGGTGATGCATACTCCAGGCATTCATTTGCTTTCTTTCTCTGCTTTTGGCAGACTGCAGAGAATTGTTTGTTCAGATTTGGTAACCCAGCAACAGAGGAATATAGTGTGGGTTTGAAATATGAGCTACAAAACCTCAGCAGAGAGAAATGACATAGATCAACTTTGCCATCCAAATGAATGGAGGAGCCTCCATTTCAGAGAAGAGCTGAAGTTTTAGGTATAATAGCTGCAAACTGTGTCTTTTTTTCTTAGTTTCCCCATTCACCAGCTCATCTTCCTTTCTACTTCCTGCTTTCCTTCTCCTCCTCTCTTCTCAGCTGTTTTCACTACTCTGGCTGAAATACACACCAGGCAGGGGATGTCAGGCTCACCTCACTTTGGAGTGGGGACTTGCCACTAAAAGGTGTGGTCTAAAAGGTGTCTTTTAGACTGCTAAAAGGTGTGGTCTGTCTTACTCACGAACAGACGGGTTTGCCACTGGGGCTCTGGGCAAGCAGGGACATGGGGCTGATTTGGAATGTTTGGCCCCAGCATAGTTGAAGCTCAGTGTGGGAATGGATATGGATTCTCTGCAGTCCTGTGTCCATGTTTGGGAAGCAGCTGTGCCATACGAGGACCTACACAGCTCTCACTGAAACAAGTGGTGTGTCTGGTGGGGTGCTGAGTTGTGCTGGATGGCCCAGACTCTGCGGCATGCTGCAGTCCTTGGTCTCCTTAAATTTTTGCTTTTCACTGCTCAGTTGTTGCCAATGTGGAGTGTGGAGCTTGGCAAGCTCCCAGCATGGTGCTGAGTGCTGCAGGCAGCGAGGCAGTATTTGGTAAGTTCATTAGGAAGTCCTTCTGCAAGTTCAGTGTCAATGCAGGAGGGAACTGGGCCTGTAGTTCAGCTCTGGCTCCAAGGCAGAGAGGTGTACTGACCTAATGCCATAACTGGCATCTTACCTGCCCAAACCAAACAAGATACATTGCTTCCTGTGTGCAGAGAGTTTGTTACACCTGGTTTTAGTCTCTAAGGTCAGAATCCACTGTATTTTCTGATGATGAAGGATGATGTTTGTTTGGAGCTTGTTCTGTTGCATGAGTGGGTAACTCTAAACTAGAAGGGATTTCTTGCATCTTGTTGCATAAGGCTGTGTGTGTTTTGAGGGAGAAATTTGGTTGTGATGCCCAGAGTGGCTGAGTTGCATTACATATTTGTAGTCCACTCAGCCCTCTAGCTCTTGGAAGCTGTGGGTGAAACTTCTTGTGTGATATTAGGAATGAAATGGAAAGAATGTATTTTCAAGCAGTCAGTATAGAATTATTTAGTGATTTTCTACAATGTAATTTGGAGAGAGCATTTGGCCTTTGAAATAGAAATTGGTTATTGTTGGGTGAGTGTGACTGTCCCCAACAGGTCATGAGCAGTAACAACTGTGTCAGGTAGCATGTGCCCTCAGCTTTGGTACGTATTATCAAACTAAGAAAGCCGAAACATACTTCCCTAATAAATTTTGGTCTCTGATTCAGCAGAAATCATCCAGCAGTGGTCCTGATTTAAATTTTTCTCTGGCTCTGTTTAATACAGTAGCTTTATGACACTTGTATCCATATGAGTAAAACCTTCTGTCTAACTTTTATCTTGGTTCACTGTGTTCAACAGCTGTGCAAAGCAATTCCGCTTGGCTCCCTTTTGGGGATGCTTTCAGAAGGTATATGATTTTAACCAAGAAATGGCTAGCCAGCTTCACATGAAAGTTTATCTTTGCAGATGGATAAGTCAGGTCTGTCAGTGGTGGAGAGCTGATGGTGGTCTTACAAGGAGATTTGCCTGTTAACAGCTTGGTGTTTGTCTTCTCTTGCTCAAGGTGGTTTATCGGGGCGAGCATGCTAGGTGCTGTGATGATGAGCAGCAGAGATGGGATGTTCCTTGGGAAAGTGCCACCCTGCAGCACACAGCTGACTTAGAAGCTGATAAGAGATTGTATTTTTTGAGTGAGATTCACGTTGTAGTGGTTGGCATGGATAAAAAGGGGTCAGGACGTGCTGATGAGGAGTATCTGCTGATGGGAAGGTTCATATCTATGCAGCAGACACTTCTAGCTCGGTGCAGCTTACAGGGTTGAGTCTAACATCTGCTTCCACCTGCAGCTCTGTCAGGTTGCATTTCAGACACATTTGACTCAGACACAAAATGCAAAATATAAGGCATTTTTGCAAGTTTCTTCTTTTAGGGGTTATTAAAACCTCCTTTTTTTTGCATATGTGTTCTCTAGTAATTGAGTCCAGTTCAGAAAGCTACTCAAAGATGGGCTGAAGCCAAAATATCCAAACTATTGCCTGAGAAACAAGACCACTTGCATTTAATGGCTAAATTAGACCAGTGTTTGGAGAGTAGGATTGTTTTAAAACATTTCCCCCTCCCCCCACTGGATACAACAAAGTCTTGTTTGAAGATTGTTCAGTAATCATAGAAATATTTTAAGAGCACATTTGAGCCACTTGGAACAAATCAAGCTGTGGAGTTTTTCAGCTCTAGCCTCCAGTATTATTTGTGTTGCTACAGAGCAGTCCATAAAAACTAAAGACTGAGCCCTAGCACATACATAAGTAAGCACTAACACAATGCCCACCTGTAACTTATTTTCTCTTCTTTGCCCATAAGTTATGTGGTCTCCATCTTTGGAGTCACTGAAATCCCAACTGGACAACTTCCTGAGCATGTGTTTGGTGGTGACCCTGCTTTAAGCAGGGAGGTTGGACTAAATGACTTCCAGAGCTGCCTTCCAGTCTTCAGTCTCAACAATTCTGCAATTCTGTTACTTTGTTGCTTACATATGTATGTTTTTAACATATTGTGCTTTAAAATATGCCCCATAGTTTAAATTCTAAAGTTTGAACTAATTTTTATGGTTCACCCCCTCCAGCTCTATTTTAGTGGATACACACTGAAGGATTGAGTAGCTGAATCTGCCTTTTACCAAGTGGAGCACGTGAAATATATTTGTTGTTTGTTTGGACTTCAGGAGGGCTGAAGGAATGCTGGCTACTGTGACACTTACAGTATTACTGCTTAGGAAAGGAATGCAGAGAAGAGTTAGTCCTCTGTCCTTGTCAGGCGTTTCACAGGCCTTACAGTTTTATTCCTGCATGTAGGCTTTTGCAGTGATCCTACTAATCACTCTGATGTTTGGCGATTTTGAAGCCCTCTTCTCACCCCTGCATGTATTCTGCATCATGCAATTCTCTATATTTGTAAACTGCTAATGTAACTCCTTGAATGATGTGAATGAATTGTGGTTACCTTTAACTTCTGTGAAGTTCTAGGGTGGGAAAAATCCTGTATTCCAGGATTAATTTTCACTCATGTGAGCAGTTATACTTTCCTGTCTTCCTGGGTTCACTGTGGATGTAAGCACAGTAGTGAATTGGAGGGAAACTAGCTAGGACTTTTGAATGAGGCTTAAGTATATATCTTGTGATCTCTCCTTTCTGAAATCTGGGATGGTTTTAGGAAGTAGAGAGGGCCTCTGAGGGCTGGGTTGTAGACTTTTTGTCAAGGCTGCTGGGATAGTGGGCTTGGGCATTGTCTGTCCTGGAAGTTTGGAGGAAAACTTTCCCATTGAAATATTCTGTTTTCCAAGCTCTCATAGAATAGTGAAGGGTAGGAAGAGTGCAGCTTTCCTGGCAGTGTCATGTTTCAGACAGCTCTTCCACCTGAGCACTTAATAATAAAACAGCTTGTTCTTATCCTCTCTGTAGAAGGAGACAAGGAGAAATGCCTACTCATTTCACTTGGGAAACAGGTAGGAACCAAACAATGAGAGTACAGTAAAGGAATGTGGTGGGAGAGAGCTGCTAGTATATGCAGACACACACACACACACACACATATATATATATATATACACATAATAGCTACTCTGGTTTGTAGCTGATTGTTCTAATGTACCCTGTGTGGCCAAGTGCCCTAAAATATAAATGCCTTATTGGGACTGAAGCAAATGGACCCTTTTCATGTGACACAAAGCCTGTTAACATTAAAATTGATCTGATGTTCCCTTTGACCTCTATACTCTATTGTTAGGGTTTTTGGGGAGCATAGTAAGGCATTCATTCATTTCATGCTCCTCAGTGTCAGGGACTGCAGCTGGGGAACATCTTGGAATCTGGCTCATCCAGGGAGGCTTTTGGGGCTGGCGAAGCCCCTGTGAGGCATCTGTTTGCTTTTAAGGTTCTTGGCTCTGGGAATTGTGAGAACTGGCCTCAAAGAGCATTTATCAGCCCTGTGGTCTGCTGCTCTCAATGTGGCTGTGTATGCCCCTTTTCCCACAATAGGCCTGAAAGAGCATTAAGGTTGACACTGTATTTCTATGTGTGCTTTATGAGAAATATATTTTCTAGTTTTATTATCATTGTTTTCTGTGGCAAGGGTCATCTCTATAGAAAGTGATTAATTTGATGAAAGTATTTTTCTTGCCCTGGGCTCCATTTGTTGCCTGGTACCATGCTGTGCTAGTCATGTGTTAACTTTGTCTTATTGCACATAGCATTAGGCTTTGTGTGAAGAATGTGGCCTTAATCTTCACTAGGCACTACTGTACAAGGGAACTCTACTGCTGTGGAGTTCATGCAGATCCAGGTTTTGTTCCATTGCCTCTTAGTTCAATGAGGCTCTAAAGCTAGATTTTACTTCTAAAGGATTCCAGAGCTATTAGGAAGAGCCCAGTACTTGGTGTCTGTGTACCCAGGAATGCTCTCCAGTGCTCAGGCTTAGATTGTTTAACTCTTGAATTGTTTAACTCCTCCTCTTGTGTTTTAAGGTGTGTTTTAATGCTGCCTTTGGAACTGGTGTTGCAGCAGAGTGTAGTTGGAGTGTTTTCCTATTGGATTACTGATCTATTGTCTTGATATTTCAGGTCTGTAGATAATGGGTATATGTCTGTTTCTCTTTCTTTTTGCCATGCAGAAAACTGCAGTAATAATGGAAAAGTTATGTTTGAGGAATTTGAATAACATCTGTGCAGATGGCTAGAGTTCTTCCTCAATTTCTTTCATTTTTTCTTTAACTTTGTGGTCTTCATTTGCATAAAACTAGTGTCTCTTTATAATGCAACAAATCAACTTGCTGAAATTCAAGCTCTGAATATGAAATTAACTCCTGGAGAGAGAGAGAATTCTTCCTTGTAGTCTTTAAATGTAAGACTGGTCTGCTTCAATGTGTCATTGAGTACAAGATGCAACTCTCAGTTCTGTGTTAGGATCATAATTTTGTTTTGAATTAATTGTGCTGTAGACATCAGTCCTGTATAGATGTACCCAGTGTTTCATTTGAGAATGAGCAACAAGGGTAGCAGTGACAGTGAATGCAAAGAAGTGTAATAGTGTCCAAGGATAACTAATAATATACTCTAAAGTTTCTTCTAAGGTGTTTTTGAGTGCAATGCCAGGCTACTTGGTGTTGAACTTTCGAAACTTAAAATGTTTAGGAAAGAATGCCCTGAGCAAATGACACAATTACTGGCCAAGTTTTCTTCCAGTATAGGAGACAAACTTCAGCCTTAGGCTGAGAAACTGGAAGCAGTTAGGGTACAAAGAGGATGAGGCTGCCTGTTCATATCTGAAGTGGACAAGCAGCTACAGGCTCATGTCTCTTCTTCCCACTCCTTCTTAATCCTGCACTTGGTTTTATTCCTCTTCCTTGATTTCCTGCTGAATTCCATTGCAGTTTCTGATCATCCTTCTGCTGCTGTTACCCTATGCCACTGTCTTGACTGTCATCTCTTATCTTTTCCCTTGGACACTGGCCTCCTCCTAACAAGATTTACTTTCTCCCTTGACATTAGTACTTCTCATGGCTCCTCATCTAATCAGTCTTTTTCTGACAGTTTTCTTCTCCAGCTCTCAGCCTCCTTGCTGTAGAGCTCTTTCTCCCCTCACTGGTTCCCAGTAAGTTGAGATGGCTCGGCCAGCTGGGCAGTGGCTTCATCTTTCAGGCTTGAGGCTGTCAGAAGTGTTAGGCACTGCCAGGCATGAGTAAGAAGTGGAGAGGGAGGGGGTTGAACCTTGGTTTAAGGCCTTGTCTATGCATAGAAATTATTACTTTTCATTGAACTTTTAAAAATAAAGCTGGCTTGAGTTAAACTGCAGTAGGCTTTGGGCTGTCCTATGCCAGCCTAAACTGGGATTAACCCAGCACAGATGTAAAACAGACATTACTGCTGCAGCAAAATCTGTTTGAACAAGAATTACGTTTTGCTGGGTGCCTATCTGGAAGAGCATTTAGCTTTGCTCCAAATTAGAAGACATTTGTAACGGGCTCCTGAGCAGCAATGGCCTACTGGGAACCCTCGGCAGGGACCTGGCAATCTACCACCTGAGGCATGTCATGCATCTGTTTTAGCAAAGTTCTCGGTGCCAGAAAATACAGCATGACACCTCTCTTGCCCTGTCACCAGAGAATGGCAGAGCTGAGGTCAGTGGGGAGCTGCTGGCCGGGCCAGACTGATACCAGAAGGCAGGAAGTGGGCATATCCCCAATACTGGATCTTTGCCCAAACCAGCTGGGTCCTGCCGAGCAGAGCTCTGGGTGGTACTGGCAGCTGAGCCCTCCTGCAGGCTCCGGCTCCTCAGTGCATTTGTGGCAGGCGCACATGCCCTGCTCACTGTGAATGGCAGTGAATGAGGGGTTTGTCTCTGCAGCTGGGATGCAGCTGTGTGCCCCCTGCATTCCGCCCCACTGATCCTGTGGCCCTGAGCAGCTGGCTGGGGACAGCATGGGCTGGCTCTCTGCTGCTGGCCTGGGAGCTGTCACTGACCGCTTGGAAGCTTTGCAGGATAAAGGCTTTTCATTGCTGCCAGTGTCTGCCAACTCCTACTGCAATTAAAAGGTAATCTTTTCTAAATGGTGCTAAATTAAGGCTTAATCCCTCCCTCATGCCACATAAGAGGATGAATCCCTGATTTTCTGAAAACAGCTTATTGTTTGGGCCACTGTCCAACCGACCTGTACAACAATGGTCCTGGGTGGTTTGTCTGTGGAGAGGACTCACACTTTTTGATCCGCCTGCCTGTAACTCCAACTGCAAAGTCCCCTGTGAGGTGTATGGAGAAGTAGAGGAGTTATTTACCACTTCCTTGTATGGTCTCTGGTATGAAACTTGGGAGAAGGTTTCCTGTTGCTGAAGTCCTTACCCTGGGTGCTGTGGTGGTGGGAGATGACTTAGCCTGTGACTGTGTGTGCTGGGTCTGTGCTGTTGGCTCTCCACTCACTAGCCACCAGCCATGCGCACTGAAGTGTTGAATTGAAACAAACAGTCTTGGCAGTATGGGTTGATTTGTTTTAATCAAGGTAGCTGTGTACATAAAACTGTAGTTTAAATTATTGTTGTTAGGTAAGACTACTGCCAAAACATAAATCAGTGAGGGGGGGTTAACTTTTCACCACTCTTGGAATTGCTGATCTGGATTAATAAACAACAAATTTCACCTTTGGGGACAGGAGGAGACTGCCTTTTGAGCCCTTGTTAAGACTAGGCTTTTATACCTCTCCTTAGGGGAACTACTGTGTCTGTAGAGCAAGATGCAGTCAAAATGTTTATTTGCTCATACATGTATTTGTTTAAAGAAAATGAAGTCAAATAGGATGGAGGGAGGGAGCAGTAATGGGGACACAACTCTGTGGGCAGCTCATCAGTGAAACATATCCAGAAGTGTGCTTTGATTCCATGTTTTTACTGAAGTTCCCTGATGGGAAAAAAAAATAATTTGGAGAATTTCAGTGTTATAATTCTAGCAGTAGGATCTGAAATATACTATTATATAAAATCCTCTTAAAATTCTTATTATGTAAGACCTTTTTTCCATCCTGTTCACTTATGATTCTGTGTAGCAGTCTGTAGCATTACTACAAAGATCAGACCTGGCGTGGGCCTTCTTGATCTGTCTGCGGCCCAGGAGAAGATGGCTCCTGGATAGTCTGGTCCTCACCCAAGTGCAACAGTGAGTGGTTCTGGCTGGATGCTGGCAGAGAGGTTCACACGTATCACCTCCTCAGGCACGTGGCCTTGCGCAACTGAATGTTTAAATTATTATTAGAGGCAACAAAACCTGCATTGTGTTCCTACTGAACATGAGGTCAGAACTTAAGTCAAGATGTGTTTATTTGTTTTAAGATGCATTTTCAGTTAGTAACCACATGAAGGGCTGCTGGCTGGAGGATGGTGGCAGACCTGAATGAATCTGTGACAGACGCTTCCCATCTAAGAAAACAAAAATATTGGCAAAACAGAAGAGCTGGCTGAACAGCTGTTGTGGTGGCAAGTGGCCTTTGAATTAATCCTTGGTGCAGTTAAAGAGTGATGGTCCCTTGCATGTCCAAATTCCCAAAAGAAGTTTCCTGTATGCATTTTTTTTAAAGATTATAGTGACTTTGATTTCTTTTCAGTGGATCTGAAAGTCAGTAAGAGCACTGCTCAGGAATGTAAACATTCCTCCTGCTTCCTGCTGCTCATCTCTGCTTCGCTGTCATATCCTGCCCTGCTGAAATCAGGTGATGAACTTATGAGGTGAAAATAAAATTAGATCCATTCTTTGGAAGAAAAATGCTTCCTTTTTATTTTTGAGTAATACTTTATTGTCTCTTCATTAGTACTCTTTATAAAAAGAGAGTCTGAACTTAGTCCTTACCTCTGTGTATGCGGTTCTGTTTTGGGGTGTTGCAATTTGGGATCTGCTATTTGTGGTTAGGATTTTGTGTTTCTCTTGGTGGCTGTATTTATTGCCTGCCACACAAACCAGATAGTTCTGCACACCTTTATACAAGGGGTGTGAAATCATACAGGACCTGCATCAGTAGCACTTCATACCTGGATTTGCAGTTGGAAGCAATTAACTGTGGAGATTCTTGTCTCCTGAAATGATGAAGGACATGTAATTATTTTTAAATTTGTCTGGAGGGGGGAGAAAATCAGTCCCCTATACGTACCTTCAAAGTCTCAATATTATTAGTTGGAAATTAATTCTTTAATGAAATACAAGATTTATTTATGGTTTGACTAAAGCTATTTTAGGAGCTCTGTGATCTGCTTTCAAAGTCTCCAAAATTCACAGACTTGATCTGCTGCCTTTTAATTCTGAATGTCCAAGGCCTTGGGATAAAATAACAGTGTAGATTATTCAGGTTTCTTGTCTTTGACAACCTTGAACAGATTTCCTTTGTAGTAGTTTTGGCAGTTTCTCACTATGTGTGAATCCATCATGCTCTTTCAACTCTTCCTTGTTTTTTCCCTGGATCCTCTGAAGCAGTATTGTAATTTCAGGTTTCAGACCTTGGCCTTGGACTCCCAAGACAGAGCTTTTTCAAGACATGATCTTGTAATGATCCATATTTTTGTTAACTTCTAACTCTAGTTAACTGCTCTGTGTGTAATTAATGTTTGCTGAGCAATTTTTTGAGGAGTTTGGTAATTCCATATTTTTTACGTTGAATCCTCCAAGTGTGGATGCATCTTTTAACTTTGAAGAGTTTTTAAAATGTTTTTTTCTCCAACAAGGTGCTTTACAGTTCAGCCAATATTTAAAAATCTACCTGACTTCTCTTTACAGTCTTCTAATTAACAAAAAAAGACCACCCTTTGCCATGTCCAATAATAATCAGGCTCTTGTCCTGTTGTTATTCAGTCATTTATTTTAACTAATTCTGCTCTCTTTTCAGTAGCCATGGATTGTGTTCGATGAATTTGAAATCTGAGGACAGCTTTTTCTTGAGCCTTTGCTGTTGCTTGCTTGCTGCTGCATTTCTGGCAAGGACAGAACATTGTGGGCTTTGTTTGGGTGCTTTCTGAAGCCCCATTTTGGTTTTTGGTGGGGATTTTTTTAATTTTTTTTTNTCTGTGAAAGTTTTCTGAATTCAGGAGCAGACTGTGTTCACAAGCTATGTTTGGGTTTCTCAGATGGCATCCAGTTTAGAGAATTCCCAAGTTTATCTTGATTTTGGACATTGGGCCTTGTTGAAGTAAGGTCTCCCGTTGTAATGAGCAGCTCTGTCTTGCAAGCAGTGAGACTCATTGACTTCCCCTGGGCAAAGCTTAAATCTGAGAAACTTCTGTATGAAAAGAAGTCTGTGTTTTAAACAGCCCTTTTTAAAATCTTGAAATACATACCAGGCTTTCAATTTTCTTACCGCTGTAGTTGCTCTCAGGTAGAACCTTAGACCAAGTCTCACTTATTATAAAGGCAGTTTAGCATTCTGCCCTCTTCCCATTTTTCCTCGAATTGCTTGAACCTGATTGTAATTCTGGGCATCCACAAGGCAAAATCCTTTGCAAATCTTTTTCTGTGTCTGTCCTTAAATCATACTCTTCTTGTTAGCATCTTAGTGATGGCAGTGAATGTGGCACTGTTTTGCTATGTGTGGAAACTGATGTCTAATCCCAATGGCATGTTGTTTGCTACAGGAGCCCATCAGATGGAAAGTGTGCACTCTCTTACTATACAAAAAAGATGTTAGGCTATACCAAAAAGATGTGGACAGGCTGTAGAAAGTCCAGAGAAGGGTGACAAAGATGATCCAAGGACTGGGAATCTGTTGTAGGAGGGGATACTGAGAGGCCTGGGTTTGTTCAGCCTTGAGAAAAGAAGGCTAAGGGGAGACTGTATTGCCGTGTTCTGGTACTTAAAGGGTGATTACAAAGAAGATGGAGACTCCCTTATTACAAGGAGTCTCAGTGAAAAGAACAGGGCTAATGGGTGCAGGTTACACCTGGGGAGATTCTGACTGGACACAAGGGGAAAATTGTTCACAGTGAGAACACTGTAATAATCTTGACAGGGAAGTGGTGTATTCCCCAATGCTGAACACTTAGTTTGGTCAGACAGAATGCTGGGCCATCTTGTCTAGATTGCTTTTGCCAAGAAGGGTTAGACCAGACAATCCTTGAGGCCCCTTCTGACCTGGTATTCTGTTATTACAGATATCATCTGACATTTACTTGCGTGAGAGCAAATCTGCAATGTGTGGTGTGATCAGCAGAATTGTGTCTATATAAAACAGTGCTGAGTAAAATCTAGGACTCAAACTTTCAGCCCGTGGACCATGCTGACTGGTCTGTCTTTTATTTTAAAGAAATAAATAAACAAAAGAAATTTGGGAAGCCTTTGAGAAGATGAACTTTATTTCCACTAACATTTTCTGTGGAAGGGAGAAGTGTCAGAGTGAATTAATGCTGCCATGTAACTCATGAGGACACATTCTAACTCGTATTTGGCTGAGAAATTGGCCAGTTTTGGGGAGTGAGTTCTGTTTTTTTTCTCATCAGTTTTAATTATGGTGTTTTGAGGAAAGATCAGCTGCAGTGACAGAAGTCACTTCTCTTTCTTGCTGATTGTTTATACCTGGGGCAGAGCTCCAGCGAGACATGTCCTTCTTTGTAAATACCGGGAAGAACAGCACTGAAATGAGCCTTTGTCACAGAATTATTGTGAACATGCTGATTTTAATTTACCTTCTCCTTATTTCTATGTTAACTTGTCTGTTGCCATTTTTCCACTAACTTAACAGAGGCTTAAGACTGCAGGACTGATATTGAAGGGCTTTGTGCTTTGATTGCCAGCTGATTGCTGTTACACAAGCATATTGCTGGTGTAGCTGCATTTCATAACTGGAAATCCAGTACTGCTAATGAACTGTTTCTTTCTTTTGTGCACTCTGCACCTGGCTGCATGATAATACTTTGTGTATTTTGCTTTCTAGCTTGTAGCTTCCTTGGCTGTTCATCTGTATTCTTACTCTGGCCTGTTTGTGTTTCTGACAGCCTTATTCCCTCATAGTTCAGGCAGGATACATAAAATAACATAAGCTTTAATGTCTTTAAGGTGCAATCCATTTGGATCAATGCCATGCTGCTTAATTGTCAGGGAGAACCTTCAGCAGTAGGGAAGACTGTCTTTGGGCTAGATTTGGCTGCTGATCTCTCAGCGCGACTCAGTGTAAACTTCTGCCAGGCAGCCTGTGTGCAGAGCACAGGCTGGGCATTGGCTGCAGCTGGTGACTTCCCATTGCTTCAGCTTTGCTTTTGCAGCAGCTCTGTGCTGATGAAGATTGTCTGATTTTAACAATGGCAACCTTTGTGTGTATATGTTAGATTAAAGCCTTCTGAGCAGACCTCTACACTTAAGGGTAATAGATAAACTGGAAATTTATGAGATTCTGGGTTAAATATGGATCTGATCAAAGAAACATGAATTGGCCAATCTTGGGCTGCAAGATTTTGTAAAGAGACATGGTTGTGGTCGTTTGGAGAGTTCTAACTGAGGGGGTGCCTGTCATGTAAACACAAGGGCCTTGCACAGTGAAAGAGGGACAAGCACTAAAGGACTCTTAATGGAGGATCTGTAATTCATAGCAGCAGGACCTCTGCAGTCACTGCCTGGAACTGGTAGTCTTTTGTAACTCTAAACAACACATGATGCGTATTAAAATCATTAAGAGCTGAAGAATGAAGACTTTGTTTTGAAATATTTTTTTTTCAGCACTGACCATGGAAAAAGATTAGTATTGAGTGAGGTTTTTTGAGTGTGTTTAAGTTGTTTTATTAAAACCAGCAACAGTACAAAAAAAAGTGTCAAAAAGTCCTGAACAGAATGGCATGCTCGCACATCTGGGAAAGATTTGAAATATACTGAGTGCTTTTTTTTTTTGTTCCATGGTACAAACAGGATCTAACTATGTAGCATGCAAAATGGCTTAGGTATCCCTTTTTATATGGTCCATTTTCTACACTTGTGTTTACTAGTCAAAGTGTCTACTATCATCCACTTACTTTCCTGGAAATGAAAGCAGAACTTAAGTCCTTGATATAAAATTTAGGGCAGGTGGTGAAAACAGGAAAGATTTTGTTCTAAAGTTGCATTTTTTTTGAGTCAACAAATATGGCTGAAAATGGCAAAAATGGTACTTGTCAATAGTTAACTGCAAAGCCTTTGCTTTTTGCTCCTGTGAGGCTGTGGAGTTACTGAGTAGACTGAGGAAGAATCTCTCCCTCTCACAACAGCACAGCTAGTTAATGTGTTGCTCTGAGAGGTATTAGAGAAGGAAGGTAGCTTATCCATGTTTTAAAGACAGACCACAAGGTTTTTTTGGGAATGTCAAGGTGGTTAAGGTTAGGGATATATTTTATTCTGGCTTCATGTAGAATTTTGAGGGTCATTTTGATGGTATTACATGTCAAGGAAATAAAGGAAGAGGCTTGTGTTACTCTTGATTTCATCAGTATCTTGGTGTTCCTAAAAAATTCTTTGAAATTTTGCAGAACTGCAGTTGTTTGTCGTAATTGAAGAACCCAATGTTAATGAGCAAAGCCTGGAAGGTTGGGTTGTTTGTGTTTGCCTGAGGGATAACAGGAAATAAGTGTCTGCTTGATATGTGGTGCCAAATGTGGACATATTTGAGTGGAGTGTGTGATAAAGTCTGAGGTCTGGATGCCAGGTAGGTGGGTATCCTTTTATCATTCCTCAGGCAGTTGAAAAGTGAATATCTGGAAATAGAGTGTTCATGTATCTACAAAATGGAGGTAAATGAGTGTGAAACTGGTATAAGGGATTTTTTTTAATCTATAGTACAGAACAAGAATTTGCTTTATACTTCAGGGAATGGCCTAGGAGCATAAAAAGCAAGCAAGAATCTTTCTGATTATAGTGACTGCTTTCTTTAATTATTAAAACAATATAGCACTTGAAAGAATCTACATTAGAGGTGCCTGTGGTACCATCAGGCCTGAACTTTGGAGACTGTGGGTTTGCTTATAAGGTAGAAAACAAAACTGAACTTAAATCATGAAAAGTGTTTGAATGTTTGGAGAGAAGAGGCACTTGCTTTGCAGCTGATAAGTGTCATGAAAATGTGGTGATGTAGGACCTCTCAGATGGCCACAGAGCAGTGACACATCCCAGAATAACCTCTTTAGGTGTGCTGGATGCTGCTAGAATGGGCTTGAACAAAGGGGCAGGATCCATAACATCTTCATCACATATGTGACAGTGTGCAGGTCTCTCTGTTGGGCTGTCTGTTTTAGCCAAAACTCTTGCTCTTACCAGCAAGGACAGTAGCTGTTACTGCTCTGTTTTGGCAGGTGTTCTGCTCCAAAATAAGCAGTGACTGCTGTAATCCTGACAGGGCCCTGTAAAAATAGCTGCCAGTGTGCTTGTGCTGTTTGTGCCGGGGAGCTTCCTCCCTTCCTGTGCCGTGCTGCTGGGACCCCTCCAGGGATGGGGCCCTAAGGGAGGCCTCTGCTTCCTGTTTGCCAGTGTTTAGGTCATGCATCAGGGCTTCTCTTCCTCCTGTATTTTGTAGCTCTCTCTTTTCTAATCCTCCCCTTTACTCCAGAACGTGTCTCATGGAGTTGAGCAGATGGAAATGCACTTGTCCTCCCTTTTTTTAATGATGGTAAAACCCTGTCCTTGAATTGTTTCTGACACTGACACCACTGGCAGACAGATATCTGAAGGCAATGGGCAGTACCTCAGCAGCCACACTGCGTATTGATTGTTGCAGGATTTTACTGAGGCCAAAAATGCATAAACCTCTGCAAAATAAAGATATATTTTACATGGGTAACTCAATGTTAGTAGCTCTTCCAAATTTACATTAGTCATTCTCCTTTGAGGCTTAAGGCAATCCCCGTCTTGAGGAGATTATGTGGTTTCTTGCACCTTTCTCTGAAGCATCTGGCATTAGCCTCTGTAGAAGACAGGATATTGGATTAAAAAAAAAAAGCCCCATCCTCTGTGGCAGTTTCTGTGTTTAAATACTCCCTGTCAATTGTGACTTGGGCAAAATGATGACATTTTCTTTCCAGATGTTAAAGAAACCCAAGGCCTAGCATCTGCCTTGGAACTTTCACGAGCAAATTAGTCATTATTCTTAAGAATCCCTTCCTTAGTGGCATTACTGAGCTCCTCCATGGAATCATGCCTGGACTCTGAGGTCTGGCTGATCAGCTGTGGCTTTAAGTGTCCTGAGCTTCCATTTACTGTTTTGGCATCCTGCAGCTGAGATAATGGTGCTACTTCACTGGGCAAAAAGATGCCCATTGTCCCTTTCTCTGTGCCAGAGATTTGTCATGCATGCTGGTCTATAAAAGGTGGATCTTAATTTATTACAGGAAAAAAAATAGTGTATTTGAGGAGCTGGCATGCTTTTCGTTATCTCTTTAATATTTATGAAGATCTTGGGTGTTAGGCTTTTAAGCTGCTTTGTTGAAATTCATTTGACAAGGACTTGCACAGATGGTGCTTTCTGTCTGAAATATGATGCTTTTTAATTTCTCTTAGGTTATCTTGGTGAATCTGGCTAGAATTTCTGCAATGGATATTTGTCTCCTATATCTCTGACTTGCTTATCTGAAATAAAATATAGTCTGATAGGAGCAATATCTGGATGTCTTTAATCATGGGCAGAGCTAGCATACTTGATCAGCTGTTTCAGCCCTGGTATAGTCAGTTGTATCTGTGCTATTAATGCACCTGCTGTAATATACAGAAGTTATAAAACACTGAAATATCTTTCTCTTCAAAGCAGATTTGTTTTTCATCTCTGACAGTATTTTTCTGAAGAGCTGGCAACAGATGATCAATTGAAAATGCATGGCTAGATAAGGAGTTTCACAAGATGCTTCTCTCTCCTTGACTTGGCCTGCTATTAATGTTGACAAGGAAAACCTGCGTTGTTTTGGCATCCCAAAAAGATACCGTGGCGCCTGAAAGCTCCAAATACACCTTGGGTTGGGTTGTGGTGCAAGCGTGTGCAATACTTAGGTGATGGCATTTTTAATCTCGTTGAATATGGCCGATCTGCCAGGCAGTGTGTTACAAATATAACCAGTGGCCAGCTCTGCTCTCCAGCATGTGCCAGTGACAGCTGCAGGCTGCTCCCTACCACAGCAGCTGGAGTGTCTGTGTGGGCTGGGGGCACACCACCACAGGGACCATCACCCACAAGGGTTCCAAGCAAAATGAAGACCCCCCCCCAAAAAAAGAAATGTGAGGAGGCAAAATAATGCCAATGTCAGGACTAGGCAGAGGCAGGCTGTGCCGAGTGGGTTGGATTTCTGACCTGCCTTTGCTGGCACACTGCTGGGGATTGATGTCTCGAGCTGGCTGAGGGATCGTCCGCTGACCTACTTCAGCCAGCGTGACCCCGCTGGCTTAGCCTGGATCCGGAGCAGCCCTGCCGACGTCGCCGAGCCCAGGGCAGAGGGCTGTAATCTCCAGCCAGGAGCAGCTGCTGGGAGCTCCCAGCCTGGGAAAGGGAACAGGCTGCTCATTACCAAATGTGTTCTCAGTGATTCTGGTTTTGCAGAAATGAATCCGACCCCGCTATAGAGAATATGCGTGTGCAGCAGTGTCTGATCATCTTGCAGTCATCTGGTTGAAAGCCAGTCATGTTTTAACAGCAGACTCGAGTCACTGCATTGTTGTTCCCTCCCATAAGGGTTTATATGAGGTTCTACTTAAGCGTTCTGCATCACAAAACACTGTTTGGGTGCTGCAGTTTACTTTCAAGAGAACAGTGTTAGCCACTTATTAGCATTTGTAAATCTGACCCCAGAATTGGAGGGTAAGGAGGATAATAGGAAAAGATTATGTTCCTTTGCCTCAAAGAAACATATGAAGGTAAATGTTTTCAACTATTTAAAATTGAAGTTTCTTATGCAGAATTATAGGTTTATTGATAAAAGATGTGTTTTCTGACTGTCCTAGGCTTTTGGTCAGGCCCATACCAACCACAAGAAGGTAGCAGCAGATGGAGAGAGCAGAGAGGAGACCTTGATTCAAGAATCAGCTACCAAAGAAGAATACTACATGAAGAAGGTTATGGAGTTGCAGACAGAATTGAAGCAGATAAGAAATGTCCTTGCCAACACACAGTCTGAAAATGAACGCCTTAATTCTGTTGCCCAGGAACTGAAGGAGGTGAGTGAAGATGCCCAGGGTTCACTGCAGCTTGGATTTGTTACATTTTCTGGTTCTATGTAACCAAAAAAGGGAAGATTCTTGAGCTGAAAGGTATTTTGACAGACACGTGGCTGCATGTTCAGCAGAGACCCTTGGATGTACTTTTTCTGCTTCATTCCCAGTGCAGATTTTCTTGCTGCAAAATATTTGTGGCATAATTTCCCTTTTTATCCTTTTTTGCTCCCTAATTTCTGAAGATGTGGGATTATAACAAAACACTGAAATGCACAAAGAGGCGGATAGTAAAGTTTATAGTCTTGTGTTTTCTCTCATGAAGTGATGACTTGTACATTTATGTAGGTTGCTTAACTTAATCCCTCAAAGTAGCTTTGACCTTTTATTGTTTTACTATTGAAACCACATATTTTTAAGGGGAAGTAATTACTGAGAAGCTACTTGCAGAGTTTAATTACTTACAAAATCTGTAGCTCAGCAGAAGTCTTTGTGGGATTGATGCAGAAATGATTGTTTGGAGAGCTCAAACCATTGCTTAAATTCAAACTGGTAAAACTACACAGACTGTAAGCCACAGATGGATGGATAAAACAGTCAGGAGTTATTACTCCTGAGCTTTCTTATACCTTTCTTTGAAGCACTGAGGACTAGTCTTCTCTAGTCCTGAGCTAATCAACTGGCCTCCCCTGCCAGGAGGGAAGGCTATCCAAGAGCCTGTCTCAATCTTGACTTATTCCATGTGACCTCGGCTGCAAGCGTCTCGCGTAATTTCTTTAGGACATAGTAACAAATATATGAATAATATTTGGTGGTGAAATTGATGAGGAAATGTGGGTTACTTCTCTGGAGATGTGGGGATTCACTGGTGCCTCTTGTTGGGGTATGACAGAGAAGATTTGCGGTGCAAACTGTCACAAGTGATCAAACAGGCCAGTCAACTTCTCCTTTAACTTTGTGGAACAGAGTTGGAATCAAGCCTCATTCTTAGGCAGGGAGGCAGTTCCTAGAAACACAGACACAAGTCTTGTCTGTATTTCCCAACCTTTAAGACCAGCTTAATGGCAAAACTGCCCACCCCAGAGGTAGCGTGCTGTCTGTGAGGGATTCCGGTCACTTCTCAGAGTGCACTGAGCGGCAGAGTTCCAGTTTGCTTCCAGTGTCACTGCAACTGGAGGTGATTATTCTTTCCAGATACTGCCACATTCCAGTCACCTTTGCTTGGAGCTGCATTATTCTTTATGAAGCCCTTGGATGACCTGTGGGTTTGCAAGATTTCAGAGTGGGTGTTGTCTTGTGCTTTGTTCTTCCACCTCCCCCATTTTTTCTTGTTAAAAGATTCAGCGGCAAACCTTATCTTCTAATGGAAAAGTGCCTGAGCTTAAAGGCTCTTGCAGAACTGATTAGCTATGGGGTTTTTGGTGCCTTCTGGGTCCAGGTGTAATGCTCAAACAATACCCCACAGCAGTGTAGAAAATACTTCTTGATTCATTGCTGGTTTTTTGAACCGTGTGTATGTAAGTGTATAATAAAAATAATAATGCTAAAAATAATGTGAAAATATATAAGTTACATCTGGACTGAGCAGCATGACTGGAAGTCAGCTGCTGGACATGCTCCAAATGTAAAAATGGCTGTTTGCGGGTTTGCAAAGCTCTGTTTCTAAAAGCCGAGCAGCAACGAGCCTGGTTCTTGAAGGAGCTGAGCCCATCACAGTTCGTGTTCAGGGCTGGATTTCTTCTCCTCTGATGTCTTGAAAGAATTTAAAGGGTCACAATATGAATAGGTGGGGGTTGATGTGGGTTTTTTTTATGAAAACTTGCCCTTTGTGTAATGCCAGAACTTCAAAGGCAGTTGGTAACAGTCATAGTGGTGACTGCTGCGTGCTGGCTCAGCACATTGCAGATGGCTGCAGATGGCAGCTGCTGCTTTCTTACTCCCTTTTTATTTACACTGAAGGTGGTTTTTATACTGACAGCTTCCTTTTTGGTAGTGTTTGGGGTTTGGTATTTTTTGATTGTTTAATATTTTTCTAGGGAGAGCCGAGTATTTTTATGAAAGGGCAGTACTGTATGTAGTTTATAGCCATTTGAAGCGTGATAAAAATCCGTTCTGAAGAAGGGGAATTGTTGTGGAAATTGAGTTGATATCTTTTCATGTAATTATGAAGGTATTTGTTCCTGATTCTCTATTGTAGTTGTACAGTGATATATTCCACGGGAAGATGTTAACAGCAGTGTTTCCCTTGCTGTGATGGCTGCTTCCTAGAAACTCAGTGTCCAACATGAGCTAATGCTGGAAATGGGGACATAGAAAGTCACCATTTGAACACTATGTTTCCAGATCTTAAAGAAATGCTAAAATTGACTCTAAAACAAAACGTTACAACACTCTAAATATCATCCTTGAAGTTTTAATTAGCAGTTAAGATTCCCACTTCTCATTGTCTGGGATTTCACCTGGCAGCACACTTGCTGGGGAGCTTTTCATTACTGTGCTGTAATGAAGTTGCTGGGCACATGTGGATCCTGCGGTGATGGCAGGACAAGTCTGGATTACTCTGTCTCTTCAGTCACAGCTCCTGGTGACCTTCATAGTGACCTTTGGTCTGCCTGTGGTTTCTGAGTGTGAGCAGTGGAGGGACAAAGCCTCTTGTAGTCTTTGAACAGATGTAAAATCAATCTGTACTATTGAGAGGAACTGGAGACACTCATCAGCTTGAAGTTACTGTGCAAAGTGCTAATTAAAGAGGTTTGTATCCTGTGGTTCTTCCCCCACTGAGTGAAAATTTTGCCTCTGCTGTCAGTGGGATTTTAGGATGCAGAAGCAGGAGGTTGCTTTGTTTTGCCTGTGTGTGGCACTGCTGCCATTCAAGCAGATGACCCTTGGCAATCCATCCAGGCAGGATTTGTTTGGGTCAGATTGGCATTTTTTTGAAAATAGGAAAGGGTATGTACCACAGTGTGCCTCAAAGTGGTGCTGTAATGTGCTGAGCCAAAACCATCCTTTGTTTCATTCTGTAGTGCTGTGTGGATGAATTGGCTCAGAGCTGTGCCAGAGATGTGGAAGGTTTTAAGAACATAACTTGCGACAAAATATCTCTTGGGCAGAAGCAGAAAGAGCCAGTTGGGGGATGTGCCCGTAGGATCACAAATAATAGTGCTCTGCTCTTGCTGTCCTTGTTACTCTAGCATAATCCATTCCTTGTTTTTTACCTTATGGTTTGGTTTTCAAGTTGGTTTTGATGTGCTTTACTGATACTCATCTTTAGCCTTTTTTTGATTTTTAGGTGAAAAAAGTTTGGGGTGGTAACGTATTAAGTCTCCCTCCATAGCTTCCCATAAATTCCCACTGGGTCATCTGCAGATGGAGAAGGTCCAGATTTTTTTATTTGACATTGGTTAGTATTCTCTCCCTTTATTTAATTTGTCAGTGGAGCTGCTGTTAACCCCTGCTGCTTGTTAGTGTTTGCTTACAGGAGGGTGTCTGCTGCTCCAAAGTTGAGCAGATGGGAAAAGCCCAGAGTGACTGGCATTTCCCTGTAGCAGAGCTACCTGTATGTCAGATGGCACTGCTCTGAGCTTTTCTGATAGAGCCAGGACTGGAAAGAAATACTGAACTGTATAACCAGGTATTGAGTTGTTGTATGAAATGAAATCCAAGTGGCTGCGGCCTTGGGTAGCATAGGTCAGGGAGCCAGAAAATTCTAGTCTGGATTATTCTGACCCTCCATTGCTGTAGAGGTTGAAAAGATGACTGATTACAACCTCATTAATAACTAGTTTGGATCTGGATTTTTGAGACTATCTAAGGAAGTTCATGGTGTTACAGTTGTGTGGCCACTTTGAAAATAGTGAGGAGCTCTAGGAGCAAGGTTTATTGGGACAGCTTATGGCTAACTAGCAATAGAGATGGCCGTATGTGCATGTCAGTACAGGCACTGACAACTTCCAAGAACAGGATGCCACCACTTCTGCTGTTGTGATATTTTGCTATAAAATGCAAAATCTAGAACTGGCTCTTTTTGTGTCCTGATGGTAGTGTATATTCTCTTGTTTATTCTAGCAGAGCTGTTTTTCACAATGTCTTGGACATTGGAGTTCACAGGAGGCTGGGCAAAAGCTCTTGCGGCAGGAAAAACCTAGCATTGGGTCAATAAACATGTCCTTTCTCATGACAAAGGGACTCTCCTGTTTTTGCTGCTGCCAGTTTTGCCTACATGTGTTTTTATACGGTACAATTTTAATGTGATTAATCAAAACACATCTTAGGAAAATAATCCTTTCTGTAAGAAAGAGGGCAGTGTGTTACTCTTACAGGGCCAAAGATTCATCTCCTTTTTCTTGTTTTATGGAAATATAGGTCAGTGGGTGCATAACAGCCACAAGATGTGCACTTTGTGAATGGATAAACCAGTATCTTGCTAATTCCTGATACACAGCTTCAGTGTGTTGAATTTTGCAAGCAGAGCTTGACTACGCAGTGTGTCCTGCAACTAAGGGACTGCTGAGGCATAAATATATTCAGAACAACTGATCTGTGATGGGTTTGACTTTTCAAAACCTCTTGTAGCTGTAAGATAATAGTCAAGAGACAATCTCTGGAAACAGCAGTTAGGCATTATTAGATGAAGATCCAATTGCTTTGTCCTCTTTGTCCTCTTTTTGTTTCTGTAGAATACAAGCTGGATGTAACACTCTGTCTGAAGTACAGCTGCAAAAAGGGAAGGAGATTTCAGCACAGTATTTGTGAAGCAATTGTATTAAGTCATCAGAAAGTTATTACAGTCTGTCATGCTGAGTGATAAACAAGGCTGCTGAAAGGAAGTCTTAGTGTCCCGGGTCAGCTCCCCTCATAAGCTAGAGTTTGTCTGCTGGAGAATAGAACTGCAGGCTGTGGTACAGCAGTGCCGGGGTTACACCCACACTGATCTCCCTCTGTTTTGGCTGTGCTTTCTGTCCCTTTTCATTTGATCTTTTTCTCTCCCCGGTGGTTCTGCCTCTAGCTTAATATAAGTTATAAACAGCAGCTGCATTAAAATAATTTGCACTAGAGCCATTGCTATTCTCACAGTCCGTGTGCACGCTGGGATGTTGTATGTGAAGCATTAGTAGATGTTGCTGCTAAATTAGGAAACAACAACTTTGAATTGGGAATGCTGAGTGATCCCAGTTGAGCAGCATGAACCATGCTAGAGCTTTCAGGGGTCTGAAATCAATTTCAGCATATTACTGATTCAAAGCTTGCTTTGTGAGCTCTCATTCTGTAACTCCTCTGAGCCATCACAGCCTCCCTGGGCAGAGCTGTACTTCACTGCTGGATTTCATTGCTGTTTACTGTTAAGAGGTGCAAATACAGGGGTGACTGATTTTGGTTATTAACTTTTAATCAGCAGCCTCAATATGAAATATTTAAAAATCAATGTTTGATGTCACAATATGCTTTTTATTAATATAAATGTGACTGAGAGCTACTAATTGAAATACGTCTGTGGTACGACTTTACTCCTGTGGTGTGGCCCACAGAGTGGGCAACAGTGGCTCTGTGTGTCACTGTAGCAGGTTGAGTGTTCATTTTGTGGTCTGAAAGTGTGCTTCATCTTTTCAGTCTCTTGCTAGTTTGCCTCCATATGAAGAATTACTGCAGTCACAGCTTGGGTTCAGCTGTTCCTGACGTGAGTTCAGCTATCCCCCAGGGAGCATCCCCATATCCTCCCAGACTTGGGGGAATGATAGGCTGTTGAATGCAGAGGATTGTTGCCTCGGTTGCTGTACAATTTTCTTCCTCCTTCTTTCAGCTTAAAGGATCCTTAGTGAAACAACCTCAAGCTTCTTTCTTTAGCACCTGAAAATACAAACCCAAAACACAGAGCCCTTCCAAATGTGCCAGCTGAGGCTGCAGGCAGGCAGCTCTCAGTGGGTGCAGGGTGAGCCAGACTGCTGCTGAGCATTGCTCATCCCTGCAGATGGCTGCTGGGGGACACTTTGAGTGGCTGTGACCCTTTGTAGAATTGGGCTTGGTGCCACCAGCACTTCTGGAGTTACAGAAAAATTACAGCTACCTAAAAGCTTATTGGCAGGCATCAGAAGGGTTAAATGTTTTCATTGTGGAAAGGAAGGACATGGAAAGCTGCCAAGCATTTAGTTTTGAGAAAAGCAGCTGGAGTTTAACTGCTCCAAGCAAGCAATTCTGTGCAGGAAGGGGAGACTGGGTACCATGTTACACACTGCCATTCATAACACTGTGGTTAGTCTAGGTTAGCGTTTTCCACCCTGACTCCCACACCCAGCTGAAGCTGAGGTGCAGAGCCCAGGCCCACCTGCTGCCTGGCACCCCCCTGGGTTTCTGGAGAAGGCTGGCTGGAAATGCACAAGGGGAATGAGGTGCCCTCTCATGCTCCTGGAGCTCAAAACCAGCTTATTTTTACAGGTGATGAGATCACTGTTTGGAAATGACACCATTAACAATAACAGACTTATTCCACTTTTTAAATAGGTTATTTCAGTTGAATTTAAATATTCATCCTCTGAGACCTACCAGTGCCCCCAGCTTCTGATCATAAGGCTCATTCTAGCCTTCCCAGCTTCTTCTGTACCATGGATCTGTTTGTTTCTGTAAAGATACCACGCTGCTGCTGCTGCCTGTGTGGGCTGCACCAATGCCAAACTCCTCATATTTAGTGCCCAAAAGGCTACTGGGTGAAGACTGCCTGCTTGGGTGGGCAGCTGCAGCCTGTAGCTTGGGGTCAGGTATGTTTATCCTCACCTGGGGTGACAACAATCCCTTTCCACCAGTAGGAAATGAATACCAGTGGATGAAAATAAAAAAAAACAAACCTTCCCCCCTGCCAAAAAAAAAAGGCAACAAAAAACAAAACAAAACCAACAGTTTATTAACAGAGTGCCCACAAGGCATGGGGGCAGGTGGAAGTAAACAAATGCCAGATAATAAAGTGTCAGACTCTACCCACACACACACCAGAACAAAAACCCAAAACGCCCAGGAAAAAATACCGGCTCACACCATGCAGGTAGAAGATGGCATCGGCTTCGCTTTCAGGGCAAAAAAAGCCAAACAGGAGCTTCGTGCAGCAGTTTGGCAAACAGATGAAAACCTGGCTGAGTCCCTGATGTCAATCCCCTCTCCACAGCAGATGAAGCAGGTGGGCTAGAGCCTCTCAGTGTGCTTTCCCTCCTCGGCTCGGCACCTCCCAAGCTTTGCCCCTCTCTCCCGCCGATCCTGACCGAGCTCTCTCCCACAGGTCCTGCTGTCTCTGGTCTTGGACCAAACAGGCTGTCCAGTTCACCTTGAAAAGCTGCCCAAGGATTGCTGCAGCAAGGAAAGGGAAAAAAACTTCATACCTGGGCTAACAAAACCAAGCTAGCCAAGCAAAACCCAGACTGCACCACACTCCCAGGCACCTGGGCAGTGAGGCTTTGAAAAAGCCCAGCAAAGGGCCTCAAGGCTCTCCCTTCCCCTGGAGCTACCTCAAAGATACAGCAACCATTTTGGGCCATAAAGCAGAGGATCAGGGAGTAGACCATCATCATAAATCAACCCACGACAGGAACACCTTACACTGTAGCTGTAAGTGTGTGCACAGGAGATGGGTGCTGGTGTGACTGGAGACAAGTTCTTCTATGACCGAGGCAGAGCCAGGCCGCCTTGGCACTTTTCCTTTACATGAATAAACAATTATTTTTATGCTGTTTTATAGTTCCTCTATTGTAAGAATAGACTGGGTAAAATTTTAAAAGAAGAAGCTTTTGTAGCAGCTGATATAAAAAGTTGGAACTTTATATCTTTTTTATTCTCTCACAAATATTAGTGTTTTGTTTAGTAACTGTAAGAAAAAAAAATACAACATGTAGGCCTGTAACTTGAGAACTAAGGGAAGATTATTTTTTGTTTCTTAGGCAATCTTAATTCAGCTCTGGTCCTAGAAGTATTTTATATCCCACGCCTTAATTACATGGTTTTGTGATACTTTGCCACAGGACCTGTCCTCACATGTGCAGAGGAAATGCTATTAAAATCAGATGGGCACCAGACAACTTGCAAGCTGCAAAGAATGTAGCTTGTTAGTTGTGATATTATCTAGAGGTTGACCTGAAGCTTCTTTTCATGCATAGGAAAGCTTAATGGTTCAGATTTTAAGTTCTTAATTTCACTGCTCACTGAATATGGGAGTAAGTTAAATGTCTGAGGATTAGTCTTCCCAATTTTCATGCTTGTATTTATTCAAATGTCTAAGAGATGATGTTTTATTGATTATTTTGATGGACCTGACAATTTTAGGTTAATGGTTGGTGATGATCTTAAGAGTCTTTTCCAACACAAATGATTCTATGGTTTTCTTCTTAACCTACATCAACAGAATATATAGGAGTTGCTGTCCTGCACTGTGCTGACTGCACTGTGTTTCTTCCAAAGTGTCTGCACCCTTTTTTTGTGACTCTTTCCCAAGAATAATACAAGAGGGAATGATCATACCTAGAAATACTGTGTAAGGAATTAAATCTAAGCCTAGAATTAGTAATAATTTTTGGGCAAACTAAGCTTTGGCTCTTGATGATGATAATGACATGTAAAATCAGGTGTGAGTGTGTTTACTACAGCAGGCAGCTTGAACTGACCAGTGGCTTCACGAACTGATGGAGTTCAGAGTACCAGAACCCATGCCAATGACACAGCTTGGCTTGACAGATCACCCTTTGGCTGGTGACCTGGCTACTGAGCAGTACCCAGGACAAAGGAGGGAATCAACTACCTGAGATTTTTCTCACAATTATTTAAATTCTCAGTGTCAAAGTACATGCACCTTTGTTTATGTGTTGGGGTGTAGTAAAAAAAATAGGTGGTAAGGAGCAGGTTTCTGACAGTATTGCAGGACAGTAGCTGTGTTTTTGATGTGCAGGCAAGGGCAGATTCAGACTGGTCCTGAAGGAATCCCTGCCTCTCTCTAGTACCAGTGCTGCCCAGCAGGGCCTCTTGCAGAGCCCTTCTGAGGCAGAGCTGAGTGTGAAAAGCATGCTGGAATAGGGCAGTCTCTGGCCTTTCAATCAGGCAAAATCATTTTCAGACCATGGTCTTTTCCTGGGCAGGATGGATGGGAAGCTTTGCATAGTGGTGATGTATTCTGGGTTGAGAAGCTGAGGGGTTCTCCGTGGGATTTTATGGCCATGAATTCTCCACCTAGCACTTTAATACAGCATTACCACTGTATGATTTGCTTTGGATGAAGGTGTGACCTGGTCCAGCTGAGCACCTGGTCAGACATTCCCATGTATTTCATCCCCTCTTCCCCTTTGTGCATAGGGCAGAGGAGGAGGAAAGATGCCACTGAGTCACTGAAGCAATAAGAGTCAAAGGAAAGTTCAGATTCCTCAATAGGTCAGCTCACCTTTTCTAGAGACTAGAGAAACTGTGAAACCTGTGAGAGAGAACATGTGCAATGTATGTCTGTCTTAAAGTACAGGAATACCACTTTCTGTATGGGTAATAGAAAAATCTGACCTAGGAAGGAGGTAGTAGCTTCTGTTCTCTTTAGCTTCTCTTCCCTGTGGAAAAATCCCACTATTTGGTCAGTTATATGAGATCACATGGTATCCAATTGAATCTTGCAGCTTGCAAGCATGCACATTTATTTGAGAAAAAAAGTTCTAAGAGTAAGCTAAATGCACAGCTTGCTAACAGCCAATAAATCTAGGTCAAATCTCCTGTCTCTGGTCAGGAGACAAGGGAGCTATTTTTAAATCTGGCTTTCCTGCACACATGGAAATAGAATGATTTTTTCTTGTGCTAGACAAACAGGACAATACTTTCACACTAAATAATGAGCTCTTGCTGTTGCTTTGAATGAAATAGGCAGGGTTGGACAGAAACAATTCTTTCTTCAGACCAGCCAGTCTCCAAAGGTTTTTCCAGGCATTGACCTCTGCAAAGATTAGATCATCCAGGGAGGAAGAAGAGCAAAGCAGCCTGAATGATGGGGAAAGAAGCTCACCATGCATTTCACTTATTTGGGAATGGGGAAAATAGTATGATGATTTGTTTGATTGAGGCTTTTGCAGTGCTGTTAAACAATTTAGATTGCCTGGCTGGAGGCTCTTTCTAACAAAGGCAAGAGGTCTCCAGTGCAGTTTTTAAGGAAACATAAAAATGTGAATTCATGTCAGCCCTCAGCTTTCCCTGTGGTCCTGGGTTTGTGCAAAGAGACAACACCTATTCAGGCATGGAATATGGGATATAGCAACTTGTAATTTGCATTGGGGTACTGTAGTGTCTGATTGCAGCAATTTTGATTTCTCAGTGTGCTGTGAAGTTGTGCTCTCTTTGTGGCTAAAAACAACCAGACAATTTTATATAGTCTAATCTTTACCTGATGTGTGAGGGGACTGTAATTTAAACTTTCTAGTCTGAACAGTTGCAGGTGATTCAGTATTTGTACAGAACATGCCAGATTCAAGTCTTGGCACGTGCTCCTGCTGCAAACATTTCCCTTATCTCAGTGTGCTGTTGGTACCCATGTGGATACTCAGGATATCCCTGCTGCAGGCTCTCAAGGGCTGAGACTGTATTCACAATCACTGACATGCCTGTGTCTGGCCTGGAGTAGAGATCTCGGAGGGAATCTGAGTTTGTAGGCCAGAGGCTGAAGCTTGCTTGGCTGGGCTGCAGGACAGGTGAGATCAGGCAGCAGGTCCCATGCTCCAGCTGAAGTGACAGGCTGCCTCTGTCAGCAGCTAGCAGTGGTTTTGATTTAGAACTGTGGAAAACCACCCCATCGCATCGTGGGCATGGCTATAAAAACACTATTTTTCTAGGCAACTGTATTCCCTGTTTGCCTATATCTGAAGCTTAATTTGTTAATGTTTTAGAACATACTTTTCACTTTCTATGAATTAAGTGCTTGAAGTAAAATAACATAGGAAAAAATAAAAGCTAAGTACAGTGAGCCATTCCTACAGCTGTATATGTTCCAGCTCAATTCATTCAAGTGTCTGTGTATATTCATGAAAGATCCCGAGATCATACTATACCAGTATACTGTTTTTACTTCTTATCTACTTCAAAACAATGGTAACTTTTTCTTTCAAGTCTTTCATTAAGTCTTGCATAAGACTGAGGGCTGAGGGAAGGGAATATTTTATGTCAACCAGTTTCTGCTTTTTTTCTACCTGAGAGCTTAGATTTCATGAGTTTTAACTCTGTGTCTCTCTCCAAAAGGATTCATTGTATCATATTTTCAACTAATTGCTCTGGGCATAAAGAAAACGGCTGTTGAAAAGCAGCAGCAAATGTATGTCCAAACAAGAACATCTGGAGTCATCTGAATCTGTCTTTCTCTTGTGAAAAGGCCCTTGTTAAAGTGGAAGCAGATTTGGGCACTGACTTCTGGTCTGGAAAACTTTTGCTGGTTACTACAGCCAATGAGACAACACAGGTGTGAATGCTGCTTTCCCTGCCTGTTTCTTGACTTTTTTTCAGAGTCAATGGTGAGAATTAGTAAAAAAAGTGAGAAAACAAAATCTCATTATTGTATAAATGACTTGGTTTTCTGTAATTTCAGGAGGTGAGGGGAAGAGTTTGTTTCAATATCATTTAATTAATTAGTGTACATAAGAAAATACATAAAAGATAAAAAATTCTGGAATTTAATTGTAGTTGACCCAATCACCATCATTTGGGGGTTTCTTTGTTTTTCCAGGTCAACCAGAATGTGGAGATCCAACGGGCCCGCCTGCGAGATGATATTAAGGAATATAAATTCCGAGAAGCACGTTTGCTGCAAGACTATACTGAACTTGAGGAGGAAAACATCTGTCTCCAGAAACAAGTGTCTGTCCTGAAGCAAAATCAGGCAAGTTTTTCAACCAGTGAGCATTGCTTTGGTAGCACTGGTTAATTCCTGTGTTTCAGTATGGGTCTGTCTCATTTGAACATCTAACTACTTATTTTCTACCTTTGTACTACTTTTGAGACTATAAGCTCTATATTTTAGCACCAGGAGTTCTCCTTTCTGACTATTTATACACAGTCATAATACTTTATTGCTTCTACTTTGACTTCCCAGTCCTTCCATTGCCTTCTCTGATGGAAGCAAAGTCTCTATCACTCTGCTTTGATACTTGGTTTAGTCCTTTTGCTGTAGTAGTTTTTCAGTGTCTCTTTAGGATGCCCTTTCATCCATCCGTCTTCCATCCTTCCCCTCCTACAGTATCTGGAAGTGGGGGTGTTTCTGGTACCTATGTTTTAATTGCTACTTAATCCTTATCTTCTCTCTCCATTTCTGTGCTCCTCTTCTCTTCTAGCTACTTTCAATAAGCTTGGAATGCTGTTATAATTGGTTTACACTGTCACATCTGTGTGACTGCTTGTCTGAAAGGTCACATTTAATTGTGCAGTTCCAGCTATTTCCAGAGTTTTAGAAAACTGCATTCTTGGAACTTCTTAAGAACTTTTCCTGAGTTATCATTTTTGGAGCTAATTAGATTAGATATGGTCTTTGGCATGGTTCACTTACCTTTATCTATCTGTGTGGGACTTACTTTTTTATTCTTCAGGTAGCTGTCAATCTCATTGCTTAAATAAAGCTCAGGGTTCAATTGGGAAAGTGAAGGACAGACAATAAAGACACTTTGAGGGTTGGAGCCCCTCTGCTTTGGAAACAGGTTGGGAGAGCTGGGAGTGTTCAGCCCGAAGAAGAGAAGGCTCCAGGGGGACCTTTCAGTACCTAAAGAGGCTCCAAGAAAGCTGGAAAGGGACCTTGGACAAGGGGGAGTGGCTTCCCACTGCCAGAGGGCAGGGATAGGTGGGATATTGAGTTGAGTTTGCTGTGAGGGTGGTAAGGCCCTGGCAGAGGTCACACAGAGCAGCTGCAGCTGCCCCATCCCTGGAAATGTTCAAGGCCAGGTTGGAGCAACCTGGTCTAGGGGAAGGTGTTCCTACCCGTGGCAGGGAGAGGAAGGAGAAGAGCTTTAAGGTCCCTCCCTGACCAAACTAATCTCTGATTCTACAATTCCATGATAATATTCCTAAAATAAAAGTTCTTTAGAAAACTCAGTGTTAATACCATCTATTGTAGTCAGCGCATAGTAAAATCTCTTCAGGATTTGCTGCAGAACTCCTTCAGTGTTCTGAATGAAAGCTGCCCTGCCAAGTTAGATATATGGGATATTGAATGCATTTAAATGTATTTTATTTTTCTCCAAGTGAAACTCCCTGTCAGTGTTTATTACTTTGGGCCTCACTGCCCAAAACGGGGTTCCAGGTTGGACCTGTTCACATCTGCAAACATTTGGTCTAATTATGCAGTTCTGGGGGCTCTGACATCCTGTAGTAGGGACAAAAGGGGCTGTTCTGCTCTAGATGCAGGCTGGAAGAGAGAGGGAGCAGGTAAAATCAAACCTATTTAGCTGGTTACTTTTGGGTTTTACCTTTTTTCCTCATTCATCATATTCAGAGGAGCAGGTGAAAGTTCCCATCTCCATGGTCACATTCTAGAGTAACAATACTGGAGAATGCTGCCATTCTGGGCTGAGCCAAATTTAACCTCAGATGCTATCTTGATACTTGCTAGTAGTTATTGACTGCTGTATTTGTATTCTGGAAACTTTGAAAATAGACTACAATATGAAACATTTTATCTCAGTGGAAGCATACAGAACCAGGAGCTTGTTCTTTTCATGGCAGTGGATTATTTATTTTTCTACTTTATCCTAATCCTACTTGATGAACTTTTAATTATTCTAGTTTTTAATTATTCTATTTACTGATGTAACTAGAAGGAGCCATCAAGTTTTCCCAGGCAACCCTGAATTAACATGCTTGATTCCTGGTTTGTAATTGAGTGTGGTTCAGCACTCCCAGGTTGCTCTATGTTGGCATCTAAAATTCATTTAGCAATTGGCAAAAAATATGTTATGTGACATATCATGTGGTGTGAGTTCCTTTCTTTCAGGGTAAGGAAAAATATTCTTTGTTTGCTTCCTCTCTGCTTCCCCCAAGTGATTAAAGATTTTATATTAATCGTTTGTGTATATAATTTCAGTGCAAGAGAAGTTTTAAAAAGTGCAATATTAGAGATAATAGATAGCATAACATCAAATTCATCAATGTGAGTGTAGAGTCTGAATTGCAGATCTTTCAAGAGATGCTGAAATTATGATGAGAGAAATGCTAAAGCATTTTATTTTGAATGTATAAAAGCAGAGCTTGATCACAGTTTTAATGGGATGGTGTCTTTGAATGTCAGTGAAGCTCAGTGTCAAAGTGCACCTTTGTAATGCCAGGTTTTGGAAATGTGAAGCTTGAATTTGTGGGAAGGCTGGCCAGGGAATTTGCCAATCAAACAAATGTTTGCATGCAGTTCTAGAAAAGCCTGTTTTGGGATACTTCAGTATCAGATGCATTGTATCTCCCACCTGTCCTGATTGAGCTGGCATAGATGAGCTCATTTGACAGTTTGCTTAGTGATTTTATTCTGTGGTCTCTGCAAAGGTAAATTACATAAGCCATGTTTACAGTCATAGTGCTAAAACTAGACTCCAGAAACAAAAAAAGTGTTCTATTACTACAATATATAAGTGAAATCAAACTTCCAAAAGCAAAATGCCTTGGTGCCTTGCAGGCAGACATTTTCATCAGAGGTTTTTCCCCCATTTGTATATCTCCAGGTGGAGTTTGAAGGCTTGAAACATGAAATCAAAAGGCTGGAAGAGGAAACCGAGTTTCTCAACAGCCAGCTGGAAGATGCCATCCGGCTGAAGGAGATCTCTGAGCGCCAGCTTGAGGAGGCCTTGGAGACACTGAAAACAGAGCGGGAGCAGAAGAACAACCTTCGGAAGGAGCTCTCTCACTACATGAACATCAATGATTCCATGTACAACAGCCACTTAAACATCTCTTTGGATGGGCTGAAGTTCAGTGATGAAGCCACAGAGCCCAATAATGATGAAATTATGAATGGATTTGATCAAAACTGCCTCAGCAAACTCAGCAATGGCAAGAACAGTACTTCAACCCCCAAGAAAAATGAAAGCTTCCCCCCAGCCCCAAGTCTGGTTTCAGATCTTCTGAGTGAATTAAACATTTCTGAAATCCAGAAGCTGAAACAGCAGCTTTTGCAGGTAAATGGGTTTCCTAAAGAGCTGTGCACTTCCAAAGAGCTCCTAAAGTTTGGGATGTAATTTCAGTCTTTTTTGTATCTTGCGTGGTACTGTTTATACTGTATTTTAAAGGCTTCAATTGATTTAGAATTTGAGGATGTTAAATGTTTGTCAGTGAAAAACCACAGCTTTTTTCTTTTCCTTTCTTTTTTAATGCAGTGGAATTGGCAGTCATTTCCTTTCCTTGGTGGAAAGTTCTAATGCATCTCCTGCAGCACTTGCTGTGTCTACTTCATTATATCACTGGCAAGAACAATAGTGGTTTGTTTCTAAATGGAAAGCTACTCCAATCACCTTTGTCAAAAGGAGTTTTGTACTTGTATTTTCTGTAATTCAGAGTTCAGAGAGCATGAAGTCTTAATCAGCACCAAGCATTTCTGTGCTATATTTGTGCAATTAGGAGGTTGAAGACTTTAGAACAAGGTGCACATTTCTGTTGCCTACTAATATTTTGTCAAGCTTGTTTTAAATTATCTTCTATAAGAAAAAACCTTTGTGCAAAAAACTGTCAGAATTTTTAAAAATGAGAAATTTACGAGGAGAAACTTGAAAAAGTTTTGGTGTTTCTGAGTCTTTCCTGCAGTTTCAAGCTTTCACCATAGACTAGCTGTGTGTTTTCTAGAATTTACTTGATAATTTAGAAGATAGCAATGAACTTTAGCTTGTCTTTAGCCAAAAGGAAGTTTTCACAATGAGACCATCAGCTAGGGATGTGTAAAAATGTGTATTTTGAAGAGGAGATAAGAAAGAATTGGCAATGAACACTGTACTTCAGATAACTTTAGAATACTTTGTATACCCTTTCCCATAAAGTGAAAGTGATTGGATTTCTGTAACCATACGGACCATTGGCTAAGTTGCTGTCTCTTAGGATAAAACCATTTAAGTGATACATTTCCCTTAACATAGATGTCTGTGTTCCTGCATTTCAGATGGAAAGAGAAAAGGTTAACTTGTTAACAACACTGCAGGAATCTCAGAAGCAGCTGGAAAATACCCGGGGGGCCCTCTCAGAGCAGCATGAGAAAATTGGCAGGCTCACTGAAAATCTGAACGCCATGAAGAAGCTCCAGGCCAGTAAGGAGCGTCAGTCTGCCCTTGACAATGAGAAGGACCGAGATAGCCATGAAGATGGAGACTATTATGAAGTTGACATCAATGGGCCAGAGATCCTGGAATGCAAGTACAAAGTGGCTGTGGCAGAAATTACTGACCTGAAAGAAGAGCTCAAAAATGTGAAGGCGAAATACAAAGAATGTGAGTCTAAGTATGAGGAAGAGAAGAGTAGATATGAGACTGAGAGCCAAGCTCTCACTGAGAAGATCACCTCACTGGAAAAGTCCAGTAAGCATGATAGAGAGCAGATGGCCAGGCTGGAGAAGGAGCTGAAGAAAGTAAGTGATGTTGCTGGAGAAACACAGGGCAGCCTCAGTGTGGCCCAAGATGAACTAGTCACCTTTAGTGAAGAGCTGGCCAATTTGTACCACCATGTCTGCATGTGCAACAATGAAACTCCAAACAGGGTGATGCTGGACTACTACAAGGAAGGTAAAGGTGGACGCAGTAGTCCAGAGGCCAAGGGAAGAAGGTCTCCCATTCTTCTTTCTAAAGGGCTGTTAACTATTGAGCTGGGAAAGGCAGAGAATGGAAGTGGTGACAGCAGCCCATCCCCAGTGTCATCTCTGCCATCCCCTGTGTCAGATCCTCGGAAGGAACCGATGAACATTTACAACTTGATTGCTATAATTCGGGATCAGATCAAACACCTGCAGGCTGCTGTGGACAGAACAACCGAGCTGTCCAGACAGCGTGTTGCCACTCAAGAACTTGGGCCGGTGGTGGACAAAGACAAGGAAGCTCTCATGGAAGAAATCCTGAAGCTGAAGTCCTTGCTGAGCACCAAGAGGGAACAGATAGCAACTCTGAGAACTGTGCTGAAAGCCAACAAACAGGTAACCAGGTCTTAGAGGCTTGAAGGGTACAGTGTCGGGGAATTAGGTCATAAGCACAAGAGAATCTATCTTTGAGGTCACTCCCTCAGTCCTGTGGGGCTTTTGTTGCTGGTATTTGGCTACTCCAAGACTGAAGCTGGCTGTTCCATTAGAGGCACCCAGCTGTCCCACTTAAAGCCGAGCACTGGGGCTGTAACTGACTTCAGCTTCTCACATACTCCTGAGACTCTATTAAGGTTAAGGTAGCTTCAATCTACTGTCTGTCTGAATTAATCAGGTTATATTTAATGTAGGACACCTAAAATGAAGAGGTAATCTTATTTTCTACTTGAAAGAATTCTTTTAGTTACCCTTAAAAGAGTTCTGAAATTTAAGTATTGTTCTCTCTCAAACTGCAGAATGAAAGAGAGCCTTCCAAGATGCAAATGTGATATAACAATGTGGTCAAAATAACAGAGGTGAAAGGTAAAATTAGTCCTTGGGGACTGAACATTCAACAACATTAGCAGTGCAGTAGGTGAAAATAACTGCCATTAAAGCACAACATGACATACTTTGTCTTCTTCTCTATGATTAAATTGAAATTGTCTTAAAAGAAAAGTATAGTATTGTTTAAGAATGAAATAGACACAGTAAGTTTTCTTTTGCACATTTTAATAAAGGTATCTCAAATGTAAGATAGGCAAAATGGTATAAGGGTTAGAGAACTGTGCTAGTGATTGACAAATGCATTTAAGTATCAAGATACTAAGTAGATTGTTTGGTTCCTTTGTGTTGCTAGTAGATAGTTTCACTACATCAATATTCTGTAACTTCCTTGATGCTGCTGCATGGTTAATGGGAGTAGGAGACAGCTATATCTGTTCCCAGTGTTCAGAAATGAAATTTTATTTTATCTGTACAAGATAAGTTGACCACAAGTTTAACATTCCAGTACAAAGTAAATGTTTCATTCTGTGAATAGTGATTAAAAATCTTTTAGCCAGCCATTTGATGAACACTTTCATTAAATGCTATGTTTCTGTTCTCCCTGGTAACCAAAAGACTGCAGAAGTAGCCCTTGCCAACTTAAAAAGCAAGTATGAGAATGAGAAAGCGATGGTCACGGAGACCATGATGAAGCTGCGAAATGAGCTGAAGGCTTTGAAAGAAGATGCTGCCACCTTCTCTTCCCTGAGAGCTATGTTTGCTACAAGGTAAAGAATATCATGAACTCTGCAAAATTTATTTCCTTGCATTTCCAGAATGGGATTCCCAGATGGGAGTAACAGCATTTACCTTCCTCTTCCTGGTGCTAGATCTAGAGGTGATGAATGTCATCTAGAGACAAAAAAAGGTCTGGGCTGCCAGCACTGATGTGAAAGCAAGGAGATGTCCAGGCAGGACAAAGGCATTTTAGGCATTCTGCAAAACCCCATAAATGATGTTGTGCACACACTTGGATTTATAGCACTGAGGTGCCTGCTCTAGACTCTGTGTCTGAGAATTAAAATGTAATGCTGTGTATGTTGAGATTCAGCCTTGGTGAAGGTGCCTCTTATAGATAGGCCCTGGACCTGGGTCATAACAGTCCTTTTCCAGGGATTTGTTGAAGTGGCCATGTCCACACCACCTTCCCATGTTCCTGGTGCTCTGCTTGAAGACTGCTGCTAAGAGGAGTGAATCACAGGATGCTTTCCTGTGAAATAATAGTGGTGCAGAGAGCTCCTCAGAGTAGACTGTGCCCACTCTTGTTTGGCAGTTTGTCTGCCCTTTTTGTTTTAATCAAAGTGGAAAGTGAGTTACTTTAAAATATGGGAGATTACTGCAGCAGCAATTACTTGTCTCCATGGTGTTTTAGATTGACAAGTCCTGGTTTTGTTTGACAATTCATAGAAAGTGTCAGTGCTTGTGGGTTGTAAAAAGCAAAGCACATGCACAGCTTGGGTGGTGTGGGTTGGAGAGAGTTGAAGAGCTTGAAATTAGATCCTGGGGCGAGGGGAAGGTGTTAAAAATCTGTCTTTAGTATTAATTTCTAATATAAAGATTGAGTTAGAAACAGCAGGTGGCTGATCTCTTACAGATGAATGCAGTCAGTGTTAATTTACATCTCATTTTAACTGTGTCTCTGCTAATACGTTTCCCAGTTTTTAATAAAGCTGAGAAATTGTGATTTTAATCCTGCAAGTTTGAATTTCCCAAGTGGGTTGACAATTTAGTCGCTCGAGATAGAAGTAGTTGATGCTTCTCTCTAATGCCTCCTTCAGTCACTGTTGAGTGACCTGTCTTGTTTCCTTGGAATTGTCACATGGTCCTCATTGATTGCAGAGAAGAGGGGAAAAAATACAGTTATGCCCAGGTGCATTTGGTTACATCACTATTTCTTTTTTTTTTCTTTTTTCTTTTTTTTCTTCTGGAACAGCACTTGATTCATTAGTGAATTTACCTATAAATAGTATCAAAACTATCATATGCTGACCCTTATATACACTGATCTGTAGAACTATGGCCAAACCAGTGTTTGTGGAAAGCAGTGGAATGCAGCTTTGGAAAATGCCAAGTTAGAATTTTCAATAATTTGGCTTCAGAGAGTGTTTTAGAAGATTTAGTTTTTATTTCTCATCCTTGTATTTAACATTCAGGATGTTTATTTTCTCTGTGTAGGTATTTCTATATAGCTGGTGTTGTTTTTAAAAATCTAGGTGATGTTTCCTTAAGCTTCTTTTTTGTTGTTGTTGTTAATTACCATTAGTAAGAAAATGGGCAGCGTCAAAGTCTTGTGTTCACTATCTACTTAAAGCTGTGAATGTGTGAAAGTACAACAGGCTTATACTTATTTAATATTCTTCCTAAAAGTGTGAAAGCGAAATTATTTTCTTTCAGAGCTGTTTTTAAAAGAAAGACATCTTTTATTCTGATTTGATTGAATATATAGCCAGGAAGTAGCCTAGCACGTGGCAAATGGAATTGTAAAAGGGAAGGAGCCTTTATTGTTCTGTCAAACAAAGCAGTAAAAATACACAGAGCACAACAGTATGCTGCCATAGCTGCTGCTGCTGCCAGCCAAAGCAGTTCCAGAGCTTGTGTTGTCCTAGATGGTTAAAAAGGCAACATTGCTGGGTTTTGGTTTGGGTTTTTTTGAGAAAATTAAATAGAAAGTCAGTGAGCAGCATGAAGGAAGAAAGTGAGGCAGATCCAAGTCCACCTCTGCGTGCAACATCTACTGCCACTTCTAGGAAACTTCTCACCCCTTTGTTCCAGTAAGTGATTGCTGTGCAGTGTGGTGTGGTGTTCCTAGACCCTGGACAGCCATGCTTGCACCAGAACAAGGTTTGAGTCTGAGGCTATATGGTTACTTTTGGATTAAAGATTCCTGAAAGCAGGTTCAGGATGCAGAATGGTAGCATCTGTTAACTACTGTAGGCAGAGTAGTTAACACTCCCGCCTCTCCCCAGTCGTCCCTTCTATGGAGAGATGCATCACTCAGGTACAGTTAAAAACTGCAGATGCATATGTGTTACTGACAACACTTCCCTTCTGTGGGGAAAGAAAGGAAAAACTCCCTGAACAGAGTTCTGTGGAAAACAAACGACAAACCAAACAACCAATTTAGGTATTTGAAATAGTGAATACCTTGTAATTTCTAAGGACAGTCAGTTGATGCTGTAAACTTTTGTTTGTTGGAAGCTCCATGAGATAATGACTTGATACAATAATCTTTTGGAGCTAAAATCATGGCTTTAATTACAGCTTGGCTCACATGAGAAAGACTTCACTGCTTTCTAGACTATGGCAGGCATCTGTCTGTGTCACCAGTCAGCCATTGGCTTTGGCACAACTGGCTGTGCTTGGTCAAGAGGCACGAGTGATACCAGAACCTAAGTAAGATGGTGTGGGAAGTCCCTGCTCTGCTTTACTGCAATGGTTTTGTTTTCTCTTCCTTATCTCTTCTTGTTCCAAATGGGGTGAGGCTGAAGAGATTTGTCCCCCTTGCTTTGGCTGGCCTGGTTTAACACTTCTCTGGTGCATGTCAAATCAAGGCAGCAGCAATCTTGACACTACTTCACTGAGCTGAAAGTTTTGGGGCTACATTAACTTCGTGTTCTGTACAAAAAGGTGAATATGTTTTGATTGACAAGAAAGAAGCTGGAAAACGGCAGGGGAGGAAACCTCCCTGTATTTTTATGTTGCCCAAATCTTTTGGGAAGGTAATACTTGAGTATGAAACAAGGGGAACAGGGACAGGTCACTCCAGTGCCAGGTCATATTTTGCTGAAGCAGTTGCGTTCTATTCCTCAAGGAATTGGTAATGCTATTCTGGACATCTCCCTGGTTTGCAGTAGTGGAGCTTTGAAGGAATCAGGTTTGAGGTGTGTGCAGAAATGAAAGCAGGAAGGTCACTCGTGATATAACCAGACCTTCTTTTTACCTCAGATGTCATGAGTGTGTTTGAAAGCTGGGGGGAAACCCTACAATCTCTCTGACCTCCCAGGAATCTTTAGCCTGTGTCTTGCTCCCACCCATAAGGGATGAAAATACCTCTCTGGCACTCTGGAGCAGCAGGGCACAGGGTCAGGATGCTGGGAGCTGTTCAGTGTTGTGACCCACGCCCTCCTTCTGGAGCTGGTGACACCTTCCCTCAGAGGGGAGTACTCTTATGCTTTCAAGATTGTTTGAATCTTTTCAGACTTCCCAGGGCTGTTTCAATCTCTAGAGCTGAAATGGGTTAATGGGACAAGATCTGGCCCCGAGCCTGGCTTCCACTCCCTGGAGTGTAGTGGTTTGGTGTAGGTCCATTTGACCATGATGAGAAGGACAGGTGTTGGTGTTCCAACAAGTTTAAGGTTCCTGGGTTTGTTTTTTTTTAAAGAAAGACCCCTCACATATATTTCTCCTGGGCTGCACAGTATGGAAGAGGCTGTGAGGAGCTCCAGAGCAGGATGCCCAGAGATATGACAGGAGAGATTCCTGTGCATGTGGGGGCCCCAAACTCACCCAAACTTCCTGGTCTGTAAAGCTGCAGCACAGTTATAGTTCACAGAGTTTTATATTTATGAGTTAAAGTTTAATCTCTCTATGTATTAAAAAATAAAAATCTGGTTTTTTCTTTTCCCTATTTCTATTCCCAGGCAAATATAATTAGGAATATAGGCCTAATCCTGCTATTTAAAGTCAGAGAGAGTAGAATTTGAGGCTTGATAGTATAAGCACAGCTGATGAATCTTCATATCAATGCAGTTTTGTTTTGTGGTGGGGTTTTTTCCAGTCAGCTTTATATTACCTAATGATAAATGTCCCTTAAAGTCAGGGGCTTTTCCATTTCAAAATTTGAAGGAACTCTGCTGATATTTTTCCTTTTATGAAGAAGCTGTATTTTACAGATGGTAAATTCCAGCTGGTACCTATGAATATTTACTTCTGTACCCATATGTGTAAGTGTTTGTCTCTGTGCAGTAAATATGCACCTAAGTTGTTCATGGTGCAAGTTAAGCAGCTTCCAGGCTCAGTGACAATGACTGTAGATGGAACAGCTTGAGGCATTCATACAGCTTTACCACAGCCTTCCCACTAACTCAGTTCCTCTAATTGTTTTTAAATGGATTTTGATGGTGAGAACAATTATATAAAGGCCACTTGCTATTGAGAGGACAGCCACTCTTTATAGCATAATCAGAGTAGGTTAAAGTAGAATTCTGAAAGATGGTTGTTTTTAATAGCGCTGTTCAGTCACCACTGGAGATTTGTTACTTGGACTTTGTGTAGAATAAGAAATGGCACAGTTAGGTGCTCATCAACTGGAATTAATGGCCATTTTAGCACTGGCCATTTCACAACACTCCTGTTGCTGCCCTCAGACCCTTTCCAACCCGAAGCTTAGAACCACTGTGATCTTTAAAAGTAGTATTACTGCATGGGGTGTACTTGCAATGGGAGGACATCTCACTGACATTCAGACATGAGTACAGTTAAATCAGGCTCCACACTTTTGCTCTCCAAGGAGGATGTTAATTATACACCATCTTGAAAGGCATGAACATTAAGTACTGAGTATGGGATTTTAAGAACCCCAGTGAGAAGTAGTTGTGGTTTTCTACAAGTTTGGTTGAAGTTCCTGTTTAAGAGCGTGTATGTAAGCAGCTGCAAAGCTATATAGGCTGGACACACGGGTTTATATTGGAAGGTGTTTATAATGGAACCAGGATTGCTGAAGATTGATGTATCTCGTTGCAGATGTGATGAATATGTCACACAGCTGGATGAAATGCAGCGGCAACTTGCAGCAGCTGAGGATGAGAAGAAGACTCTGAACTCCTTGCTTCGGATGGCTATCCAGCAGAAACTGGCCTTGACCCAGCGCCTGGAACACTTGGAACTGGACCACGAGCAGTCCAAAAGGGTGCGCACAAAGTCTGCCTCCAAAGCCAAGGGCAGTAACCCCAGTGTAAGTCATATTCGGTCCTGTGGAGACAGGCCTGAAGGATCTGTCCTGAACAACCAGGTGTTTTGTAGTGAGAAATATAAAATCTATTGTGACTAGGACACGTGTCTAGAAAAACCATATTCTGCATCTTATTTAATGCTGTAACTGTCAGCGTAAATCCCCACTATCTAACGTCGCAGTGAGTTGACTTGTACTAGTATGTTGTTGAACCAGGTAATACAGATTGTATTATGGTGGTCTTAACTGTAACTAATGCATAAGTATGGGGATGCTATTAACAAGTTAATAGTGGAAAGCTATTAGCTTTTTCCACAATTAACATGTCTGGGGTTTGCTGTTTATGGTAAGTGTTAAGAGGACACCTGATAGAGTATATATCTGGTGTTACTTAATGTAGTTTGTATAGCACAAATGTGATCCTTTCTCCAGGGTTGCAGCATACTTCAATAAATGCTTTCATAGGCAGAAACAAACAGAAAACCTTCCTTGCTACTGTGGCTTAAGTGGTGAAAAGCAAAGGTTAAAATTAGAGCTATGTCTTGGGAATGCAGAGCATTTGGAAACTGGAGTCAAACTTAATTTGCCTGGTGTAGCAGATGTTAAATACTTGCTGTTGTATCACCTCTAACCAAAGTCCTCAAGCTTTTATAGGCTATAAAACCTAGAAAAAACTTGGTACGTTATTTACACTTTCCGTCCCTCTCTTCAGAGGGATAATCAGAAGAAACTTGCACATTTATATTAAAAAATATGCAATATTAACTGTCATCTGATACAAAATTTAAAATGTTAAGAATTGGGATCCTGCCTGGTACACAGTTTCTCTTTTAGAAGTTATGTCCTGAAAGGATCAGTGTAGTCTTATGTTGCTCCTTGCAAACATAACACTTTGGAAAGAACCTGTCTGAGATACCCTGTACAGGAAAGAACCTGTAGCCACACAGCACATATGGGTAGAATTAATGTGACTATGGTGTAGCGTTGCTGGTCACAAACAGTTTTTCTCAGCTCTCAGTATTAACCTAAATAGGTAGTGTTTCAGAGCTCTGATCAGTTTTTTAAAGTACACAGAAGATACTGCATTCCATATGCAAGCCATGTGTTTCACAGGGCTCTACATTAGAGGCACAGGAAATTGATCCAGATCATCCTGCTAATAATGATTTATGAAGTAGCTTAGTCCACATACTAATCTTTAAAAACAAATAAACCTTTGTCTGATATTGAACTTTAAAGGGGCCTTTTTACCCAGTTAATTACAATAAGTTCGATAGTATAAAAGTGTACTTTATAATTGGTGCCTACGTAAGAGAAGAAGATTGAAACCGTTGCTTCTAAAATTGTGGAAAATTTGTGGAGCACTGAAAGGCACAGTTCTTTGTTTAACCCAGAGTTTGAAGTGCCTAGCCTCTAGACTTTATTTTAATGTAAAGCCCTGTTCATTTTGTACTCTTTCAAATACTTTTGTATGCCTGTAGTGTTACTAAAAGCAGTGTGAGCCCAAGCCAGTGAGTGCTGGGTAGTGTGGTTCCCAAAGGCACTGTAACCCTGTGCTGTGGTTGTGCTCCCCTGCCCGTCCCTGGCCATGCTCACAGATATCCCAGTGCTCACAGAAGCTAAGAAGAGCATGGCTGGTTTTCCCACTGAGGGGAAACCCTGGGAGATATTGGCTTCCCAGATATTTTTAGGCATGTTGGGGGGAAGTCTTCTAAATAGTGAGATTTTAAACAAATGGAACTTTGCTACAAAGCTGGGAACCATGGAAATGCTGCAGCCCAGAGCCAGAATTGCGTTTATTGATCTAGAGAGGAGGGGAAAAAAACCCCAAAAGATTAAATTCTAATACATTTCTAAAACATGACTGCTTGAGGTTTAAACAAATTTCAATTCTGGTTTTAGAAATTAGGCCCTGTGTGTCTGTTAGTACTTCTTTTAGAAAATACTGAATTCTCCTGAATTTGAGCTTTAATATTGCTAAATAGCAGGTTTGATATTTTAGAAGAGACATCTTTTGTACTTTTCAATCCTGCTTCTCTCTTTGCTGCACAATCTTCCAAAGGCCTTTAGTCTTCTCATTCCTGCATTAAGTACAATTTAAAAATACATGGTGCAAGCAGGCTTTAGAGTGCTAACTTTCCCTGCTCTAATAGACTCAGTAACAATTCTGCTTCCACCACAGTAGGGAGCTTTAACATGGTTTTCACTGCTTCCATGTTTCTAATGACAGTACTTTTGTGAAATACTAATGGCAAAAAGGTAAACTGGAGAAACTAATTGAATGCATTGTTAGGGTTTTTTTTCAAATTAGTTGGAATTTTCTGTAACAGTTTCAGTGTAACCAGACAGTGACTGTTGCTATCAGGCTTGGCTTATTCTTTCAGTTCTGAGTATGAACAGTTTTGCTATTAGCCCAATAGCCTTAGTGATCATTTCCATCTTCAGTCATTTCTGCAAATATTTTAAAAACCCTAAGAGCCAGCCTAACTGCTGTTTGAGTCTGTCACCATTATGGTTTATCCTGTCAGAAAAAGAACTGAGGAATAGTGTAAAGTGTCTTGATCCTGCCATTTGTATTTTTAGGTAATATTTAAGACTGAGTCTTTTAATTCTTGATTAACTCTTTCTTGAGACATTCATTTGCTATAAGTCTTTCATATCAGTCTCAGTGGGTTGGGGTAAAGCATGGAAAATTCCTTAAGCCATCACCTACCTCTGCAAGCAGGCTCTTCTGAATGATTCTCTGCATAGGCCTGCATGATATACTGACCTGCATGTTTCTGGAGAACCTAAAGCTTCACTGAAAACATTTCTTGCACACTCACTGCTTTTAACTTATGCTTGAAGAGCAAAGCTTTATTCAGTACTTGTAAGAATCCTTCTTTCTGCAAAGCTGTTGCTTCCAGGCTGAGCCCACAAAGCCTTGTTCACCCAGTGGGAAGGCATCTGCAAGCTGGAGTGGCTGCTGTTCCCCCAGCCAGCTAACAGACCCTCAGCCAACTAACCTGCCTGTGCAGCACATGGGATTAAGTTTTCAGTTAATTGAGAAATAAATACTGATTTTTTTTTTTTCTAATGCTATTTTATTTTTCCATTTTTCAGCTGTAGAGTAGTCCCTGGAGAAGGCCTTTCCAACAGTGCAACAGCATTTCTTAGCCCTCCTCACTCTGGTTCAAAGTGGTGGCCCATTGAACACAGAATGGAAACCACTGACCTGATCCTAACTTTTGAAAACACCTTTTCCTATATACTACCTGAAACCTTCCCTTTCTGCCTGAAGCTATAAAACAAACAAGCTTTACCTATAAGTGCTGCTGCAGTAAGAAACCTTACAAGTGCTGAAGAAACCTACTTCAAATGTAACACTCACTATATTAGTCTGTGCTCTCCTAGAAATGTCGGATGGGGGTATTTACTTCATTGCAGATGCTCATTTTTTACCTGATTGTTAAACCTGTGCACTTTTGATATTTTTCTTTAGCTTCTTTAATTCATTATGTAGAAGAGTTATATAAATGCAGTGGTTTGTACTCATAGTCTCTTTGCAATTTGAAACTTGTGACTTATGACTTATGTATCAGCATGTGGCAGAGATTTGGGGGGGGGCTCTAGATTGTGATTAGAAAAGAGTTTCAACAAAAAGCAGGAGCTCTGCTAAACTATGTGCTGTGCTTCAGCATCTTTTTTTTTTTTTTTATTAAAATGTTACGCTTTATATGTTTAAATTACTGATTTTTTTTAACTGCCATGTTCATTAAGAAATCCAGGGTATTCAAATTCTGGGGTTTTTTTCATATTGTATTATTATTCTTAGGAATAGTTCAATGTAACAAGAAGAAAACTTGACTTTGCTCTGGTTAAAACAGTAATAGGCACTTGAAAAATATTAAATAAGTAGTATTACGTATAAATTCCAGAATTCCTGGGTTTTAGGAAGTTGAAGTATTATCGATTAACAGAATTTTATACAACTATACCAGTTAAATTCCAAATTGGAATTGTTTTGTTACTTTTTCATTTTATTGTGCCAAATTATGGTACATTTAGAAAGAAAAATTCTAAAGTGGTCAGTGATAGGGTGTTATCTATCAGCGCCTTTCTGTCACTCGTTATTGCCAGTAGTGCCTTTGATCATATGAAGGGAGACTCTTAGAGTAGCATAGGCTAAGTCTTGTCACTTAGGAGGAACGGAGTGGCTGGTTTGGAATTTGTTCAAGATGTGGAGCAATAAGTGCAAAGTGAACTCCCATTTCGCACATTTTTAATGGTAGTCTTACTATAGAGATTATATATTCAAGGAATTGTAAAGAATTCTGTTAGTCAATGATATTTCATCATGCAAATCCTTGCGAATTCAGGGCTGTAGAGGGGGGAAAAAAAAAAAACCACAAAACCACGAACCTGAACAAACCCGACTACACTTTGGGAACCAGATGGACTCACGTTGAACAGATGAGCAGTGTGTGACCACGTTGATGGTATCAGTCCGGGACGTGTCGGGAACGTCGCTGTCAGTGGGCGGTGGTGGGCGCAGGAGCCACGGCGCCGTGTGCAGGTGTGAACACAGCGGGATCTCCTTTGCATGTTGGACCTAATTGTGATTTCAGCAAACAGAAACAGAGAAGCGCCATCAGCAAGCCATGCCGGGCTCTCAGTGGCTTGGTGAGGCTCATGTGGATGATTGAATTGGTACTCGGCTGGAGGGGAGCCCTCCCACTTCTCAAAAAAAGTACAAATTGAACTAATAGTGACACTGTGGAAAAGATTTCTGTTTGCTGGAAAAAGCATTATTATTCCTAGATGTGGGGACTTATATTTCCATCTTCTGTTACAGTATTGATTCATAAGAAATATTGTTGCATTTAAAATTACTACATTTGTATGTGGGTATTTATTTGAAATGATGTCAAAGTACTGTATTATGTTCTATGTGCATTACCTTTTAGTGGTGGGTTGGTCTCCATTTAACGTCCTGTGCATGTATTCTTGCCAAGTAACCTTTACACAGATCTGAAAAACAAAAAAGTTAAACTTCTTTAAAGGGTAACTGTCTGTTAATTGGATAACCTTAGGAGGAGGGTTAGAGGGCAAAACCTTGCTTCCAGATTAATAAAAGAGTTTTTAATCAAGGGAAGCAATGTGCCTGCGTAAAGGTAGTCACGTTGGCAGGAGCAATAAAAGAGAAAAGGAATTGTGTGTTCTGCCTGTTGGTTTTGTGGTGTAAGAAGGTGCTGGTTTAAGTAGTCTGCTGAAGGGATTTTCAGCCAGGGGCCAAATAAATACTAATTTTTATCTGAAAGAAACTGAATACTTCACACGAAGCTTTCTGCAGAACTAGAAAATTAGTTTTTTGTGCTCACATTTAGGGAGCACCATCCTCTCTTATTCCATGAGATCTTAATGAATTAGTTTTGGCCTGGGTCAGACTGGCTTAATGTGTGTCACTGAATAGCCTTGCAAACACTTGTACAGGGAAGGGAAGAGTAGGACTAAGGCTATGGTGTCAGTGGTGACAAGTCATCCTGAAATGACATCTTAATTTCTTGTATACTCTCCAAAATACTCATGTACTCTTAGGGCCCCATCCAGCCTGGCCCTGAATACTTCCCTGGAAGTATTTCCTGGACTGGCAGTGTTCCCTGAGCACCCTGGTCTGGTGGGAGATGTTCCTGCTCATGGCAGGAGAGTGGAACAAGATGGTTTTTAAAGTCCCTTCCAACCAGTCTGGGATTCTGTGAAAATGCATTAAGTTGATGTTTGTCCAGTAGATTTAGCAAACAAACTCACAAAAAACCCCTGATGGAGGATGCCAAAACTCTGAAGGCAAGACTGATGTTCCTGGATCTGTCCCCTAGAAACATTAAATATGATTTTATACTCTAGTTTAACAACTTTTATGCCCCCAGGTAGGATTCTCAGGACCATTCTGCTGATTGTTTCTCTATCTGGTAGCAGTCAGCTGCATGACACCAGCTCATCAACATAATTTATAGCTGGAGTGCAAGATACCAGTGTTTCCTTGGGCATTGAAAAGACTTGCTCAGGGGTATGCAGTGAACAAGCAGAGCCTGTGTGCTGGGACACTTGCCCTGCTTGTAGAGGTCTGCGTGTTCTGTAACAGGAGCTTTGCCTGCAGGATGATCTACAGAAGAAACATGCAAATCTAGATGCATGCACGTGAGAGCAGACCTGTGAAATAGTAGAACCAGGGTGATTCAAGAAGGCTCTAATAAGAAAGAAAATGAGAAAACAGTCAAATGAGAATATTTACATTAACAGCTTGTCTAGTGAATGGTTATTAATTAAAACATCCATTTCTTTGACTCTTCTGTGTAGAAAAATCCCCTCCCTCAGCCCTGGGGGAATGTTGCCTCTGCAGAGATGGAGGGTGGGTTCAGCATTCCAGCTGCAGATGTGGCTGGAGTTAAGTCTCTGGGAGAGGAATCTGCCAGCAAATGTCACACTCCTGCTTGCTATGGAGTCAGTAATACAGCAGTGATCTGTCATTCCTTGCAAGTGAGGCTTGAAAACAAGTTGCTCACTTCCCAAAGGAGGAACAGGGCAGATTTCTGGATGTACTGAGATGCCTAAAGAAAGGAGATCTGGAAGTTCCCAGGTACCTGGTTTTGTGGGATGAAAAAAATGAAAATTAAGATAGAGGTGCTTTTTGGAGATCCCGCTAGATGACATGGTAAAATTCAGGTAGACAAATATTTACAGTAGTTAGAGTTTCAAAAATATATTCACCTTCTTGTGATTTTTAAAGGCTGATGTAGTAGATGGACCTACAGGATTAGGAAAAGGTATTTTTGCATCCAAGAATAATTTGAATAAACAATTAAAAACTATAAAGATCACCTTTGGGAGCTCATAACCAAGCAAAGCAGTTGGCTAATGTGATTATTCCGTTTGTATATTGTTATTTTTGAGTGTTATTTTGAATGTTTATCTATCAAAGCTTCAAGCAAACATTCATTAGTCAGTGTTGGGAAAATCACTCATATACAAACCACTCAAAAGATGGTTCCTTCCCAGGAAAGGAGGGGGAGGATGCTGCTTCCCAGTGCAAATGCAAATTTCCCCAAGAAGGAGCTATCACAGTTGGGGAGGGAATGTTTTTCCTCATCCTTCGTGAGTCTGGGTATCTCAAAGGTAACCTGAGAGCTGATCTGCCCCTTTCCTTACCCAGCCCTGTGACTTTGGGACGTGCTGCTCTTGAACTAAGCCATCAGGTTTGATAGTTATCAAGTGAAGGGGTTGTAAAATGCCCTAGGTCCATCATCTATTTAAAAAAACTCACAAAACCCATGAAAGCTAGCTAACAAGCTGGATCTGGCCCTAGATGTTAGAGTACTTCTAAAGCAAAGATAATACACTGAGTGGGAGCAGTGTAATGAAAGCTGATTTTTGTGACTCTACTGGAGAAAACCTGAGAAAATTTTTAAAATTTAGACCAAATCTACACTGATATCTAACTAGGACAAGGTATGTAATGTGTTACTTGCCAGTGGAAGTTACATACATGAGCAAAACGTGAGTTAGCTACATGTAGATGGGGTGAGTTTAAAGCAGGCTGAAGTGAGTTAGTGCCTGTCCAGATCTGTGGCAGCCTCATGAGAGTAAGAATTTAACTAAGCTGAAAATTACTTTCAAGGCAGAACCTCCAAATACTGTGGCTTTTGATTGAATCAAGTGCCATTAGAAGGACACTCTGTGTAGACCAAACATGTACCCGTGTGATTCTCTTTATGTTGCAAGAATTTTGAACAATTTTATGTATTTGAAGCATCTCTGCTGTTACTTTAAAATGTCCACCAGCAGGTGGACATTTGGGCTGTGAATGTCCTAGGCTAAAATATTGTAGCAAGTTTAACAGGCAGGAGAAACTTCCATAATGATGATTCAGTGTATGATTTTAAAGAAATCATAAGAGGAAAAAAATGTTAAAAGAGCAGAACTTTTAAAAATAAATTCTCACTAGAAATTACATGATCCATTCTCAATAGCAGCATTTCAAAATCTTTTTTTTTTCGAAATTGATCATGTCTGCTTTTCAAACAGTAGTCTATCTGAGGAATTACAGTTCTCCATAAGTAAGTTCAGAGGGGAATAAGAAACAGGTCTCAAAAATAAGATTCAGTTTGTAAAAGTAGGTTCCTTGTGGTTTTGTCTTTCTCTGTAGGGACAGAATTCCCACCTGCCAGCTCTCACCAGTACATGTAATTACCCAGTTGCTGAATGTCCAGAGCAACTCCCTCTGGAAGTCAGCTCAGAGAGATAACATTGACTGTGATCTACATGAAGAGAGGAGAATTCGTGGTGGGAGTTGGAAAATAGTAAGAAACATAAAAGCGATGACCCTTTCCCTGAAGATGCAAAATATGTTGTGTGATCAGGGAGCAGTTCTGGCAGAGAACACGAGATGGCAGTGCCAGACAGGGCCAGAGAGAGCCAGGCAGAGCCAGACAGAGCCAGACAGGGTCACAGAGAGCCAGGCAGCACCAGCCAGGGGGGCTCATCTGCTCACAGGACCCTCTGCTGCTTCAAGGAGAATGGGAGCTGAGAGCAGATCAAAGTTGGTCATACTTCTTCCACATTAAAAGATCTGACTTCTGTCTCAAGAATTCTCTCCTCCAACCTCCACCCTTCTCCCTTTCATTCAGGTTTGCCATGGTTACCCATGGTTTTGTGCACCTCACCTTGGATATATTTCTTGCTCTTTCAGCGAGTCACTGGCTTGGCAGCTCAGGAGTAGGAAGCTTTGTGAATGGATACCATTTCTGCAAGCAATTACCCTGAGTCGCATGACAGACAATAAATGAAACCACAATTGAGAAGAAATTTTAATTTTTCTCTTTTTACTCTGGTAACCCAATTCACTTCCTGAGCATTCGCCATTTGTCCGTGTATCACATAACTATTCTGGGCTTGTGCAGGATCTGTTGTGCACAGAACTTGCCCTGCTTTTTCATTTCAATGCCTAGCAGGAATGAGTTGGGGCAGCAAAAGCTGTCTTCAGCTGTGTGCTAGGTCACAGGTTTGACAGAGGGGTTGGCAAGCAGCAAGAGTCTGGTCTGCACCTTTCCCTTTGCCCATCCATAACCCCGGGTCTGAGAGCACTGCTTCAATCAGCACCACCAAGGCTTCATCCTGGCTGAGTCCAGCAGCCAGTGGCCAGGCTAGGAGATGTGGCTACCTGTAAGTGAGTATTTCTGCACATTCTCAGCTCACCACTCACTGGCATTGCCAGCTTGCAGGGGGGCTTTGTGAAAGGTAAGAAACCAGGCAGGCAATGCCGAGGGTCCTGCAGCAGACACCATCCTACTGTACAGAGAGGAACAGAGCTAAGACTACTGAAATCAATCAAAAATCTCATTATGTAATAGGTTACATGGCCACATGCCACGTACATGGCAGATGAGAGAAACTTAAACATGGAATTTTATAGAAGTTTTCATGCTTTGTCTGTCTTCCATGTCATGTCATCACTGTTTGGGATTTCACACTGTATTTAGGGATTGAAGAACAAGGAATCTGCTCTTTTTTTTGCAACTGAATGGGAAAAGATTTAGAACTGATGGGAAAACATTGGCCTGAGCTACTTCCTGTTAAGTAGCAATGGTAAATCCCTGCATCTCTGCTCTGCTTTTTTGGTCCTTTCTGTTTCTGTTCTAGCTTCCTGTAACATGCATTTTGTGAAAGGTGTACCTGTCAGCTCAGGGTATTGCCATGCATGGAACCATTTGGAGAAAGGATAGATTTGCTTATGGAATACTATGTGCTTTGCTGCTTTGGTTTTTGTTGTGCCCTACTTGCTATGACTTCCATGGCATTTCTTACTTACAAATCCTTTTTTTCCCTTTTTCAATGATTTCAGGAAAACCCAGTTTATGGTCACATGATCAACCAGTCTGCAAAGTTCTGAACAAAGATGTATCTGGCTGGTTGCTCTCTCTTGCAGTGGACCTGAGCTCATGGTGTACCTTTTTGGTTACTATCACTCTTCACAAAAAGAAATAATGTCATAGAGGCTTTTACCATCAGGTGTAAAACATTTCCCAGTGCCAAACAACCTGGTTCTGTGATGGGACTGGATGAAAACCTATACTACAGTGGGAGTGTTCAGGTAGGAAGGCAAGAAAAAGTGGATGAAACTTTGCTACTGACTCTTGGTAAGCTGTGCACAGAGATGTGGGCAAAAATTGGCCCAAGAATGTTTCAAGAGAGTTTGATAAATACCCAGAAAGGACCTAAATGGCTTGCACTACTACTGCCACCTTTTCCTTTTTCAATGATTCAGTCTTCAGAGAGGTGGAGTCTTCCTCTCTTCTGCACAGGGAGGAACATGTTTTGTCCCTTTCTGGAGACTGGAGGAGAAAAGTCTGAGATTGATTTTCTTCCCATTATTACTAATAAGTGAGTAACCTAAGTTGAATGAAGTGAGTGGACTGGTTTCTGTGTACTGTAATGAAAAGCCTAGTTTCATTAGTTTAGGAAGTTTTGCTGCCAGGAGCTAATGTGGAAACACAGTAATTAGTCCCAGTGGCATACCTGCTAAAATTGGTGTAATTTCTCACTAGCAGATCAACCTGCTACATAAAAAGTAGTAAATAATTCTATTACTTAATCAACAATTAAAGGCTAATAGCACTCCTGGAAAGATTTGATTTCTCTCAGAGATTTGCATGAACTCCACCAGAAACTCCACTCTTGGATCTGTAGTTCATCTCTGATTGTATTTTTTAACTTGTGAGTAAAGTCATATGGTGGAACAGTTGCTACTAGTGGAAAAGTATTTAAGCCTCACAAATGGATTCCTACTTATGACCACACTACTTAAAGCCCACCTTTGCTCATCATAGTGACAGCTAAGAAAATATAGGTGTGAAGACAGATAGTCTAACATCTCCTGTCTATTAAGTATATCCAAAATGCTTGCACAAGGTAAAAACTAAACCTAGTATATATTTTGGTAGATAAATATCTAGAAATAAAAGTGCTTTGGCTAAAAAGCCACTCACAGATTCTGACTTCCAAGCAAGTTCAAGGTTTTGGCTTAAAAATATTTTCCCTTGAAAACTACCTTTGATCAATCATTTCTTTCTAACTTGGTTTTTTTTCCCCAAATTTAAAAGCAACAGAATAAGTTTCAGTGCTGACATAAAATTTAATTGTTTTTATTGCATTTGCTGGTTTAATCTCATTGTAAATGAGAAACAAAGCAGTTCTGCTTTATCTGCAATTGCAAAGGCCCAGCTTCAAATTCACGAGAATAAGATTGCACAAATACTCAGAAGACATCTCAGTAATCTTCAAATCTTCATTTTCACATGAAAAGTAGTCTTTTCAGGAAGGAAAAAGACCTCCAATCAAAATTCCAAGATTTATAAATAAGGACTCTGTGCACAAAGGAACTCTGTGTTTGCTGTTGAGTGTCATATGATGGCAAAAGCACATGAGGGTCACCCCAAGGATTACATGATCTGGAACGAAACACAACGTGCATCTCCTACAGCAAAAGCATGTCAGACAGACCCCATGTAATTGCAAAGCCTTGTCATTTTAGTCTCCAATGTCTCATTAAATCTAGAAGAGGCTATTCTTACCCTCATTAAATCTGTCTTTCCTGGACATGCATGGTAATTCTCATTGAACTGCAAAGCTTACCATGAAGGAGAATTACTTTGTATTGAGAGAGCTTGTCTTGTAGCAGAATTTTAATGCAACATGACAGGCAACTTTTTTATTTTTGGAGGGAAAGAATGTTTGTATGAACTTTGCTAATCATGCACACTGCATTTATTGGCCCTTTATTCTTACCCTTGCACACGTGCATTAGATACCAAGGGACTGAAAACAATTAAAACAAGCCCAAGATAAAGACCATATTCAATGGATATTGCCCAGTGCTTCAAAGCTTAAAGAAGTTCATTGTACTGGGTACAAAGTAGGATTCGCAGCTAAGATTTAATGAAACTAAGACCTTCAGGTGTTCAGCAAGGTCCAGTTCATGGCAGGTTTCCAACCAGTTTCTAATCTAGTTAAGAGGATCTTCAACTTCTTTGAGACTAATACTGTGAATGGCAGAAATGACAGAAATGTTGACAAGGCAGACTTGTTTCTATTAATACATTTTTCATAGACACGAAGGGAAACAGCTCAAGTACCTGAGACAGGTTAGAAGAAAATGGGCTTAACAGAGCTGGATATGTATTTAGTGCCTGCAACTCAGTAAAGGTGTCATCCCATGCTTGTTACTCAAGAGCCACAAACTGTGCCATAAACGATCCCAGGATCATTTTGCTCCTCACAGTTTTAAAGGATTGGATGCCTCTCCCCTGAGGTGGGAAGAAAGTTCCAGTATTCACGGGAGGTCTCCCAGCAATTGATTTTGTCTTCTAAACCCAAATCTGTACTGTTTTGCTCTTTTACTGGTAGTGTCAGACGACCTACTTCTTAGCCTTTATTCCTTCCAATCCCTAGCAAAGCTGCAGAGCCTTTCTTTTCTTTGCTGCTTATCTAATGAAACTCCTCTGTGACTCCACATGATTTACCTTGATTGGAGACATGGCTTATTGCCCAGATGTCAAGAAACTGACACTGGCCCTCTTTTACAATTTTGCTGGTCAAATGCAATGGCTACAACTTGTTAAAACTGTTAACTCACTCCAGAATAGCTTAACTGATTCTGGTCAGAAATACAAATTAAATGCTGCAGATACCCAGACTCTAGGTACTGAGTGCTTAAAATGAAACATGGTCCAATTCTCTAGGAAAAAAACAACCTAAAAACCAAACCAACATTCTGGCTAGGGTAGGGAAAGAATTGGGCAGTAAATAAATAGATAATTTAAAGGGATGCTAGTTATTTGGTGTTCTGGTGCTATATCTAATAAGTTTAAATGCTTAAAATAAAACTTGTCTCAGCTTCACACTTTATAGCATGGACCTTGCTTTCATGAACCTGGGAAATTTCCAACAATTTGCAAGTTTGTTTCTGCTGCTGAATTTCTATACCTGATAACCATGCAGCAATGACTGGTGAGCTTGGATCTGTTCTGGTGAAAATGCTGTAGAGAAGACCCACCTCATTGTCCTAAAGGACAGGACTAATCTAAGAGAGCCATATTAATTTTTTACAGTAATAAATGTCTGAAATAATTAGTTGTGTATTAAATTTGTATATGTATATTAATGCTTTAAGGCAGAATTTTGCAAGTAACATGTAGGATTTTCAAAGTGACAAGAAATCCAGATTGGTTCATTACTGATAAATCTGCTTTTCCACTCTGGTTTATCTATACCCTATCCATAGAGTTGATCTAGAACAGCTACTTCTTTTATTCTGGAATGATTAGTCCATGGAAATTAATTTTGGGAATGTCACTGCAAAACTGCATTTCCATTCCACCACACTATTGAAGTGCTCAACAGTATATTTCCATCCTAATGCCTGCATCAACATTGGATATTTCAAGGGGAAGGCAATGACAAACTACTGGGTAATAAAAAATAGACTAAAGCCCAACATAGATAACTTTTCATTTCATTGTTTTGCTGTTTTTTTCCTGAATGTAAATGCCTCTGTGAAGACCATTCTGCATGACTTTGTGCTTTCAGAGATAGATTGCTTGATAGGTACTTTTACACATTTGCTTTTCCTGCTATTGTTTACTCCTTGTGAAGAGAAGCAGGGATCTTAAATCTCAGAAAGCTCTCCTTTAAATATGTGCCTCACCTGAAGAAGCAGGGTTTTACCTCTGTGGAAGGAGCACTTCACTAGGGCTACAAAAGAGAGCATCACCCTCCAACTGAGCTGCAATCCCTCCTACCAACCTACTGCATCCTACTGCCTGTCCAGGCACAGAGTAGCGAGTCAGGTGGGCCTTCGGGTCTGACTATTTAAGCTCTTGTTTCTTGGAACGGTTCTGGGAGGTGGGAAGAGACTGGCAGGGTTTGGTCCCCTCAGACAAAATTCGCATCTGAATTGCTGACACGTACATGGAAGAACAGGTCAGGCAGAGAAGCCATGCACAGCCCGGGGTCTCTCCTGGGCCTCGGCACGTGTCCCACAGCTGCTCCCAGCCTCTGCACCGAGAAGCGTTCGGCTCCGAGGGCAACAGCCCGTGTAGAGCCTGTGGCCCTTAGGTTTCCCTTTCTATGGCTTGTGACGTGATTTTGAGCTTCGCCCTGGGTTTGTCCTCTTTCTTACCGAAAGGACACATAAACACCTTCCGTGTGACGTGCGAATGGTGAGGAGCTTGAGCACCCCTTGCTCCGTGCAGCTGCATCCCGGCACCCACCGGCTGGCTTTGGGGAAGTGGGAAGCCCTCGGTTAGCCCAGGACGGGTCTGGCTCAGCGGGAGCTCCTCGTAGCTCTGCTCAGGAGCCACGCAAGCGTCAGGCGCCGCTTCCCCAGGGCCGGGCGGGAAGGAGGGAGGAAAGGGTGTTCTCCCCCTCCCCTTGGCCGCCGCTCCCGGCCCTAGGGAGGGGCCAGCGCCGGCGGGTGCGCCCTTTCCCCGCCGCCGCCCCCGGGCCGGGAGCAGCACCTGGTCCTCCGGCCCCTCCGGCAGCCGGGGCGGCCCCT
>VZTR01033166.1:75182-85792 GCA_013400775.1 Chaetops frenatus
AAGACCAGCACGAGAGAAAAAAAAAAAAAAAAAAAAAAAAGAAAGGAGGGGAAAAAAGGCCCTAAACCCCTTATGAGGTTCATGTTTAGAAAACTGGCCACATGCATCATAGCTGTTTTTTAAACCTCAGTACCTATGTCACATTTTCCATTCCAAACATTGAGTGGTTTAACTATGTTAAAGGGATATACTCTACCTTAGTTCCACTGCAAGCTTTAGGGAATTTTTACACAAAGGAAAGTAGCTCTGCAACATAAAAGAATCTTGCAGTGCCTGATACGCAGTGGCACCAAGGAAAGGGAGAGACTATTGGCAATTGTTAATGACCAGAATTGGTTTTGTTGAGAAGTGTGCAGAATGGGAAGAGGTTATGTATGGTGACCAATACATTGACAAAAGTATTTTTGCATTCTTTAGAAGTTTATTTTTCATAAAAAGCTCTTTATCATGATGCTAGGATGATGTTTTAGAGTTCATACTCCATCTAGCAGAGCTGTGTTTATAATTTCCTCTGAAATAAACAAGCTGGGTTGTTCCTGATTTAGCTCACTTGTGACCCAGTTCTTTGTATTGTATGTATTCTTATCTCAATAAACCTAAAGAAAAGTGATAAAAATGAGATTGAGTTTGAAGGAACTCCTTCTTGGGAAGGAATAAATTCTTGTTTTTAAAAAGTGGAAGTTTTTTGCCCTGCTTCTTGGGTATGGAAAGGCTGGATCAACCTAGGAAAGATTATGGTGAGTTGCAGAGCTGCTGAAGTTCCCCATCTGCCCTGGATCCAGAGATACTCAGTCAATCTGACTTCTGGCACCTCCTGAACTCCTTGGGTACCAGTCTTCAGTACATTAATTTTTCGTGGCTGGCCTTCCCACGTGGGTTGGAGCCTGCAGTAGCCAAAATGCCCATTATTAGCAGCCTCCTGCTCTGTTAGTGGAGGAGACAGAGTTCTCATGTCAGTTGCTTGTAGATTGCAGTACAAGCAACTTTTAATTGCAACGTCAATTGCTTGTAGATTGGTGCAATAAGTAACGTTCTGTATGTGTGTGTTAGTGATTTTCTTGAGTGTGCTTGATGCTCTTCAGTGAGCTTTATTCCTGTTTTCAGGGTCAGGGCACTCAGAGTGTGGTGATCTAAGGGAAATCTGTAGAGCTTGCTATGTCTCTGATCTGATGTGCCCTGCTTGCATAGTCCTGGCTAGAATTGTTCTTGTCCAGTCTCATTTGGCGCAGCTTCTTGCATTTAAATGCATGTCTAAAACTCCTGCTGAAAGTGAAGCTGGGACTTTCCAGAGGACCTTTGCCTCTTGCTGAGTGTGCAGATCTGAGGCCTGTCAGGTATCTCCACAGAGTCAGGGAAGAAAGGTGGGGTTGACTGTAGGTTGCCCTTTCCTTAAGGAAGTCCAGTGTGGTGTACATATGCCATGGGAATACTGACCAACACAGTTCTTGTGGGTGTCTCCCCAGCTCCCAACGTCAGCTGAGGTGATAATGTAGGATGAGGTTGGGGCTGCAGAGTATATTTGGTCTTGGAGTGTCTCAGAGGTGCAAGAGAGAATGTTATATTCAACACAATAAAAACCATAGAATCTTAGTCATGATGGTCCTCGTGGCTTTTTGTGTGGTATGAGCTTCTGTAGTGTGATCCAGAAAGAGGATGACTATCTTAGGTCAGTAGTGGTGGAAGTGGGATGTTGAAACCTTGTTGTGGCACCAGGAGTGACGAACTTGGGAAGTCAGAATCCCAGGTGATGATTTTTCACTCGTGCACTGTTTGCTCTGCGGTGTTTTCAAGGCAGTTTTTGTGGCTGCGTTTTCCAAAGTATTCTGATGGTTTTGTACTCTGAGCTCCCTGATCAGGTTCGATGTGTTTGGTTTTGAGAAGGCTTTGTTCTCAAACAAGCTGTGTGAGATGGAGTGATGTGGGCAGTGCTGCCCAAAGTCCAACTGTTTCCTACTGGTTTTCAGTGAAAAATGTACAGCTAACTTCTGCAGGAGGTTTTGGGAACAGCTTTGTCTTCCCGTGTGTCAAAGAACACGGAATGTTCCTGACTGAAGCGTGCCTGTTCCTGCTGACCAAGCTTAATAATTAGGGATGTATGGAGTTTTTTCCAGATTGCCTGGACCTTTTTTTTTAGGGATCTTGATAAGATTATTGGGGATCAGTAATAGTCCTGCTTTGGTCGGTGAGTGTGACCCAGTGGTCTGTGTGGAATTGAAAGGGCGAGGAGTGTATATGCAGCAATGATGTGGTTAACACTTTGATTCCTTTGGCTGTGCAACTGTTTCTGCTAAAGCTATGAACTTGTGCACTGCTTTTGAGTAAGGTTAATTTTCTTCTTCAAGCTGTTTTGTTAAAAATCTACATTTTAATTTTAAAATTCAGATTTTTTCATTTGCCAAAAACTCAGTTGGAAACTAAAAGAGGTGACTGGTAAAAACTTAAGTAATGAATATTTCTAGCTCCCTGGATACAGATATTGTGTTAGACATTTGAGCCATTGATTGTGTAGATGTTAACTTGTTTGAGTAGAGTGAACAATGGCAGACTAAAAGCAGTAATAACTACTGTGGTATCCATTTGTGTTGGCATTATGAAATTTTAATGCGAAATTTGGTGTTTCACTCGAGAGACCAAAAATGACTTGCAATTCTTACATAATGATGAATATTGATACTCTTTTGAAAATATGTCTCTTGTTCCAAATTCACTGAGCTAGCTGAAAGTTCCTTTTAAGTAAAAAATAGCATGACTTCATATGTTTCTCAGATGTGGGAAGAGAGGCTATGAGCTTGCCTGAGCTAAGATGGACTTGGGCACGAGTGAGAGAGAGGAAAGGGGAGACAGGAGTACCATTGAACTCCTTTCCATGATGATGTGACAGCTCTCAAGCCATGCTGCATGCATGCTGTCACCAGTTCTCAGAGCTCTCATTTTTTTTTGTCCTTTGCCAACCCCTTTGAACTCCCCACTGAGGACTGAGCCTGGCAGCCCGGAGCACAGGACCCCAGACCTCCATGGTGAAAATTATTGTGAAATTGAAAATAGATGTCTGCAGCTCAGTGTTGCATTCTCTGGAACATTTGGGAGGCAGTCAAGTCACAGCACGGAGCTCTGGCTGGTTTGGAGGTTATGAGTGGTGAAATTTGAGACGCCTTTTTTGGTGGAACAATAGTGAGGTACACTGGAAAGTGCTTCCAGGGAACTTTTTTTTCCCCTCCCTTTACTCTCCCCCCTCCCATTCCCAGCCAGCTCCTAAAGGCAAGGGTTAGTATAACTAGATTTGCATTTTACACTTTGCAGTATCTTAAAATTTTATGGGTCTTTGATTTCACAGTTTGTGGCTGTTCATGCTATTCTGTGCTGGCTGTTTTTGGGAGCTCCTGATGCTGCCATCCCAAGTTCTTGCTTTACCTGGGTACCGGGCGAGTGCTGTGCCAGCCTGTGCAGGGAGGATGTGCTGGTGCATGGTGTCCCTGCCTGTGGTGCTAACTGGAGTGATGGCCTCATGCTCATCTCTGCTCCCTGGGTGCTGTGGCCGCTGCTTCTTCCAGCAGTGGTCACCACATCCTTCTGTGAGATACACTCAGGTCTGCAGTTGTGGCCTGGCTGCTCAGGGTTTACTTGTTGAGTTTAAGTGGCATTATTTAAAGCACACTGCCTCTGTGGTCCCTGACCACTATCTCATAAAATGCTGTTCTCCCTGCCTTTTCTTCTGGTTTTACTGACTTTTGTTGCTATTTTTGTCTTTCTGTGAAAGAAGTTACTGGTATTACCAATTGCTTCCTTATTTTCTGGGTTGCACTTTTCTTGCTGTTTGCTTAGGGTTAAGACCCTTGTGTGGGACAGAAAGCCAGTGATTTAGCTGCTGTGAGAGGGCTAGCTGAAGAATTGAGGTGGAAGGCTGAGAAAAGGAGGTTGTTGACATAGCATAATCTCAGTCATCTCATGCAGGACTCCCTGCAGGATCCTTGAGAGGCTCAGCAAAGTGAGTTCACCAACTTCTCATCTATAGTCCCTCCATTAATAGAGGGATGAAATTCCTACCTTGAAGCCAGGCTGTTTGAATAACCTTTCAGATATGGGCATGATACTTTTGTCTCTCAGTCTTTCTTCTCTCCTTCTTAGTATAATTGATTTTGTGGGTATGAACTCTGAAAACCAACAGCTCTTTCACAGTTAACCATCAGGAGAAAAAAGTTGCAGGAGAGCTAAAATGGACTATTTCTCCTTTTTTAAGAAGCTTGGTACTGCATGAATGATGTAATGTGTGTTAGTGGTGGAGCTGGTAAATCTGGCTTTACTGTCACAGGGCATCCCCAAGAAGCTGGTCAGAATCACCATTGTTGGTCCCTCTCTGTACTCATGTTGGGCACCAATAGCTTGAGAAGGATGTTTTGTGTCTTGAAGAAATATGTCAAGTGTTACCAATTCTGGTGTCTTAAATGCTGGTGACTTTCTAGAGAGCTCAGAGTTGCTAAAGGCAAGAATAACCATTTCTAAATTTTTAAATTTTGTAGGTCTCTAGAGTATATTTAAGTGTGTTGAAGTATTGGTAGCTGTTCAGAGGGCGCTCTTGAGGTTGGGTCAGAAGCAGTCATTGAGTAGTGAATAGAATCGTGTAGAACTAATGATCTTCAAATCTGTTGTTAGTCATATGAAAATGCATCTTTTGGGATGACAGAACCTTCAAGGTGTTAACAGGGACAGAGCAGACCACTGGCCATTGCTGTGAGAGGTGAGGAACTCTGAAACGTGTGAGGTCCTCATGCATTTCAGCGTGGCCATGAGCAATTACTTTACTGGATTTTCATTTTAAAATCCTGATATGTCTCCTTTTGAAAGATTGTTCTAGTTCTTTATTTCTTTATTCATCTAATTTGATGCTGCTTCATAGAAATTCTTTTGTTTAATGAATATTCAAGGAGAGAGCATTTTTTTGCTGGGCTGTTGAATGAATTAATTACACATTGTATTTGCCATTTTTCTCTCCTCAAGCATTCTGAATAATCTCTTGCTGAAATATACAGGACCACTGCTTTAAGTGTAGTACCTTTATGGTTAATTTCTGGTACTCATTGAGCTAGTTAATTAATGTGAATGGCTAAAACACTAACACAGGGTCCAAAGTTGGCACTGGTTAGATGTCAGCCTGTTGTTGGAAGCCCAACCTCTATCCTTGGGGTGGAGCATTTGGATGCAGTGTGTGCAAGCAGCGTGCACATCTGTACACAGCATCAGGGCAATCTGGATGGAGATTTTTGGATTATACCAGTCTTGATATTAAAGAATGTAATTTCTAGAAGTCCAAAGAACCCAGTAGTCCCCATATTTTTTGGAAGACAGGGTGGCATCTAAATATTACTTGGATGTCAGAGGTTTCTCCTCTTTATTTTATACTTCTGAAAAGCAGGCAGTATTTTATACTTCTGCAAAACAGGCAGGTGTCTGACTATAATGAAGGAATTTAACACTAGGCTCTAGTTTTCTTAAACTCTTGGCCTCTTTTTATTCTTTCTTTTTGGGCTTGCAGGCTCTGAGCAGAAATTCTCTCTTGGTAACTTAACCCTGAGCAAATATTTACATTCATGAGATTCTTGCTACTTCAGCAATCATTTTGGGCCTTGAGGTTGGAACAGGGTGAAAGTTAGTGTACCAAACACTGGGGCAAGGAACTGTGAAAGAAGACCAAAGAAGCCTCCAAACATAGGGTTACCATGTTTGATATGAATCACCTGCTAAGTGTAATTTGGTTGTCACTTCCAGAATGAGATCTACAGAGATACTGTGTTTTCTGCTGCTGGCCCTATGTGTCTGAGGGGGACTTGTGATTTGAATTTCACCCAAAGCTTAAAAAAGCTGAATAAAAATGTGTAAAACCTGAAGGGAATGAAATAGCAGAATAGAAGACTGAGGTAGAAAAGAAGGAAAAAGTGAGTACAGTGCAAAAAAAACCTGGGGCATAGGAGGAGATTTTGAAGAAAGAGGATTTTATAGTCAAAATTAGAAAGTAATCTGAAATTTGTAAAACAGGAAACCTGTACAAAACGCTCTGTGAGATTAACCTGTGGGCACTGTGGAAGTAAGGGAAGAGTTCTCCAGGGTAACACCAACAGAGAGCTGAATAAATATGATAAAGGAAGGAGTGATCTCTCTGCAGAGCAGTGAATGAAAATACCACCAGATCTCAGCTTTCAGCTTCCTGTGGGTTTGGTTTTTTCCCCTAGATTTTGCTGTTACAATCCAGCACCATGCCCTGTGCTGGCTGCAGTGTTTCTGGGAAAGACAGGCTGAGAGTGTACTCAGCTCTCACACCCTTTGAGGGAGGAGTTTGCAGGGTTCCTTGTGGAGCCTCTCAATGGAAGATGGAGCTGTCTCACACAAGCCCACCTTGGGTGCAACTTTGGAGATGTGTTTGGAGCCCCAGGGGTTTGGTAGGGCTCTGGCCCTGGGGTCAACCACTGCAGCTCCCTGCTGCTGCTGGTGAGCTGCCAGCAGAGCAGGGGGTGCATAGCCATGTAGGATAGCAGAACATATTGCCAAGTGAAAATTGGGCATTGTATTCCTTCTTAAAATTGATGGAAAAGGGGATTGTGCCTCCCCCCAGGTAAAATTGTGCTGTTGATTGGCATGGTTGTACTGGACCTGTGGCTGAACCTACAAAAACTGACAGTGATTAAGGTCCAGCCCCCAGGCTGTAGGAGTGTACAGCTGCATCTTGGAACTCTTAGGGGTTTGGAGTAACATACGTGGTTTTTCTATTTAAATTTTTTTCCATTTTTTTCCTTGTTTGTTGAATATCTGCAAAGCCCCTGACTGGGGGGATGAGTATTTTTGCCTGGAGGAAAATCTAAGCCATTCCAATTTCCTGTTGGAGCCAGGTGTTTCACCTCTGTGAATCGCTCTCTCTGGCTGTGGGAGTCATTCATGCAGAGTGGAGTTTCCCATGGAGGAACAAACAGTGCTGCCTGCTGAGCTCTCCCGGATCTGTTTTACTAATTGCTATTGAAATTCTTACAGCCTGTTTCTGGGCTGTAGAAATGCAGAGCCAAATATCAACACTGGGGGAGAATTCCCCCTCTGATTACTGTGCAGTTGAGAAATGCGTTTCTTAAAATTTTTTTTTCATTTTATGCAAATACATGCCTTGCTTTGCCATTCCTAATTTACTGGTGGAAGGGCAAGTGTTCACAGCTAGGGGAGATTAAGATTTCCTTAAGATAGTAAAATAAAATTAATACATTTTTAAAATCCTGTCTCATCCATACTGTGTGGAGTTGTTGGAACTGGATCTTTGGTTGGAGTTACGGCTGCTTGATCTTGATGGTTGTGCAGTCAAAAAAGTTGCTTCACTTGGAATGCGGAACAGATGCTTTTCTTATTCACTTGAAAGTGTAGTCTGATTTTTTTGGTATTTCCCAGACCATGCAAGTCCCAAAAGTTATTTTAAAAACTGCTAATCCTCTTCTTAGGGCAAAAACTGCCAAAGCAAATTTTGAGGATAGGAGAGCTGCTGTGTTACTTGTCCATCTGCTTCGGGGTTCTGGCCACATACTGAAAACCTTTGTAGCAAATGGTTATGGAATAGCTGGCAACAAGAGGTGGTTTTATTATTTCTTTTCTTCCCCCGACACTCAATTGTTTAAAAATTCGATTGTGTCTTAAAGCTGGAGGGTTCATTGACTCACAGAATTCGTGGCCTCCACGGAAATTGAAATTTTCTTACAGCTGGTAACAGAATTTCTAGTTATTCAGAAACTGTAAACAGAGCTCTGCCACTGTTTTACTTGTTTGTTTGAAGTGTTAAAATGTTGTATCATGACAATATACCTGAGGGTCGATGTTCCACCCCACTCCTCTGTGCAAAGTGTTGGATTTTGGGTTTGAGCTGATTAATTCAAAACTGTAAGGAACTAGCCAGTGAGTTGCTTCCAACTGCACAGTGTACACTGCTTTATTGCTCCCTTTTCTCTCCTCCCTCTTTGTTGGATTAGGTTTCACTGTGGAGAATTGAGCAGGATCTTGCTGAATGATTTTTGATGACAGCAGAGCCTCTGTAGGGTGCTGGTTTCCTCTCTCTTCGATGGAGGGTCAGAAACCCAGGAGTCATAGATGGTGCCTGTAATCTGGGAGAGTCTTGGTGAAATGCTCTTAAAAATCTTAAACCTTGAGAGCACAGGTTTTAAACTTGGTTGTTTGGTTCCCCTGCAACTGCAAGGGAACCAACTTTTGTACCTACATTGCTTGAGTCTCTCAACCAGAAAGGTATTGGCTGCTAAGAGACTATATTCCAAATCTGCCAAACACATTAGATTATCGTGTCTCCTGTTTCCTGATCTATTCCATCAGCTTTTTTGGAAGAACATCAAACTCCTGTGGAGTCCTGGTCGTCTGTTTGTCACCCTTGACAGTGCCTGAGGAACCCTCGAGTGCTACTGATGTGGCTCAGCATCAACCAACCACTTACATTTTTTTCCATTTCTCACTGTTCTTGGTCTCTTCTCTCTGGCATATTCCAGTTCTGTGGAAGCTCCAGGATATTCCTGATGACATCTTTTCCCAAGATGTTGCTGCTGTGACATCTGCTTGGCTGACTAATAAAAATTAATAAACCCTGAGTTACTGCAGTTTGAGCTGAACTTAGCCTTGATCTTCAGATCCTTCTGGAGACCAGATTTCAAAAATGCACACTTTTGTGCATTACTTTCAACCCTCTAAAACTTTTAGTTTTATATCCAAAACACTGAGGTTTAGATAGATTGTGTTTTGTGGAGTTATGATAACTCTGTGCTGCTGTTTCCCTGATTTTTTTTTTTTTTACTTAATTTAATCCTCACCCCCCACTGAATTTATGTTCCTCTATCTTGTGGTACCCTTTGCCTGGGTATTGCTTCTTGGATGTCTTCTAGTATCAGTGGGTAACAAGTACAGGACTAGAGCTGATCAGCCAGATTGCCTGCCCAGAGATTCCCAGAGAAAGGGAATCTGTTAGAAAAATGCTTATCCAAAAGGAAGCCTGAACTGCAAATATGGTGATAATGTTCAAGTTACTGTTGAATTTATAATCAGAGTTCTGTTTAAAATTATGCTTCTAAATTACATGTATTTTTAGGTGATGTTACAGCTGGGTAATAGACTTGTGGAAATGTACCTATTGAATGAATTTGTAATTAATGTCCAGAATAAAGGAAATGTAATTAACAAGATTGTTTTTCATAAGGTCTGCATTTATCAAATAGGTTTGTCCTTTCCACGTTAGCAACCTGGTCTAGTGGAAAGTGTCCCTGCCCATGGCAGGGGGGCTGGAATGTGGTGATCTTTGAGGTCCCTTCCAATGCAAACCATATGTGGTTCTATAATTCTATGAATATGCAGAAACTGGATGTAGATTGTTACACTTCCTTGTTTTGGCTCAGACTTGTAGTGGGTTTGGTTTTCAGTGATGAAAATGTGTTGCTGCATCTTTAGCTGGCTCTGAATTTGTCCCCACTCCCTGCACCCAGCTGGCCTATTCAAGATGTGGTGTAGAGTCTTCATTTCGACTTGCTGGTATTGATTAAACTGTAGTGTCCAATTTTTTTTCTCTCTTCCTTTTGAAATACATTAAATGCATTTTTAAGAGCTGGATGTCACAATTGCAGGATTTGAGCTAGTTTGTTTAAACAAAAAACCCACAAAAACTGGAAGTCTGTATTTTTTCTACATTGTTATTTTTATGTTTATTTAATGGCAGGCGTGATAAAGGCTGATTTATGCAGGATTTGAAGTGTAGCTCAGCTGTGGATTTCTACAGCAGTTTATAGATAGCTTAGAAATGTTTGTAGAGGCTAGATAGTGGCAGCATTTGGTTCTGTTCTCTGGCTGAAATATGTAGCATATTCAGTAACAATATTGACATCTCTGGTCTCTTACTTGGCATTGACCTAGATAGGTCAGCATTGCTGCTCTGTCAGTCCCACTCGTGATATCTGTTCTCTGTGGAGTCCAAATACAAGGGCTGAAATGGAATTAAATGGATTTTCAGGTTTTGTTGATTACTGATATTGATTGTAGGTTTGGGTTTGGGGTTTTTTTGAACTAATTGCTTTTTGAGAGAAGCCAGGAGTATGACTTCCTTCTTTCCAGTCCCTTTTTCAGTGCTGACAATTGTCTTCTAAATGTTAGGGCTGAGCTGAGAGATCCACAGTCCATCAGGCAGACCTGCTTCTGAATACATTCCCAGTGCATTAACTATTTCAGAAAGTTAATGCAGACACCTTCAGTTTCTTCCTTCCCTCAGCTTCTGTCATACTGACCATGTAAAAAAGAGCTAATTGTGTTTAGATCTGATTGGTTTCCCTGTGCTAGTCTCTGAGTTAGGAGCACTCTTTAAGCTCTCTTCTGCTAAAGCAACTTGCAGGTAGTCAGCACCTGCCTTTTTACCTGTCCATGTGAACTCAGCTGAGGTCTGGCCAGGCATGGCTAAGGGTCTTCTAGCTGGGAAAATACCAAAATCTTTGTTACAAGTACTGTTTTGGGGGTGTTTTTGTTGGGGGATTTGTGTTTTTTTGGGGTTTTTTTGGGGGGGGGGAGGGCGGGGAGTTGTGGTTGGTTTTGTATGGGGTTTTCTTTGG
>VZTR01033166.1:85824-158262 GCA_013400775.1 Chaetops frenatus
GGTTTTTGTTTTGGTTTGGTTTTGGTTTGGAGTTTTGGTTATTTTGTTTGTTTGGGGGTTTTTGGGTGTGTTTGGTTTTTAAGAAGACCTTCAAAAATAACATCATGTGTTGTATACATGCTGGAATAGCTTCATCCCAGTGGAGGCAAACAGCAGATCCTTGGCAGTATGAGCTCAGCTTTAGTTTGTATTATATATTATTGGATCCTTGGATGGATTTTCCACTAGAAAAGGAGCATTATCTTCTGAGTTCAGGTAGGCTAACCCACTATTAAAGGTGGGCTTGCAGTGTTTGTAAATGTGGGCACACCATAGTTTTATATCATGTAGCCAGGATTATTATAAAGAGTGACCTGTTTTCTGCTCTTTGTCATCATGCTTAGTTTCATGGTGTCATGGTTTGGGAAGGGCACTCCCCAGTTAAGTGCTCTCACCCAAGGCTCTCCAAACCATGCTCTGCTCACTCTCTCCCCCGTGGCAGCTGGATAGGAGCATTGGAGGCACAACAGATAAAGACCATGAGTTGAGATAAGATCAATTTACTGAGAAAGCAGTGAGGTAAGAAAAGTAACAGTGAAGGCAACAACAGTAATACAGAATGAACAGGAAAGAGGCCAAAGATTGACATGTGAGTGCTCATCACCATGCAGGACCCCTCACTGTACCTGACCACACCATGCTCTGCCACCTGCAAGGGAACCCTTCTCCCATCCTGGAAAATGATGTGATGTGGTATGGAATAATCTCTGGGTTCTACAGCAAAAGTTAAACCTGTCCTGGCTGGAACCAGGACCTGTGGGTTTTTTGGGATGACACTTCAGGAACAAGCACTGATACTCGAGTTTTTAGTGCTGTCAGCCTGCAGTACTAAGCAGACCCAGTACAGCAGAGGAAAAATACTGACTAGTGTCTTGTTAGGGGAAAAATACATTCTTCTGAATTCATGGGCATTCAGTATATTCCCTTGCAGTTAGATCCAGCTTTGTAAGAAAATGGATATTTATTTTTCCCAGATATAGGTCCCAAGTATGTTCAGAGATCTGAACCAAATATAGAGTTCCCTGCAAGTTGTGTTATGAGTGTTCTCCATATTCAAATGTTGGGTAATCTCCTTAGATTATCTTTAAAAGGGTTTGAGGATACAGACTGTAAAGCTATCTTAGTTTAAGATCTGGGGTGCTTAACAGTGAAGGATTGTCTTCAACATGTCAATATCATTAGGAAAAAGCCCAGGCTATTCTAAATAGTTTTTCTATTATCTTTCCTACTCTCTAATTACAGCCTTGATAGGAATTTTGATGTTTATGTGGCATGAAGGACTTTGTTCTATAAGAGCAGGAAATGACAGGGGGAAAAAAAAGTTTACTGCCTGTTACACTTCTCTGTTCCAATGGGAAAAAAAAAAGTAGGAACAAAACTATTTTTTCCCCCTTCGTTTTCCTCTTTGTCAAAGGGGATGTGTTTGTTACAGTGGAAATTGATTGAAGAAGTTCCTTTCGTGCTTCAGCTTGTGAAGTACAGGGGTCCATCTGGAAAGACTAGATTTCTTTCAGTTTGGGAGATTAGGAAAAATTGCAGCAGTCAAGGTATCTGTCATTCTTGAGGTAAGCATAAGATGTTTTGTAGTCAGTGGCTCAGGTGGTTATATGAGGGCAGGGGAAAAATGGGATGCTGAAAAGTGGGGGAATTTGGGTTCTGCCAAAGAAAGGAGATTTACAATGGTCTTACTCCTTGGGGAATAGGCTAAACTGTTGGCTCTGCAGCAGTTCTGGGGATCCTGCAGGTAGTCACAGTGGTAACAGACATTATCTTGGCATCTGAGGCCATAGGTAAATATTGTCTCTGTTTAGTGAATTCATTTTTACTCCCTAGTACAGTTTTTTTGTGAGAGGTTCTTTGGTGCAGTTCTGTGTCAATCCACCAGATGACACTTGATGCTTAAGGATGAAAACGTGAGTGGTCCTGCATGAAAAATTCTGTATTTCTGTGTTGATTTGGAAAAATTCAGAACATCTTATTTCCAAAATGTTTTCATATGGTACTTCTGAAATTTGAGGAGTGTGTACAAATGATACTCCTCATCCCTGGGAGTGTTCAAGGCTTCAAGGCCAGGTTGGATGGGGCTTGGTACAACCTGGGGTAGTGGGAGGTGTCCCTGCTCATGGCAGGGTATGGGGTGAGATGAGCCTTGGGGGCCCTTCCATGGTTCTATACTCTTGTTTAATGAGAGGTTGGTGGTTGAAGCAAAGACCCTCAGAAGGATGTTTTGTTACCATGTTAAACTCATCAGAATGAGAGTGGTTTTGATATTCATTCGTGTGGTGGAGCCCTGGTGCCTTTGCAGGTTTTACCACAATATTGACAGCAATTACAAATATGTAAATGGTTTGGACTCAGGTTTGTCAGAACAAAAGGTTCTTGAACACATCCCCATCCATAACAGAAAACCAATTGGGGGTGGTTCTGTTTTGTCCCAGTGTGGAGATGAACTCCCTGTAGAGCCATGGTGTGATAAGGCAGTGGTTTAATACCCAGTGTTAGCACAGGTCTTCTGTGTATGTTGTGGTGAGTATAGGGAACAGAGGAGGAAAATGAGCCAGAAATACTTGCTGTAGCAGTATTGTATAAGTCAATAAAATGTTGTAAAAGGCTCTGGGTGATGTTTTCTTGATGACCTCCACAGCTCCATGACTGTACCTGATCTACCTCAGCAGTACTTTTGTACACCTGTGTCTGCTTGTTCATCTTAAGAAGTAACTCCTACCCAAAGAGCATGAATTAGAGCTGGATCATGTTTAGCTGTTCCAGTTCAAACTGTGTGGTACTCAGGATGCTTACAGATGTGTGGAAAGGATCAGTGGCTGGTTTTTGAGTAAAAGGCATAATTTTATATTAAATAATCCACCTCCTGCCAAATGACTTAATTTGTTGTATTTGTTAGTGTTTTGTTCTGTTCCTGGCTCTTTCTTTACTCTCTGCTGAACCTATTCCCAATGTACTGCATCTAAGCAGTAAGATTAATTACACCACTATTTTGGAGGTGATGTGGCTCACTGATGTTTTTAATCAAAAGCTGTAAAATTAATCTAACATTTTATTGATACTGCCTTTGAAATAGTGCAATTGAAATAGCTAGCACATGAACTCATGTTCACACATTCTCATATTCTCCCAATGGAAAACCTAAATTTGTGGCTGTGCCTTACTTGTTTGGGTTTTTGTTTTTTTTTTTTTTTTTTTTTTTTTTTTTTTTTTTTTTTTATGGCTGGAAAATGCCAAATCATGGCATCTGATGTAATCCCTAAAATGCTTTCCACTTAGACATACTCAGCATCCAAGGCACAAACAAGGGTGTTGTGGCAGTGCCCATGGTCTCTGCAAACCCTCCAGCCAGGGGAACACAAGGTGTGCCCTGGCTTTGGCTTCAGCTGGGAGATTGCAAACTGTGCAATGTCCTTACAATCCTGAGCATTCAGTGCTGTGTTTTACTCTTTGAAATGACCTTTTCTGATGAGCAGTAAAGTCTGAAGAAATCAGAGTGTTATGGGCAAATCTTGAGATCTCAAATTCAATGCTAGTATTTATGTTTGGTTTCTTTTCTAGTAATGGTTAATTTAAAAAAAAAAAAAAGCAAAAAACCTTTGACAAATTTAGTTTACTGTGTCTATTGTAATGCAAGATAACCTACTACTCTCTGTGGGCAACAAATAATGGCCAAAAAAATCTGCAGAACAGAGATGTAGTAATACTTCTTGTCTGAGAATCATCTACTTAGATATTCTGCTTAGATGTGTGTGTATCTCATGGATCTATGTACGTTCTTGATATAACAGCAGAGTTATCCTGATAAAATCCATGATCAGTCAGTGACATTGCAGTTTATTTGTTGGCAAGTCCACCTGTGTTTTAAGCCTGTCCTAGGACTGGGAAAATTGTGGATGGGTCCTTTTCATTATTAGGGCCTTGTTGAGGAATTTAAATCAGTCTGCACAGTTGGAAGGATTTGGGTTGCTTGTCCACAAATGCTAATTTTAGGGAGCTACAGATTTTTGGGACGTGGCCCACCCTGTAGACTTCTCTGCCTTTTGGGGTTTTTCCTTTCTTCCTGCACTTCTGTAGGTTGAAAAGAATACAGAGAAGGCTTGGGGAATTGCCTGTGAATATTGACCTGGCCTTTACTCTTTTACTGGAAGTGAGTAGGTTTATATTAGATATTAGGAAGAAATTCTTGACTAGGTAATGAGGCCCTGGCACAGGTTGTCAAGAGAAGCTGTGGCTGCCCCATCCCTGGCAGTGCCCAAGGCCAGGCTGGGCAGGGCTTGGAGAAATCTGGGATAGTGGAAGGTGTCCCTGTCCATGGCAGGGGGGGGGAACAAGATGGGCTTTAAGGCCCCTCCCAGCTCAAACCAGTCTGTGATTCTGTGATTTTTTTCTAATCGATTGTGGGTGGGAAAAAAAAGGAGGGGGAAAGACTGGGCATGTGGACATGCAGGCAGCCCAGAGCAGCAGAAACCTGTTTTCTGGAGAACCTCTTCTCAGAGCAGGATTAAGGGCTAGTGGAGCTGAAGGAAGGCATGCATGGGTAGCAGCTTTGTCTGTTAGCCTGCCAGTTCCCTCAGCTGAGGTCCAGACTTGGAGTATTCATTGCAAATGAGCAATATTTTATTTTTGGTTGCACGATTTAAGCCTACTTTTGCTACCTTTTGCTGGTCTACACTTCCACATTTTTCAGATGATATATGTTGTTTTTAGCCCATGCAGATGTTGGTATGTTGTCTAATTCAGTCAAAGGGTCAGTCTGGGATCAATTTGGAAATACAGTGAAGAAGGGACACTTATAAACCTATGCAGCCTGTCTGGGTGAGATGCTACAAGGCAAGGCTGTCAGGGTACCTCCCTTTAGATGACAGGTGGGCAGTCCTAAATGGAGCATGGAAAGCTGTTAAATGTCTGGAGGGACATCAGAGTTTGTGTTTGGAGGGTTGACAAAATTGAAATCAATAATTGTTACTCTTTGGAGTTTAAATCTGGGTTTCTCTTTGTTGTTTGTCTTGTGCATGAGATAAAAACCCCACATCTTCACCTCTCTTCCCCTTTTACTTTTCCCCCACCTCTCATACCTGGGTGATATATTAAAACAGAGCAATTCCACATATGATGGCACAAAAGCCAAGCTGGGATGAAGTAGTAGAAGACATAGGCCATGGTGTGCATTTGTCATGTTCTTTGCTGCCCTCCCTCTTCCCTTACCATCTGTTCCCCAAATCCTTTCTTTTTCTCTTTCACTCCTTTTCCACAACTTTTCTTATTATGTTCATGGTCAACTCTTTTGTTCCACTTCAGTTTTGTCTCAAAACTCCATTAAAGAATTAAACCAAAACCATAAAGCAGGAACTGAGACAAACTGAGCTTCTAAACTGTGTTCAAAAGAGATTTGAAACTGAACAAGGGGAGTTTATGCATCCTTAATCAGAGGCAAAGCTAAGCGAGCCTGACAGATTTATTGATGATAAACCTCAGTCCTGTTTAAAATCTGTTGAAGCTGAATTTAATAAGTGACAGCAGATTATTTCCGCCTCAGATGCAGTTCTGGGTGCCTGTGGAACTCTGGAGGAGCTGTGTCGTGGTGTATTTGCAGGACCAGTCCCAGCAATCCTGGGACTCTGTCTGCTGTGCAAGGTTCACTATAAGTGTCCAGAAAATTGTCCTTCTTAAAATCAACTTTTTTCACTAAAACAAAAAGAACCAGAGTCTTCTCAAGGTGTACTACTGAAGGGGATAAAAGATCCATAAAAATTATTTTCTTGTGGATTAAAGAGGATCTGAACAGCTTTTGAAGGCAGGCAGAAGACTGCAATATTCCAAGGGCAACAAAATATTTACCTTAATAAGAACATGAAATTACTTGTATGGAAAATCATGTTTTACAGGTTGGGGAAGAATTGAGTGGGACACCAGTCATGTGGTGGTTCAGTGCAGCTCTGTTTTAGTGCTGTTGGCATTAACTGAGGGCATGGGTGGTTTGTTTGACACCATTTACACACCTTTTCACACTGTGGGAAACCTGGGAATTTCTTGAAAGTGGTGTTCTGCCTTTTCTATCTTCACTTGTGCCCTACATTTTTTTTCTGTAGTCCAACAGGTCCAAGTTTTGCTTTGTTTCATAACCAGTACAGTAGTTTTTCACCTTTTTCATACAGAGATCCTCATTTTTCATATTCACTTAGCAATATGGAAGGACGTTTCCTTGAGAAAATGTGGGGGGTTTTTGAGCCAAGAGTGCATTGCCAAATGTTTGTCTAAAGGATGTCATTAGTATGGAGAGAACAAACGATAACCAGCCCAAATCCAAACCTTTTTGGCAGCCAGCTACAACAAAGAGCTCGTTGGACTGTCTTGTGCCAAACATTTAAACCCCTGTGAGAGGCTGTGCTTAAAAGAACAACATTCAAACCAGAAGCCCTGGGTGCCATAAAATAGGCAAGTTTAGTGCAAGACAAGTGCATTGTAACCTTGTTCCTCAAGCCAGGGTGTTGTTTCGTGGCTATTTGGAAAATCAAAGGACAAAAGTAAATCCTTCTTCTGCAGGTACTGAGCTTGTTCTGGGTCCAGAGCATCTCAGGCCAGGCTCTGGTCACAGAGCAGTGCTCTCCAAATTGCCATGCTCAGTGCCCAAAATGGCAGCTGGCAAAATTCAAAGAACAGAGTCTCTTGATTTGTAGTTCTTTGTCTGGGTCCCTTCAGCAGAAACCTGCAAAACCTCACCTGGGAGGTGTTTGAATGTCTGTAATTGATAAATTGTTTCATGTGAATGGAAATGTTACTTCATGAAGTGCTTTGGGATTTTTGGGGGGGTTTTGAAAAACACCTTTTATATAATAAGATTATTATTAAGCCTGATTAATTATGATTGAACACATTCCAAAATCCAAGATGCGAGCTCTAGAGACTACAGGCTTGAGTTGATTTGAATTTTGCACATCTTTGTACACATGTATGATTTTTGATTGATGCAATGCTGAAATTAGTAGGATTTTGTTGGTTTGGGTTTTTTTTTTTTTAATTTATATCTATAAAGCTTTAGCTTTTCCTTTGGTGTGGAGTGAAATGCATGGATTTGCCATGTCAAGCAAGTGTGCTGCTGCTGGTTCCTGGCAAGGAAATGAGGGCATTTGTACCTCTTAGGCCTGATAGAGAAATGAGCAATTGAGCGAATTGTAACCTTTTTCTTTACAGCAAAGGATAAATTGAAAGGCAAAATTAAACAAAAAGACTTTTGCTTTGTTTTTCATGAAGGCATACATATGTACAGCTAAATTGCAAAAGCTGCAGGAAAAAAGCTTTGAAGCTTTTTTTTTTTGTTAAAGCTTTTTTCATAAATCAGAAGTAGAGCAATGGTCCATGTGAAAATTGCTGATATCATCACAGGCTCTTTGTTACTGTGCAAATTTCTGCAGAGTAATTTGTCTTATCTGAATTAATATGGAAACTAAGTAAGAGAAAGAAGATCTCTGGTGGTCCAGTTGGATGTTTAAGTAGAAGAAAACAGTGTAGTGTTCTGCCTGCTCCAGCAGGAGATGCTGCACTGAACCCAAAAGAAGTGTGGAGGGGAAGTCTCCTATTTCCCCCCTGTGCTGGCCACTGGTGAGGCTGTGCTTCGAATCCTGGGTTCAGTTTTGGGCCCCTCGTGATAAGAAGGACCTTGGGGGTCTGGAGTGTGTCCAGGAAAGAGAACAGAGCTGGGGGAGGGTCTGGAGCACCAGGAGTGGTTGAGGTGGGGCTCAGCCTGGGCAAAGGAGGCTCAGGGGAGACTTTGTCTCTCTCCACAACTGCCTGACAGGAGAGGGCAGCCAGAGGGGGATCATGATCTGCTCCCAGGGAGCAAGGAGCAGGAGACAGGAAATGTCCTCTTCCCCACCAGGGGAGATTCGGATTGGATATCAGGACAAAGCTTTTTCACTGAAAGTGAAGCTTTGGGACAGGCTGCCCGAGGCAGTGGTGGAGTTACCATCCCTGGAAGTGTTCAAAAAATGTTGCTGTGGCACTTGAGGACGTGGTTTAATGATGAGTGTGGTGGTGCTTGGTTAGGGGTTGGGGTTGGACTTGATCTTCCAGGTCTTTTCCAGCCTTAATGATTCTATTGCAGGGTTCTGTCACCTTTAGTCATGAAAAATAGATGTTAATTCAATGAAACCTTCCACTCTTTTCTGGCTAAGGCTGCTGTATTATGGAATTTGGATGGGAATTGGCTCTTGTTTTGTACATCCCATGTTTACATTATAAATTCTTACAGAAATATGGTTTCTGTTCTGGATAGTGTTACTTTGATATAAATTCTTATATGAGCCCACCTGCCTCTTTCTATGTGCTAACAAGCATCTTTAAAAACAATTTTTAATGGGCTTGTGAGAATCAATTCAATGCTCTTCTACTTGGGGAAGACAAAATCTTTGATCTACTAAAAACCTTGTGTGGCAGCAGTGGGATGGCCCTGTTTCAGTGTGCCATGAAGATTTACATTCTTTGAAAAACTTGAGGTTTTGCTTGGAAGAACTGATTTAAACCTGAATTCTTTCAAATACACTTACTGCTCAGTGCAACTGAATCCATATGGGATAACACTCTGTTCTTTTTACTACTTCTTGCATGAAATGCTATTATGATACTAACTTCTCTGCACAGTGTCAGTCTCTGTGTGCTTCTTCACCTTTTTTTTTTTTTTGTTTTCTGCAGAATTGCACATTCTGTTTGCATTGGGCTGTGACTAATGCACAGATTCGCTTTCTGTAGTGCCAGTGATGTTCTGCCAGTGTTTTAGTAGGGGATTCCCACAAGAATTCCCCTGCCTCTCCCGTGTGGAGGAGTTGTGTGCACTAAGATTACATGTACTTCAGTTCTTTACTTTGTGGAGTGGGAGAACAAAGGCTCCTGTTTCCTTCTCTTTGTTTGAAACAATACTACCAGCTCACTGACTGGTGCTGAAGGGAGTTAGCCCAGTCCCAGGAGCCGGGCAGGACACTGGCCAGGAGTCCATGCTACTGTTCTGTTCCTGCTGTGAAACCTTGGCAACACTTTCCTTTTTTTTTTAAAGTTTTCCTTCATTTTCAAGCATTCTTTGTTTAGACTGTGAACAAAGCCTGTTTTTAGTAAGTATTTGTACAGTGCCTATCTCGATGGGCTCTGCTTTCCTTTGGGATTGCTGGGTGCCTTTGTAGGAATAATAAAATTAAAACTAGCCACTGATCCAACAAGCTGCTATCCAAGTGCTCTCACCAAGAGCAAGCCCTGCTGTTCCACATCCCTGAGCTTCCAAAAAAACTGTGAAATCCCTGGAAATGCAGGCGGCAAGTTGCCTACATTATACATATACACGTATTCAGCTAATTGCAGGGATTCATTCTCCTCACTGATGACTTCAGAATGTCACAGACCTGGGTACAGTGTGCTGCTCTTGTGCACTCTCTGCTATGGCAGCAGTGATAGGGATTTTGGGAAGAAAATTGTTCAGTGATGTTATTTGTGAATAGATTTTATAGTACTTTTCTGAAAGAGAGGATGCATAAAATTAGTCATGAACCATTACTGTAATGCCAGCAAACTATGTCTCCTTAAGTTTGAAGTTATTAAAGGGGGTGGTTGTCAAGGTGTATATGTGTACATATATATGATGTATGGATGCATATATAAAATATACGCATATATTAAAAATTAAGAATTACATATAAAAAAATTTATAAGGATTGTCCTGGCTCATGCTTTTGCTAAAGCTGTGTGGTGTTATGCACTATTCAGAGCATACAACTGTAGTTCCCGTTGCACAAAGACTACCTTTGTTTTTTGGGTGAAGTCATGGTCTATTTTAAACCCTGTGTTTTAATAATGAAATTCACTGGAAACTGAAGGAAATGAGGCCATGAGGTTTTGTCCCGATAAAAACCAAATTGGAACTTGCAAAGTCAACTGAGAATAAATGTGCATGTCATAGTTTATGGTTTCAGCTTTGGAGTTTTGTTCCTCTTTTCTAAATGTTTTGGAAGAAATATATAGCTCCCATCAGTGACCTCATCCAAGTAAGTTCTATTTACTTTCGAAGCACTTTCTGACTATGAAAATAAAATTAAAGTGAAAAAAGGCACTTCACACCTTTCATATTTGTTCCTGATAGATTTCATTGAGTTGAACTTCCAGCTCTCTCTGTTCCCCACTTCTTGCTGGCTCAGTTCTGTGTTTTCTCCTGGTGTGGTTCCCAAGCAGAACACTCTGGGGGTGTCCACCCTGCTTTTGTTGATGGCCTTTTCTCAGTTCCGCAAGGGACACCCAGATCATTGAGGTGATCTGTTTCATACTGTGTGTGTGTTAATTGTTTGCAAGAGAAATGCTACCTTGTGTTTTAATGTTAAGGTGATGCTCCTTGTCAAGCCTTCCTGAAACTAGTACTCCTTGCTACAGCCTCAGCTCTGCAACAGGTTCATCTTTGTCAACCAAGTTTTAATTGCAACTGAGCATTCCTTCCTATCTGTGTAAATTTCAATATGTAAATAAAATTTCTTCAGCTCCTCATTGAAGGGATCTTACACCGTACTTGTTTCAGCCATCATCCCCTCCTCATTTCAGGGAAGTTTCATGGTTTTCAACTGTGTGAAATTTGGTGCAAATGGAAGGAAGTGCAGGTAAAATAGTAGTAATAGTAGAACACATTTTCTTCTCCTGGACTATACTCCCACGCAGTCTGGCTTTAGAACATCTCCACCGAGTAGCAGCAATTGCCATCAGCGAAGCCCCCTCCCTTTCCCACATTTATTTCCATGGTAACCCGGAGAAGGCATTCTGCAGCCTCAAAACTACTTTTGCTCTTTCATCATGCAAGCCGGCATTGTCAAGGGCTGAGTGTATTCCTACAGCTTTAAATGAAAATATATTAAAAAAAAAAAAACAAACCCCAAGCCTGGATTTGGCTGGGCAATTTTTATTTGGGAGGCCCTGCGGGCAGGAAAGGAACGGCCAACCTTCAAGTGACCTAGCGTCCGTCCGTTGCTTAGTAAGGGAAAAACAGTCTTGCTTCATTAATTGATTAGCGGGGAGGGTGGCGGTCATCGGAATGGTGTGTGTGTGTCTGTGTCTGTGTGTGTGTGTGGAGCGAAGGCGGTGGTTTCCTGCATGCGGGGAGGTGGGTGGGCGGGCGAGTGGCAGATGGCCGGGCCGGGCCGGGCCGGGCCGGGCCGGGCTGGGCTGGCGAGCTGCCGGTGAGCTCAGCATGCGTGCTGCCATCCGCTCCAACAGCGCTTTCTTGTGGAGTCTCTAGTGCTCGTTCAGGTACCGCGTAGAAAATGGTGTCTCACTGGATGCCTGCTCTTCGACTGTGCTATGCATTAGCTTTTTTCCTGGTGTACAAGTGTGTGTGTGGTTTAGGCAGCGTTGGGCAGTGCTTTGCTGAGTGTGAGCAATTTGGTGGTAAAACATTTGCTCTTTCCATAGAGCTCCATAATGAGGTGTATTGATTTTATGCTTTTTTAAATCCGTATTTATGCAGCATTTGCGTGTAGATGTTGAGAGGATTTTATTCTTTTTGAGACGGCTAAGGCTGTTTGATTGCTCTGGATGATAGCAGCAGCATGTGAAATGCATAGTATTTGGTGAAAGAAAACCAATTGCTTGCAAACAGTGTCTGCAAATGGGGGATGAATGAAATGATGTTTTGAGTAATTATTTTTTAAATAATCTGAAAGCAGAAACCTGTCTGGTCCACGTGTGGTCAGAATCTTGTATGATAAAGGGACTGAATAGATTATTAATTTGAATTTTTGGCTGGTGTCTGTTTCCATGTTGTCTGAGTACCTGATTCACAGTGCAGGAAAAACATAGGTTAAAATGTTTCAGGGATGCTGTCTGATCAAAGGAATCGGTTGCCATTTGATTTGCTTGGGACAAGCTGGCAGGATTTTCTTCCCCTTTCTTGCATTATTTCGCTGTGAGGGGTGAAAATGTACCTATTTTCCTAAATGTGTCTGAAGTACATAAATGACTGAGAAGTCGCCATGACAACATGAGGACATGGATCAGACTTTCGCTCCATGCTTTTTCTGGTTTGTTGTTTTAAAATATTTGTTATTTAGGCATTCCCTGAGGTGTTTGAGGGAGTATCTTTACAGCTCCTGTTGCTGCAGGACTTTCAATGATATCCAGCTCTTAAAGTAAATAATATGCGCAGGGTTTTTTTAGATTAAGCTCGGTCCAATGTATACAATTTGCTGTACAATTAAGGTGGGATCTAAACAAGGACCTGAGCACCTCCAGAAGGAGTTAAGGGTCCACCTTTCCCTCAGTTTTGGTCTTGCAGATCTGAAAACTTCTGCTGGGTGTAATTAAAATTAGGACTCTTCTATCATAATGAAAAACCTTTTACTTGTCAAGGGAAAAAGAAAAAAGCAGGCTCTGTGCTCATCTTAAGAGGAAGATCTCAGGAATGCTGAATAAAGAATCTGCCTGCATCCATTCATCAGGATCCAGTGTGTGCATCTTAGAGAAGAGTCATCCATTGAGGGCGTCTTAGAGGTGATACAGACATCTGACATCAGCGAGGGCTCTGAGGCTGTCAGGCGAAATGATAGCTTCAACTTGGGAAATCCGTGGTGAAAATGCATTTATAGTTGCAGCTGCACACTGCATCCCATGTTCAGCTGCCTTTAGCTGATCTCTGAGGACGCTGTAGAGGGATCAGTTTTGTATGGGGTGTTCCCTTCTGGGAGACCAGGAGTCGTCCGTGGGTGAGCATCCCTGTGTTGTGCAGGAACAACTAAATCTGTGCAGCTAGACTAAATCTGGAGACTAGAGATAAACTGAGTTAATTTGCAGAAACATGAGATGCAAAGTGAGTTTGAATGGGGAAGAGGCAGGAGGAGGAAAAGATGCTGAAATGCTGCTGCTGTGCTGAAGGATCCCACAGTGGTGGTGTGTAGGACTTGTCCTGTGAGTCAGAGAAATACCCTTGCTTCTGCTCACCTGGCTAGAATGATAAAGATGAGGGTAAAATCATGATTAGAAATACTTGGCTACAACTAAAACTTCCTTAGAGAGTGTCCTAGTCTGCTTCAAATGCTTACCTTAATTTTTACTCTGTGTATGTCATCTGCCCAATACTCAATCCTGAACTTAGGGGAAAAAAATAGGGAGAAAAGTCCATTATCTTCCATCTTCAATGAATCCTTTTGCAAAAGAGAAAAGCAAAGCAAAACACGGTCTTATGAGTTAATGAATTCTGGGTTTCATGTTAATTGTAATGAAATTTATGAATGAAAATCCAATTCTCCTTTCCCCTTCTAAATTAGGCACCTGCAACAACTTAAGATGGACTTTGATATCTGGACCTTGTTTATCTGCACCTTGGCCAATGCAGGAATTAAGTCTTGAAATCTACTGCTGAAGTTAAACAACATGCTTTGCATTTCAGCACACAAAAGTAGGACAAGACTTGTATGCACCAAAGAGATGAGTCTGGCTGCTCATCCCTTCTTGCCTCCCTTTCTCTAGTGGAGGAACAGGGTTTGACAGCCCCGTGTGATGGCTGAATCTCCTGATGTGTGCTGTGAGCAGCGTTCTGGCAGGGCTTTTGTCACCTACAATGTCAGACTGGCTGACATCTGCCCCAGGCTCCTTCTCCTTTACTTTGTCACTCTCTCTGTCTCCGTCTTTTTATGTCATCTAACCTGCTTTTCTTACTAGATGGAAGAGTCTCAGGTTTTTTTTCTCTTCTACCTTTGATCTTGGTGTCACAGAAAGTTACTGTGGTGATTATTTTAGCCTAATTAAACCACGCCATTTGTGGGGGGAAAGTCAGCTAGATGCTTCCTCTAGAAGAATGACATTTTCAGAGCCTGTTTGTTACACTTTGTTAAATCATAAAAGTTTTTAAGTGCCTTCCTTTTATGGGGATTTGATGTTAGTATCATCTAATGTCTATTCTCTGTATATCAGTATGAAGAGCAGGCCAAATGTAAATATTGAGAAGACTATAGCTAAATGCAGGAGTTTGCTTACCAATGAACAGTCTCCAGCACCAGACAGAGTGATCAAACATGTTTTTTCAAATTAGAAATCTGTTTCCTGTCTGCCTTGTGGGAATGTCACTGGAGGCTTGAAATCATAATGCCAAAGTTTGGGACCAGATCTGTAAGATATGCCCAAATTCTGAGGTATGATAGAAATGCTAATGCAAGAGTTGCTAGTGGGTATCTGTGTCCAAGTCAACTGAGATGAAACCTAAGGCCAGACTGATGCTCTCCAAAGGGATACAAATATAAACAAAATAAGAAAGAATAACTTTGGTACAAGTTCGTCACAGAACAGCATGAAAGAACTTGAGAGTTGCCACTTAAGTGGGTGTTGGTCTCTTCTCCCAGGTAGCAAGTGACAGGATGAGATGAAACAGCCTCAAATTGTTCCAGGGGAGATTTGGGTTGGATATTAGGGAAAATTTCCTCACTGAAAAGGTGGACAAGCCATGGCAGAGGCTGCCAAGGACAGTGATGGAGTGTTCAAAAAGTGGAAGTGTGCAAAAATGTTTAAAAATGTCTGGGGGTGACACTTGGGGGGACATGGTTTAGTGGTGAACATGCAGGTGGTAGGGGGATTGATGGTTTAACCTGGTGATCTTAGAGATCTTTTCCAATCTTAACTCTTCTATGAGCCTGTGATACTGTGGAGTAGCACACAATGTTGATATTGGTTCAGGACATTGACTGTGTAGTTCATTACCACATTTGGCAGCACTACAGACACAGATCTAGAAATTATAATATTTGCATTAAACTACATGAGAGAACATACATGACTACTTAAAAAAATCCCCCAAGCCCCCCAAAATCCATCACTGCTCATCTATACTCCAGCAGAGTTTAAATTAAAATCACTTAGAAGTTTATTAGCAAAGAAATAATTACATGGGGGGTTTTCCACCCTTGGGACTTGCATCTGTCCAGTGCTTTGATAACAGTGATGCACAATGAGGAGCTGCTTCCCCACAGCCCCTCCTTCTCTGCAGGAGATGGTGAGGCTGGACTTGTCCCTGGAGTGCCAGCCTGGATGAGCCAGGTGCCTTCCTGCTGGGAGGTTTCAGTACAACCCTGTCACTTGGGGCTGACTCCTGGGGCTGAAGGGAGGCTGGGGCTGTGCAGTGTGTCCTCAGTGTCCATGTGGATGTTAAAGCAGGGCTCAGGTAAAACACAGTCAGTAAAAAACGAGCTTTTTTTTCCCCACTTTGTACCAATAAGCGTAAGAGCTGAAGGTGAGTGCTTGCTAACTGCAGTACCACATCCTGTTTTATACAGGAAAGAGAAATATTTTTGTTTTGGGGCTTTATTGTGCCAGTTGTTAGTCCTGAGGGAGAATATATTCTGTGGTACTTTACTTTGTTTTCTTTCTCATTTTCCTTTTGAGTGAATTTATTCTGTTCTCAGTATGGCTCTTCCGATTGTTGCTTCCATTACTCAGGCTCCCTTGGAATTGCCAGGGTTGGAAGCTGGTCCTTCTTCCCATTCAGCTGATGTGCTTTTCCCCTTGACTCATTTTTGGCCAGAATTTACTTGGCAGCCTGCTACAAAATAAAAATAAAATAAGAAATACCCCTTTTCTTCTTTACTACGGAAAGATGACCTTCCATACAATTAATGATAGATTCTGGGTTTTTGTCCAGGAAAGGAGATTAAATTTTCTGTTAGTGGCAAGTTGAGTTGATCCTGTATTACACCTCAACAGATGTTATCATTGCCACTTTGGTGGAAATGGGGCATATTTGACTGGCCTTGGAAGGATCCTTGCTTTGTGCTGTCTGTGGGAGTTGTAGTGGCCAGCTGTACTCAGAGCAAAATAAAAAGCCTAAAACTAGAAGTGAGTGCCTGCTTGATTTTTTATCTGTTTTTTTTTCCTTGCTCCAGTGTAAGGTTGTGTGTAATGACTTTCTAGCAGCAGGATTTCTGAGACATGCTTGTATTTTTTGCCTTTTCTTTACCTTGTCTGGATAAGTATGAAGGTTTTGGCAGGAATTTGGTTTACATATCTGTGTTATGTAGTGCTGTAATACAGAGTTAGTCGTTGAAGCTCTTCATTTCTGTACTCAGAAATCTTCTCCTGACCATTGGAATTATATAAATGTAGAGTAAACACTTAGGAATCACTTCTGTAGCCAGTTTTTAATAGCAGTTTGCCAGCTAAGCCATGTCTAAGGGAAAGGCCCTAGTGCCCAAGCTGCCCCTGCAATGGTGGGAGGTCAGAGTGCATGTACTGCATTCCTGCTTCGTGTAGAACTAACAGTGCCAGCAGTGTTTCTGACTGCACAAATGTGGGTCTGGAGTGTGAGGTTTTTTAGTTTACATGCAAGATAGAAAATGAGGACTCTACTGTAGTACCCTGTCTGGGGAGCATTGAGTGGGACAAGGAGTGTGGTTTATTGTTGTGAGGAAAGGGCTGATGTAGGTCTGTTGAAAAGCTAATTCTTTAAATGAAAGTATACCAGATTAAATGAGTAATTAAAATTCTGTAATGGTTTCTTTAAAGCAGTCGTGGAGCAGTCCCTGGCTGCAGGATCAAGTGTGAAATGTCCCAGAGGCAGAGGAGTATTGGAATAGCATTGCACAGGTACCTGGATCAGGTGCTGTTCTGGATAGGGCAATAAAAACAAGATTGCAATGACAGACACAGAGACTGCACTGAAATGAGTGTGTAAAAGAGGTTTTTACTCATAGTATGTAAAGACCTGTTTGAGAAGAGCAGAAGTCAGAGCTGAAACCACCTTTCTCCAGAATATGCCTGTTGTGATTCAGATGATGAGGGATGTAAGGTGTGTGCTAGTGCTGGTAAAGCACAGCCTTTATTTGGATTAGCTTGCAGGAATGTACCTTAGGGGAATCTAACGAGAATAAAGGTGGGGTATCTTGATGGAGATTTATGAAAGATACAATGACAATGATGTTCAGTAGTGACTCTGGGATGCTATGAAACGTCTGTTTAAAAAAGCATCCTCACCCAAGGCATTTAAAATTAGTCAGAACAGGATAAAAGTACACCAAATCCCAAAATCCCAAATCGTAGCATTATAGGTCGAGGGAAACTATTGGTCCTTCTTGTGCTTTACATGCAGAAATTTGTTAATTTTAGCTATGTGGTTCGTTCTGTGAAAAACTCTTTTTTTGTGTCTGTATTTCTGTGGTGGTGTGAGGTGAACTGAATATACCAAATTTCTGGCAGCCCTGCTCAGACTGAGCAATTTGGCAGGGTTTTCCAGCATTGTGTTTTTTGTAAGAACCCAAAGCAGCAGTCCCTCTCTGGATCCTCATAGATGGAGTTTGCCCTGAAATGCAGCATTCATTCAAAAATTTTAGATTTTGCTTCATCCTTTATCATTTCCCATGGAGATTCTGATGGGCGAGCAGGGTAGGGGAAGAGGAAGCTTTGAATATTTTCAAGACATTTGATGTAAATCTTTTGACAAGCTGCATCCCATGCTGGTGGAATTGCATTTATTGTCACTTTTGTGGTCCCTCATTATTTCCACTTTTTGGTCCCTCATTTCCCTTCTCAGACTGTGAAGCAGGCTGTGAGTTCACGTGCTGAGAACTGTGTTTTTGTTGGTTTCCATGACATGTTACTGCTGTTACTGACTGTTCTTGCATTAATATCAAACTATGTCTAGCTAAAAAACTATAAAAATATGGAGGCCTACAAGAGAGCTGGAGAGGGACTTTTTACAAGGACATGTAGTGATAGAACAAGGGGGAATGGCTTCAAACGAAAAGAACTTAGGTTTAGGTTGGATGTTCGGAAGAAGTTCTTCTCTGTGAGGTTGGTGAAGCCCTGGCACAGCTTGCCTAGAGAAGCTCTGGCTATTTCATCCCTGGAAGTGTCCAAGACCAGGTTGGATGGGACTCTGAGCAACCTGGTCTAATGGAAAGGGATTGGAATGAGATGGTGTTTGTTTAAGGTGCCTTCCGCTCCAAACTGTTTGGAGAATCTAGGATTCCACAGTCTAGCTTTCTCCTTTCTGTTTCAGAAAGATTCAGGCGTCTGAACCATCCACATCCTTTGTGTTGCCTCTCAGATGGTTTGAAACTCAAAGCCAGCAGTAATCTCCTGTGACTTGTGCTTAGCACAGCTCCTCCACGGGCATTTGCCACGTTTATATGCTTTGACTCACCAACCGCAGTGGTGGTCGGAAGTGAGCTGGGGGAGGTCAGTTCCTGTGAACATGGCATTTAACCCGTGAAATGAAAGCTGCGGCAGGACTTGTTCTTCCTTCTTTTTGGTTGTCTTACAGCTTAAGCAAGTAAGAAAAAAATGTGTGAGTCTCTGCTCAAGCACAAGTAAGTGGATATGCCTCTCTTTTTGGTGGGGAATTGCAGTCCATGCCAGATTCTTGCTTGCTTTGGAACATAATGTTTGCTTGACTGCATCTGTTTCTGAAAGGTTATGGCAGTAACTTTGCTGTCACTCCTTTTGCTGAATTTGATGTTTTGGACTGCCAGAAAAACGTGAGCTAATTTCTGTCAGTGTCATTGAGCTGGGTTCTACAGCAGGGCTGTACAGCCCCAGCACACACTGCCTTACACCCCTGGCTGGGTCTCAGCTGGGCTGTGGGCAGGAGGAAGATGTGAGCTTTCAGGGAGTTTGAGGAAAATGCTGGAGCTAATAAAGCAAGCATAGGAGGAAGAAACGGGGTATACCCGCTGGCAGAGTGGGAAAGGCTTTGTGCTCCTTGCTGAGCAGCAAGAGAGGACTGGGAGCTTGTCTGGTGTAGGGTGAGGCGTGAAACAGCCCAAGGAGATGCAAGCTTGCTTTGTTTCAGTGAAATATGGCAAAAACTCTTCCTCTAATAGAGGGCTAGAGGAGAAGTCCTGTGGATCGGCTAATGTAGGATGTGCCAAACCAAGAGATTGTCGTAATATTTCAGATTCTTGCTGCTGTCACAGACCTCCAGGATATTTTTTATTTTAAACGGGGATTATTTTTGAACATGGCTACATGCAGAGTGAGTACGAAATACAAGAGCTGAACCTGGCTTGTGTGTTGGTAGAAAAGCCTGAGAACTGGAGTTCAACCACTTGGGCTCAACTGGTGTCTTTACTACTAAGCTTAATGGAGCACCCAAAATCCTTGTATTTTATCTTAGTCTGGAAGAAAAATGTATTGTAGCCTTCAAGTTTGTGACGGCATCTAAGGGAGATATTTTAAAAATACAGACTTTCTTCTGGGTGTAAACAGTTAGTGAGGATAAGAGGAGGCACTGAAGAAAGTTTTCTGTGCCATGATGTTCCTAGTGGCTTTGAATTCTGTCAGAAAGACTGACATTGCTTTTCCAATTTAGTGAAAATACAAATTGTAGCTCAGCTGAGGCATTTCAGAAGTTTTGTTCAGGTTTTGCCTTAGTAGAAGCCTAAAATACCTATTATTTTATTAAAATAATGGAAAAAATTACCTCTGAAAAGAATAATTTGGGTCCTCTTGGCTTGGATTGCTTTTGAACAGAGGAGTTGCAAGCAGCATTGTTCGTGTGAGTAGAATTACAAGCCAGCCGTGAAGAACTTGGGTTTAAATATTTTAGAAGCACAAGGAGTGCACAGAGCAAAGCTGAATCTTAGGGCAGGATTTTATGAGTTTGGAAGTGCATGCTCATGTTTCTGGAGTGCCTGGAAGGCGCTGGCACACTCCACAATATTGTGACCAGTGGGTCCATACCTAATACAACAAATGCTAGCACCAAATATGTTTCCAATCCACTCTGGGCAAATCTGTTGTTAACTCTTTGTGCCTCACTTTGGGCAAATAAGGCTGTTGTGGTATAGGACTAGTATTCTGCATTTCAGTGCTCCACTGAAACACTCCAAACCATGCACTGCTTGCTCACTCCACCCTCCCCCTCTTCCTCCCTTTTGGTGGCTGTAGAGGAGAATTGGAGGCACCAAAGGTAAAGATGAGGGGTTGAGATAAGAACAGCTTACTAGAAACAGCAACGGAGTAAGAAACAAAGGGTTAAGTGCAACACTATTCATAACAGAGTGTACAAGAGAGGTGAAGGATTCCCACAGAAGCGCTCACCCTGCAGAAACCAGCAAAACTCCAAGCACCCGCCATGTTACCCAGACCGAAAGAGGCCTCTTCCCCTCACCCCACACCACTCCCTCAGAATGGGGTGGTGGTATGGAATTGATGCCTTGGATTTTAACCTCCATATTTTTAAATCCTGTAGTACTTAGTGTGTAACTCTGAAGTGTCCTAGAACCTGTTAGCTGCTTTTCTCTCACGTTAAGATAGGTATAACAAAGCCTCTCCGAGCCTGCTCTCCAAGGACACTCTGACTGTCCTAGGCCCAGAATGTGTAAACCAACATCTTGAGAAGGGGGGTAAACTAGGGGAAATTACACCTTATCTAAAGTTTTAATTGGCAAATTTATGCTGATATGCAAATGGACCAAAACACTTAATGGTGTGAAGAACTCGTGACTCGGGGTTCATCTTGAGGTCCAGGGTGTGAGCAGCCTCTGGCTCCCCAGGGTGTGCCTTTGAAGGCCTTCAAATAGATACCCACTTTTATTTCCTTGCTCCTGTCTAGTCTCTGTTTCTAGGGGGCCACTGCAGGCATCAGAATAACCTCGAGGTCCTGGCCATGCCCCTCCTGGCTACTGCAATAATTAACCCTGTTCTGGCTGCAGCCAGGACACTGGTCTAGGAAGAGCTTTCCTTATCCAACACTGCACCAAAATCAAGGAGGCACTTCTGTGTTGAGTCCTGCAGGTTTGGTGGGTGCAAGAGAGCAAGCAAGGGGGGCCCATCACCTGCTCCCACTTCTGGAAACATGTGGCAGAACCAGATGTCTTAAGAGTGGTTACCTGGGTTATGCCTGGATCTTACTTATGTTATCCCTCTCAATTCCCATTCCCAGTAGCACCTGTAATGCACTTGGTAGACAGTGGCTCTTACTTTCAGATAATTTCATGTGAAATAACCCAGTAAATCTTGTTTTCACAAGTCATTTTATAGCACTTAAAGAAATATGTAAGGAATTTCTTACTTCTGTGCAAAAAGCAGCCCTTAAGGGCCACATCAGAGATGAAGAGAGAGAACCAGCTTGGCTTAAATTAAATACAAAGAATGAAAGCCACTTCTGTGCTTCGCCCCTGCATATTATTCTTGATTTAGGGCCAGCACTACATTTGATGTTTAAGAAACTTGTGGCTTTCCAAGTTCCTCTTCTTTCCTAATACTTACTGATTTTATTTTCTGCTTTGTGCCCCCTTGCTCTTTGGATACTCCTGTTTAATGGGAAGTACTATAAAGTTTCGTGAAGTATTTCATCTGCAAATGCCTCTGAGCACAAGTCCTAAAGCATTTGGAACCAAATTTTGGGCAAGATGCATGTGTTGGTTGAATAATTACCAGTGGAGGATCTTGTGCCTTGGTTCTTTGACAGGATTATGCAGTACAAGAGAAAAATTTATGCATGAATTTATAAAATAAGGGTCAAAACACCCTGCTTTGCAGTATCGTAAGTAGCTTGTAAGAGGTTTTGGCCTAGACAGAAGAGGTGTCTGGTGGTGCCACACATTTGAAACCAATGAAGGAACCACTAGCTCTTGTTTTCAGTAAAAAAAGTAAGTGATGAATCCCAGGAGGAAAGAAAAAGGAATTCAGTTTTAATTCCTTTTGAAACTTCACAAAATTATGCCGACAGGATAGTCCTTTCTTTTGTGGCAGTGGTTGAAGAAGAGTGGGAAATGCTTAGGGTAACTGGTACCTCATCCCAAGTCAGTATGTGGTAGCTGGGCTTGGCTTAGGGGATCCAGTTGAGGATCCCCCAGGGACGTGGTGCCTGAGGGCAGGAGAAGCTGTGGATCTCCTCCTTCAGCTGCTCTGGGGGACTGTGGATGTGTCTGGCATCCACCAGGACTTCAGTGCTTTGCCAGAGCTGAAATGGGTGCTGTGCTTGTGTCATCAGACAACACAGCATGGGCTGGAGGGGTCTTCTCGTATTTTCCAGAGCTGTGGTAGTTGCAGGGATTTGTCCACTGAAGAACTGCATCACTGAGGCAATTTTTAAGAAAATACAACATTGCTAGATTGCATTCCAGTCACATTGTGGTGAATACCTGCTGAAACATGGGGCTCTGTTTTCTGCATGCTGCCCTTTTAATTTTCTCGAATTCAGGCTTTTCCCTTGTGCACTGTTTTAATTTCTGGCTGTGCTGAGCTACTGCTCACAAGGAAGAAGTCCTCATCTTTCCCCTTAAAAGCTGACCTGGGGCAGCACTGCTGCGGTCACAGAGAGCTTTTGGTACCCAAAGCTGAGCCATCAGCGTAAATTCTGTCAGTGATGATGTGTTTGCAGTAATCTATTAATCTGCTCTAATAATCTTCTCTGTTTTCACTGCATTTTTCTGGTAAGTGAAATTATATTTGAATAGAACCTAGTACTTATAATTTCCTGTTTTTTAGCTGGAAGGATGTTTTAATAGCCGGTCTCAAATCTGCTGAAAAGAAGATTTTTGTGGTAGAAATGCTAATGAAGCTTCAACTAGCAGCAATTGGCAGCCATACATGGGGAATTCAGGGATTGTATATTTGGGTGGCAGAGATAAATAAGTAGATTTGTGCCCTGTGAATCTATTTTTGACAACAAATTCTGCAGCCTGCATGGCTCAGACTCCAGGGGCTTTATTGAAAAGGTCATATCCTGATTTAATACCATTAATATAAATCCAGGATCATTTAGTTGATGTGAATGGGAGTGCTTTTCATTTCAGGTTTGTCATCTTAATAGGAATCTGGCTGAAAGTAGGTTGCATTTTTGAAGCTAAAGCCATGTTGTTGAAGACATCATAGAAAGGCAAGGACTGGTTTTTCATCTTTAGATGAGTCCCTTCTATGTGATGCAGGCCACCCTCCACTCTGGTGAGATTCTGGTAGATTCAGCTAGTCCATTTTAAAACAGTAATAGGGAAAGAATGTTTGTCATGTTTTCTTTGCCCTTTCTTAGTGCATTTATGTTCAAATTTCTAAACTTGATGTGTTTTTCATTTCTCAGTACTGCCAGAAGCCTGTACATTCATGTGTTCCTATGCAGCAGTTTTAAACCAGTTTCCTTTTTAAACTCTTTTTTTTAAACCTTTGCATGAGACACTAGTAAAGCTGATGTGAGGCTTTTATGTAGACTTGCCACAAGTCAAAAAAAACCACCAAATCAAATACTGTAGGATCAATGATGGTTTGTTTTCCGAGTCCCCACAGAAGTGAATCAAGAATGTTAAACAATCATATTAATCACTTCTTTCTCTGTGTTGCCACTAGATTGTATCTTAATAGCATCTTCTACACTGGAGCCTTTTGCAGGCATGTTAATTTTTTTACATAAGGAGGAGTAATAAATAGGGATAAAATGCAACTTGAGTGATTAAATCTGAAGAAATGGCACTTCTACCATTCCCACCACGTGGAACGTATTTCTAAATCACCCTAATTTAGCTGTATTTTACCAAGTAACACAATGTTATATGCTACAGCACTTGTATTTCTGTTTGGAGAAATCCTTTTGAAATGTTTTTTAACTTTTATATTTGCTGTTTTATTTTGGGTGTCTGAAGTAAAGAAGTAAATAACTAATTAAAGACAGGATTGCTGAAATTCTGCCTGTCCTACCAGTCAAGCAGTTTAACAGGATAATTAAGCCTGGGTATATTGGTTGTAATAACTTGTGGGTGAATAGCTCACCCCTCTCCTTCCCCACTTCTCTTCCTCAGGAACTTGGATGAGTGATACACTTCCAGAAGCAGCACAAAATTTCGTCAGGATCAATAGAACAAAATAAGTACTGACTTCTTTCCTTCCTTCCCTTAGGTTGCCCTTGTTCTCCTTTTCAAATCAAATGTCACATTGACTCCAATCCCGTGTTGGAAGCATGTGGGGAACTGCAGCACATCAGCTCAGCACAATGTCTCCATCAGGCTGGAAGGAAGCCCAAAACCAAAACTGCACTGGCCAAAATGCATCCTCTGCAGAAACCCCAAGGCAAGTGGCTTTGTCCTTCTAGAAATTGTACAAGCTTCTATCGCACAGGAAGTGTAGTATTTTAAAAATTATTGTTTCAATTTGAGTCACAGCAAAACAGTTACTTTTATATTGTAATGTATAGCTGGTAAGGTTTTATTATCTTCATTTTCCAATGTTAGCTAACCCCTTAGAGAAGCCTTCAAGAAGAAATTGATTCAGCAATAATCAATTACTTGTCACTTTAAATTTCTTGTCCTGTTGTTATACCTCATGCAGCTGTGAAGTGTAAGTTGATTTTAACAATATTGTTTATATTTTTGATAAATGTTTTTAGAAGTATTTTAGGTAATATCTTCTTGTTTAAACCTGGTCAGTTTTCCATTTATTGTAAGAACTGTTTCTGGCAACAGGAAATGCCTAAATGGAACAAATATATTTTGAAAATATGAAGTAGAAGCTAAACCAATCACTTGTGGGATGTGGTACTTCCACAGAACTGTCAGCTAATAGTGAAATAGGTGGCAATCCTAAAGTATGATGGAAGAGGAGCCAGGAAGAAGCATGTTCCAGCTGTTCTCCAGCAGTTCATCTGGTCTCCCCAGGCTTCTGAATTCTACAAAAAAAGACTGCAGCAAATTTCTTGAAAAAGTATAAGTTATTTTCATGTTTCTTCATCATGTTTCTTTCCAGCATGTGGCTTCAGCCTTCAGGCAGCACCTGAAAATGCTTTGTAATGCTGGTATCTTCCATGTAGTAAACTTGTAGTTTTAATTAGAGTCAAAGAATCACATTTTGGGTGGAAAGGGACCTTAGAGCTAATTTTTTCCATCCCCTGCCATGGACAGAGACACTTTCCACTAGACCAGCTTGCTCCAAGCCCTGTCCAACCTGTCTTGGACACTTCCAGAAATGGGGAAACCACAGCTTCTCAGGGCAGTCTGTGCCAGGGCCTCTCCACCCTCATGGGGAAGAATGAATTCCTAATATCCCATCTAACCCTGCCCTCAGTCAGGAAGCTGTTCCATCTTGTCCTGGCTTCCCAGGTGGGATCTCAGCAGAATGGAGCAGAGGGGCAGAATCTGCCTTACCTGCTGCCCATGCAGGTGGGGATGGAGTCCAGGACATGGCGAGGTTCTGGGCTGTCAGCACGTGTGGTCAGGTCAGGTCAGACATCTTGACAACCACACCCCAGAGTGCTTCTCCCCAGGGCTAATCTTGATCCATTCTCCTCCCAGTCTGTGTCTGGGATTGCCCTGACCCAGGTGCACTTGGCCTTGAAGCACATCTGATGTGGCTGAAATTTTGCTTGCTAAGTGGTCCTTGGTAGGGTTAGTGGCTTTGCCTCCATGCTGATGTCTCCATTTCTCACCATTACTTCAGTAGGTAAAAATTCAGAATTAACACAAGAGTTTTTTCTGCTTCCTTTTGGTCCCATGCAGAGTGTGTTGTCTGAGGTGATTCAGATGAATCCACTCACAGGAAAGACATCAAATGTTTACATGGACTGTAGTGACACCCAGTGTAAATGCTTTGATATTATTGTAAAACCTTTGGGTATTATGGACCGGGGCCAGCTTTGAAGGCCTGCTGGGGTATGTGGGGTAGGTTCTGACATGTCTGCCTGCTGCACAATGCACCTTCTGTAAGGAGTGCAGAGCTTGTCTTTGGCTAGAGGGGCCAGATGGCTGTGTGGATACTTGTTTTTAGGTTGTTTTCTATTTTTACAAGGAGAAACGTGGCCAGACACTCACTGGTCACATGGTGTGCACATGAAAACCTGGTTAACAAAACAGAGGTCTTCACCATCCCATTTATATGCAAGAAGATTTTCTTTTCCTGTTTCCCTGTTATTCCTGCATAAGATAGGGCTTGTAGAGGTCTTTGCAGAATTGGACTTTAACGCCTTTTTGTTTAAGATAGGAATTTCAGATGGTTTTGGAGACTGGGCAAATTCCTCTTACAGGAAGTGTCCTCTTAAAGCTCAGATCCTTAGAAAATTTGATTTTATTCTTTCATTCTGAAATAAACTCAGTAATGTAGGAAGTTTAGAATCTGACCTATACTCAGAAGTCCAGAATGCTTTGGACCTCAGACACTGTCTGGCTGTGGACTCCTATGGCAGCTGCCCATCTGCTGGAGCAGGGCAAACATCTAGGCTGATCTGGATCTTAGAACAGATGTAGAACCTTCTGTAAGGAAGGGACAATTGGAATTGATTTTTTGGGTGCAAATACCTCTGTTTATCCTCCTAAAGCAAGTAGCCCTGGAATTACATTGAGAACAGTTGTTAACTCAAGCCCCATTACAATGCTGATCACATGTGCCAAATGGATGATCAAAGTCAGAAATGGTTGAAAGAAACTGTTCTCAAAAATGTTTTTTTAATACAACATGTAGTTAGAATTTCTTCATCTAACATGTCAACTCATTGGATAGTCTAGATTGGAGGGCACACTTGGCAGTGCTACTCTGTGCAGTGTGTGCTTTGGAAACAATCCCACAGTCAGTTTTCCTGCTTTCCAGTGTCAGTTCTGCCTATGAGAGTTGCTTTCCCTGTATGAAACCATGACAGCATGGGAACCTGTCGCCATAAGTTACTGCCTGTGTATGATAATTAATTTACTCTGCAATCAGTGGAAGATCTGAATAAATTTTTAAAAATGACATTACATTTTAATGCCATTTTTTTAAGAAATACTGTGTTAAACTTTGTACCTTGGCCTCCTTGTGAGTCCTGAAGCGGAATGTGAGTGTTCTTACAATACTTATTTTATTTATATCATACGCAACTCAACATAGAACCAAAAGAGGAAGGAAATTTGTGAAGACTACTGCACCACAGAAGAGAGGGGGGAGGGAGAGCGAGAGGAATAAAAGCCATTACGTTCTGCCTGTGGCGTTTTGGACCAAGCAAACACAAGGCACTGAAATCCATGCTGAGGTTGTGTTTCGATGGTTTGTTTTGGGATGTGATTCGTTCCTCTGCCTTTTTTTTTTTTTCCCCCCCAATATAAGAAATTCAGTGGGGTGCCAGAATTTTGAGAAGTCATGGAAGGGGGGGGAGCTCATTAGTGTGATTGAGATGGCAAACCGAGTTGCAAACTGAAGCGTAAGCTGTGCATCCTGTTTGGTAATGAGGAAGTGGTGCAGTGCTGCAAGCCGCTCGGTTTGTGAGCACGGCTAAGCCAGCTGTAGGAACACAAAATAGAAGCCCATCGTTTTATTTCAGCAGCTTGCTTTGGTGTAAGCAATACCTCGGGACTGCACCCGTGCCGTTCATAAAGAATGGGGAAAGAACGCCTACCTCTCGGTCTGGATTTTGTTCCCGGTTTAGAATAAAGAAGACACAGATTTATCCTCCTGTTTTTGTCCTTCTCTTTCACTAGTACCTCCTAAGCCTGTCCATCTCAAACCTGGACAGGAAAGAATTCCTCCTGCACCATCTCGGCCTTTGCCAGCTGATCCCAAGTCATCAAGGAGCTTAGCACCTGGGGAGGAAGAAATACCACTGTCAGCAGGAGTCAACACGCTCATTGAGAAATTTGAAAGTATTAGGTAAATACGGCTTTGCAAGATCTGCTCTCCTCTCCCTTTTTTGCATTTTTAACTTAGAATATAATAGCGGAAAGCATTAACTGTAATGATCACGTAGAAAGTCCTCTTGGGATGTTTCTACTGAAGTGCAAGGCTTCACTGAGGACAAAGTATCTTTTATTAAAAAGCTGTGAATTTTAGTTTGTAGCATACCGTTATGCTTAAGGAGCTTAAGACTTGCTCAATTTGGTAAGATTCTAACAGAGGCAAGTAGCTCACAGTCTGTTTTCAATAAGTTGGCTTGATGTGGGAATTGCATAATAGGAACTTGATTGTTATGATATGAAATAATTGAGTTTTCTAAGATACATAAACATCAGATCTTGCTTCTTGGAGGCAGGGAAGGGCATAAGGTACTGTGAAATAATGTCATGTAGAACAGCAGATGTTCTGAAACTTTGTATATGAAAGACACTAAACTGGATAAAATATATGTGTTTTACTGTAAAACCGGCTCATTTTACAAACACATGAAAACTTTCCCTGAAGAGCAAATCTGCCTGATGGAGCTCAGTGATGGGGTTTTTTTCACAGAGGGAGATGGAGACAGGCACTGTACTGTGCCTTGGAGTGTTATTACCTGGGTGAACCTGGTGTCTTTCAAAAAGGAAAAGTAGGGCCTTCTTATGCTTCAGTACATCCTCTCTGGCAGAAAATACCTTGCCAGAAAGGCTTGGTTCTGTTGAAGAATGAGAGTTTCTGTTTAAACAAGCCCAGAACCAACTGCTTCTTTTTAAATGTGATTCCTTCTTCTCCAAACCCTCAATTCAAAGTGACATGGAAAGCACGAAAGGCCCAGGACTCTGGTGGTGCCATTTCAGTAGAATGTAGGGGTGATGTTTCTTTGTTGGATATTGTTAGGTGATCACTATTATTGCAATGTGCACACTCTTCCCTCCTGGGAATGTCAGTGGGGTGCAAGAAATACAACTTGACTCAAATGACAAACAGACTCTTCCTTTCAGGGCACTTGTGTAAACCTGAGCGTTAATACGACTGCCGTGCTTTTTCTTCACCCACAGGCAACCTGTACATATTCTTCAAAGAAATCAGCTAAATTTAGCTCTTAAGATGGAACCTGGCCTGGACTCATCCAAGCAGACGAGTTTGTGTGACTGTGACATAGTGGCTTCCAGTGGCTCCTCCACAAATGACAAAACTGAACTGGATGAAGCTGACTCCAACGTGTCGTGCAGCACGGATCTAACTAACACAGACATAATGAAAATTAAAGAGCTGAGCATAGGTGATAACAAAAGCCATGAAGACTGTACTGCTGTGACTGTGAGCAAAGAGCCCCAAGGAGAGCTTGGCAATAAAGACTCAACTTCAGAACTGAACGGGAATGGTAAAATTCCCAACAGAGACAGTGGCATTGACAGTCCTTCTTGTAGCGTAGCTGGGGAAACGTTCCCCAGTGAAGAAGGGGCAGAGTCGAAGAAGCCCAGCATGGCTGGGAACCCAGGAGAGATGGAACCTGACAGAAAGGGCACCAAACCTTCCTCTGCAGAGCAGAAGAGAGACTCCACACAGGATGAGGACAGTGATATTGATGAAGGAAGCAGTGAGGAGCAAGAGGTAGCAGAAGTGCCAAAATTAGAGTTTTTGGATATAAACAAGGTAAGGGAGTTTGTTCATCGCTATCGAGTGCTCGGAAACCAGTTCCTGACACTGGCAAGAGGTCTCTTGCATCACTTTTGTGCATTGTTTGGATTACTTGGTTGGTTTTTCATCAAAGGCTCATGATAGTCAGTATTATTTCCTGCTTTATGCAGGTCCTAACTTGTTCCTGACCTAGATAGGTTTTTTTTTAGAAATCTTCCCAGCTTGCTTTAAAAGGTTTCATGTAAGAGAATCCATCACAGACAGAGGTAAGCTGTTAAAATTCAAATACTTTTGTAGGTCAAGACTCCCACCTTGTGTTTGTTGTTTGGGTTTGTCTAGGTTCAGCTTGTTTTGCATGGAGCTTTGTGTTATTCAGAGAGCTAATTGGATAGTGCATCTTGCAGGGTCAGGACCTCACATCCAAGTAGAACAGGCAGGATCAGAATCTTGTCTCACACAAAATTTAGAGCGGTTTTTTACAGAAACCTGTGCTTTTGTTGGTGTGACCACTTCTTGAGTGCAAATAAATTGTTTTGATGGTAGTTACATCAAATTACTCTTCAGGAAGCTGTAGCTAGAAAAGATATTTTTCTTCGATTCCAGACTAATGTAGTCCAGGCTGTTGTCTGTTATTAATGACAGATTTCTTTGATTATCAGTTTATCAAGACAGTTATTTTTAGAAACAGTGCTGTTAAAAGGGATTAGATTTTTCCAGAAAAACAAAACAGAATATTGCAAAATACCTGCAAAATGTTCCACTTTTTTGCACTTTTTATTTGGTGGATTTTTTTGTTTGTATTTGGGGCTGTTTGGGTTTTTTAGTTTTTTTTTTCCCTCCAAGCCATGATGACAGTAAAGTTGACACATGGGATTTTTGGGTTTTAAAGAATATGATGAGCAGCTGCATCTAATGATCTGTAGCTAGTGAAGTGCAGCATCCACACCTCACTTTGTACAAATTGGGTGGTTCTGTTGAAATCACCAAGTATATTGTGATTTGTGTCTGAAAAGAGCTTGTCCTTTGGGAAATGTGGACGTTGGAGTGCATTTCTTAGTTTCTAGGTCAATCAGCTGGCGACTATAAAAGAATGATGAAAATGGCATGCAGGTACATGGTGTGCACAAAGCTCTGTACCTCAGAGCTTGATAAGTGTGTTTATACATACATACACACACTGTGGCATACTTTAATTATTTTATATTCATAATGTGTGTGTATGTGCACGTGTGCCACTGAAATATTGTTTCAAGGATACATTATTAGTTGCAATGGGCCAGCAAGAAACCATAGAATCGTAGATATCCTGAGTTGGAAGGAACCCATAAGGATCATCAAAGTCCAGCTCCTGGAAAATAATACATTACATTAAAAAATCTTTAATCTGGCAAAAAAAATTTACACATTTGACTAGGAATGCTGTGTCAAACCAGCTGTGACAACCCCAAGCTGAACACTTTACCATATGATTAAGAAGTACTTTGTTGCCAAATACCAAAGTTTTGTAAGACATTGATGATTTGATGACTGTTTTTAAGTCTTGTTCCCTAGGTTAAGTGTCCATATAGTAGGAAATAAGGATGACAAAACACAGAGTTGAGGTTGTAATTCTCTGGAGCTTACCTGGTGGATTTATGAGAGAGGTATCTCCAGAAGAAAAGTCATTGTTTTGGTTTTTTGTATTACCCTTCTTCCTGAGGTGCATTTATGTGATGCACTGCAGGTTTTCCTTTGCAGTTTGAGTTGATTTCCCCTTTCAAAAGGCAGTTTTGAGACTGACCAAGCTACAGTAAGTCACCTTGTTTTTGCAGTCACATAGAGGAGGAAGGCTGAGAGAGCAGCTGCCTCTTCTTCAGTGTAAAGATTGTGCCCTCTTTTGGGGACACACTGGATGAAGCCAATTTCTGTGTCAGGTGTCCACATAACATCACAGAATCATAAAGGTTGGAAAAGACCTCCAAGATCATTGAGTCCAACCACTACCCCTAACACTGGCAGGTCCACCACATTCACCTGTTTTTTGAACACTTACAGGGGTGGTGACTCCACCACTTCCCTTAGGCAGCCTGACCCTTCAGTAAAGAAACTTCTTCCTAATATCCAATCTAAACCTCTCGTGGCACAACGGGAGGTCCTTTCCTGCTCCTCCTCTTTGATTCTGTTGCAGATTTGAGGCACTACAGACTCAGGGTGAGGGTGAAGGGCCATAGCTTCCAGCAGGGAGAGCTAATGTGATTCAAAGTTGGCTTGTTCCATGGTTATTCTTAGGCTGGAATTTCACATCACCCTTGACAAAACTGATAATTCTCCTGCTTAAAGGAAGAGAGGAGAATTCAGTTGTCATCAGCTGCTGGCTTGGGAGCTGGGGAGACCTCATCTCTTTCAGAAAGCTTTAAATTGAGAGAGAGTGTCTTTCTCCTGCATTCCCTCTCCTGCCCCTAGTACCAGTCTTTGCAGCTGCACCATGAAGGTAACCAGTGGTCTCATTAAATATTCAAGTTGTTATAGTGGGAGGAGGATGCATAAGTACAGCTGCAGAGTGATTTAATGATGGCTCAGTGACTCCTAGGATATCAGGGTAAGTGAAGCTCATGAATAACCATTCTTTTCTACTTCAGATATCTCTCCATCTTCCACCCAACCTTGCACACAGCCCATGGCTGGGGAAGGTAATGTTGCCTGATATGTGACTGGTATTGATTTATTTAGTCTAGGTTTAGCTCCGCACTGATGTGGCTTTCTTTAGGAGTTGGCAGCAGTCTAACAGGGCTTGCTTTTAGCACAAATTGTGTTTTAAAATGTCAGGAGTGACTTACTGGGATTTCCAGTTGTATTTTATCAAAAGAAAAATGAACAAGGGGAGCTCATGAGTTTTGATAATGTCTCAGAAAATGTCAGGAGCTCCAGGAAGTGATGCACATTAACCTGGATGGTTACAAAGAAAAGAAGTGACATGAAAGTGAGACTGAGGGACTGTCATACTCCAAAGTCCCAAGACTCCTGCTGACTGCCTGAGAGCCTGAGTAAAGCTTCTGGGAGGGGTATCAGTGCTTCATAGCTTTTCATTTAGGTATTTTTTCCCTAAAAGTAATATATGCTTGTTTGTAGTCACCAAAAAATGCTTTTCTCTGTCTGTCCTGCTTCCTGCTGTGTAAATAGTAACTGTGGAGTCTCATATGGGTCTCATGCATTCATGAACACGTGCTTCCATTCTGCTTGTACATGGCTGGAGTTTCACTTCTGACTTCATTGTCCAGTGTGTGTTGTAAAATATGGCCTGCAGTCCTGCTACTCAGACCTTTGGGTGAGATTATCTCCATGCATATTCTGAAAAAAAAAAAGTCCATAGGTCAATGTTTTAGTCATAATGTTGGTTGAGAAAAGTCAGATATGCCATAGTCATCATCATATTTGGTTTAAATATCTTAAGGAAAATGAGATTTCAGTGCAACAAAGACAACCAAGCATAGGATAACTTTTCTGTATTGTTCTCAGCGTTGTTGTGTAGAAAGTGGTCTGTAATCTTTCTGGGACTTTTTATGTCTGTTGTAGAGCTGACTGGTGGGGTTTTGAAGCATAACCAACCATGCATGATTTTAACCTCAGCTCTATCCCAGCAGCTCTCTTGTGAGATTTGCTGGAAGCCCTGTGTGAGACAGATGCTGACTGAATATAGTTGTGCACACCCGTTGTATGAAAACTGGTTGTGGCAGGATATTGCCCAAGATTCCTTGTGTTAAGCTTTGTATGTACTTTAAATTTTTGTTCCAAACTGGCTTTTTTGTGATAGCCAGGTCAGTCTTTGCCTCCATGAATCCTTGGCCCAGCCATGCCCCTGGATGCCCAGCTGGGTTGGGTGGGTGAGCAGGAAGCAGCGATGTGCTTGTGGCCACTTAATGGCACAAAGCAGACCAGTGTGTGCCAGTCTGTGCCTGTTACTGGGGTATTTGAGGTGCAAATGCATTCCAAGTGTGAATCTGACCTTCATGAGAAGCTGGTTCTGTTTGATTTCAGGCTGTTGTTTTCTTTTATTTAAAATGTTTTACAACTGTTGCAGCTGAAAATGAATTTTTGATGCTTCCACAAAGAAGTGAAAGAGAATCCTGCTGCTTCGAGCACTGGAGTGAATTTTCTGTGTTGTGAAGTCAACACCTTCTTCAATTTTCTCATCTTTCTTGTCACCCCACCAGCCAAACTGTTCCACCCAGCTTCTGCAGTAGGTGTAAGGTTCTAGTGACTGACTGCACGGGAGATGCTGTGGCGAGCAGTCAGCCAGCAAGAGCACTGTGCAAAGCAGAGCATGAACTCTGTTTGCAAATTTATTTCACTTTTCCTTTAGAAACATGGACCATGAGATATCTCGTTCCTAGTGAACTGAATGATGGCTCAGGCTTTTTAAAAGATGTCCTGCCATGGCACAAAAGGAAGTTAGAAGAATGGGACTGCCTCACGTTTAATTAATCTACAATTTCATTTAAAATGTTTTGCCCATTGAAAGGCAAATATGTTGCAATTTGTCTGAAAAATACGCCTATCTGTCTCTCTGCCTAGCAGAGAGAGCAACTGAAGATAGAGCCACTCTGTAAAACTGAGCTCAAGCTGAGTCTATTCAGCCCTTGTTTGGTATTTAAGCAGCTGTCAGCAAGTTTTTTTGGAATATAAACTGAATTGCAGATGGTGAAGGTCAGGAGGTTAAAAAGCGCCTGTGCTACGTAAAGATTTACTTCTGACTACAAATGTATTTGGTTGGAAATAAGTATTTTTCCAATTCTGAATTCAAACAACTCGAAGGATGCTCTTGGTGGCTGGTTATGTCAGTGCCTTTCATTCGAGCACTCCTTTGTGCCCAGCAAAACCAGCAGATAAATTCTTTCTCAGTGAGAGATCCTTGTAGTTACTGGGTTTGACTGGCCAGCAGTGTGCTTCAGTGTAAACCGTAATAAGATTTGTAATACGTCATATTTGCTTGGGGAACAATTTTAAAACTTGTTGTGCTGTGTTTTTTCCTTTTCTCTTCCCCTAAATATTAATACATATGGGACAGAGCAGAATGTTGTGTAGCATGTTGAAAGAGCTTAAAAGAATATTTGAATTGACTTGAAATAATTTGAGTGGCAGAGCAGAGAGAGTCCACGTCAGAACTTCACTCATGGCGTGTTTACCTATCTCCAGATTTGTGCCTGGAATAAGAGGGATTGCTTCAAAGGAAGTTTCATATTGCTTCAAATAAAGAAAAGCTATTCACTTTCCTTCAATAATACTTACATCATGGAGCTATGGGTACTTCATGCCAAGTGGCACCTCATTCCATGTAGGATAACTGTGGGTCTGATTTGAGTTCATGGCTCACTTTGAAAAGCCTTTGAGGTTTTCTGTTGTACTGCAGTTTGTCTGAATGTGTTTAATCTTCAACTTTATTTGGAAACAAAATAAGGTGATGTTGAAGAAGCTTAAAGAGAGCCTTTATTTGGTATTTTCCAACAATCTGATGGTGGCCCACAGGGTTAGGTCTAGAAGTCCTTACCCCAAATGTGAGCACCAGAGACAGGCATTTGGGGTGGAGCACTGCTACTGGTAACAGGCCCAGGTACTTCCTGAACTGGAAATTGCCCTGTGTGTTTAATAGACTTCAGCTGAATTTTTCCTCTATGGATATTTCTGGCTCTTTGGTGAACCTGTCTGAAGGTTACTGCTGGCAGTGTTGTGTTGTTTGAGGAAGCAGCTCCTGAAGCAGCACCTTGGTGATTTTATTTGATGCCCTTCAGTTTTCCCATTGAAATAGTGATTAATTGCACCCAGTCAATATTCTCTGTTCCAGGAATCATAAATGCACCTCCTACCTTCGTTGCATTTGTCTTTTTTTCTGGATCCATCCCAGTATAGTTTCCCTACTTTGGATCATCCTTGCTGCCCATTTTCCATGCTTGTATTCCTGAACACAAGCCAGCCAGCGCTCTGTTCTGGATTGGTTTTGTTATATGTGGGCACAGTGTTTAAAGTCTAACACTTTAAAAGAGTGTTGGAAAGCTCAAGCCTGTATTCTAGTAATTCAGGTATTTTTAAGCACTTAGTGAGCAAAGGGTCTATGTAGCTTTTGGCTAAACTGTGCCTGAAGTTGGTGCTTTATGACTGTATTTAGGGTTTTTAAGTAGTCCTTTCTCATTTTGTTTTTTTAAATGAGCTTAATGAAAGGCTTCACTCAGTGATTTGGGTTACCTTGCTGAAAATTCTTTCCAGGGAATTGGCCCATGTTTAAAGCTGCACAAAAATCTTAGAAATATGCTATAGAGACTAATGCTATGCTGGCCAGGGTAGAAATCTGGCCAAACAGCGTGGTTCCTAGTTTTCATTTTAGTTATAGGACCTGAGTCCAAAAAGGAGAATAGTTGATTTACAGTCTATTGCCTTGTTTTTCAAATAGACTAGACTTATTTCAAGGTTTAGAGTATGTTTCTGGTTCTTTTTATAAAGCCATAATGAACTCAAGTGATGTCCTCACCAGCCACTGATTGCATTACTAATTGCTCTTTCAGAAAACAGCATTAAAAATGTCTCTGAAGCAAAGTGATCTTTTGAGGGACGTGGAGCGGATTCTGAAATGTGTTAACCTCTTTCACTCCAGGCTCCTCTGCTGGTAGGGATTTTGGCCACTGACAAAATGAAACCCAGAACAGTTAGTGCAGCTTAGGTGTGGAGGTGCAGATGGACTGTGTCATTTGTAACTTTTTTTTCAGTGTACAGAGCCCCAAAAGCTATTCAACATAGCCAATGAGCTGCTCCACACGGAAGAAGCATATGTTAAAAGACTCCATCTCTTGGACCAGGTAATTCCATTTTGAATTAACTCTCCTTTTTTTTCAGTGAGCAAGCAGTGATGTTTCCAGTCCATTGCCTAAAGTATAGCTCACTGCAGTGCAAGTGCTGTGTGTAGGTGGAAGATGGAGTTTGCTTGCCAGGCTCTGTACCATGGGTGCCATAGGTGAGCTTTGGGCAAGAGGGTTCTTTGAGAAGGAACCAGAGGATTGGGATGGCAGGAAGGGGAGTGGGAAAGCAGCAGCCCAAGACACAGACACTGCCAGCATTTGGTTCCTCCCTGGGTTTATGGGGAGAGGAAATCACAGGGACAATGAAGGCACTAAGAAATGATGAAATCTGTGATTGCTCTTTGATGTGCAAGAAATTGAAGTTTTACTAAAATCAGGCTGCATGTGTCAGCCCAGTGCCTACAGTAAACTATTTTTTTACCACTGTGTTTTGTAATTGTTGTCCATCATGTTTACATATGGTGATGAAGAAAACTGGTGTGATGAGTCTGAACTTTCTTCCCCATAGACTTTGAGTTGACGCTACACAATTCAGGCATTCCTGTAATTATCTCAAAGAAAATACCCAGGAATGGGCAGGAAAGAAAAATGAGGATGAGACACATTGCTAGCCAAGTGCTTTTTAAAAATGAGTAGAAGAAAAAAAAAAAAAGAAAACTGTCATTTGGCTAGAAATGTTGTTAGAAGCTGTAACTTGGGGAACCCTTCACCTTCCAACCCTTGGAGCTCTATGGAAGACTTGCATTGTTTGTATTAGACAAACAGAGACTGTTTCCTACACCATAGAAATCTAGGGAATGTCTTTCCCTTTTGTTCAGTACAGTGTCATTTTTCCTACTGACTAAAACCCAATTACAAGATTTATTTTGCTTTGTGTAAATAGCAGTAAATGCTTTTCAGGGCTCTTCTTTGCAGCTTGCACTCCCAAATGTGAGATGTCTGATCTCAGTCATTTCAATCTTTTTTGAATTACAGCTCAGATTATCCTAGTTTTTTTCTGTGGCCTATAGTGATATATCTAACCCTGGGTGACAGCAGGCTTAAGTTTTGTGAACCTCCTGAAGAGTCCAAGTGCTGCCTACCAGGGGTCAAAATCTGTAGTTCTGTTCTAAGCAGTCAGCTTTGCAAAATTGCAGTCTAAAATCAGCATGTCTAAGACTGTTTTTTGTAAAGAAATGTTGGTACTGTCTTGTTGCCTTCTGCAGGTCTTTTGCACTAAACTGTCTGAAGCAGGGATTTCACCTGAAGTGATAACAGGCATCTTCTCAAACATTTCTTCCATCTATTGTTTCCATGGACAATTTCTTCTTCCTGAGCTCAAAACAAGAATTACACAAGAATGGTAGGTAACTGTCATCACAATTATTTTAAAGACACATTTTTAAGAAACTGTATCAACCATAAGGCCTAATTACAAGTACTTACCTGTCTCTTTACCATAGGAGTGTCAACCCACGGCTAGGAGATATCCTGCAGAAACTTGCTCCTTTTCTGAAAATGTATGGAGAATATGTGAAGAACTTTGACAGGGCAATGGACATAGTGAACACCTGTATGCAGCGGTCCTCTCCCTTCAAGGATGTTGTTCAGAATATACAGGTATGTTGTTAATTGGCAAAATAGGACTTGGAGATTGTCATGGTTTAGGAATTATACTCCCCCAGTTTAAAGACTCCAAAATCACACTGCCACTCCCTTGCTTCCCCGCTGTGCCTTTTTTGCCCTCCCCCTGCAGCGTCTGAAGAGGAGAGCTGGAGGCACAAAAGGCAAAAATCATGGGTTGAGGTAAGAACAACTTACTGGAAACACTAATGAGATAAGAAAATGAACAGTAAGAACAACAATATTAATAATAAAAGTGTACTAAAGAGAGAGTGCAGAGCTCAATCCAGCTGCAGCCACGTCACCCAAACAACTCCCTCTGGTCAGGACCAGCATCACCCAAACTGCTCCACCAGAAGGAACTTTCTCCTCTAAAGTGAGACCCTCTCTTCCAGCCTGGCAATGACCTGAGGTGTTATCCAATAACACTGGGGCCCTGGCCATACCCCCTCCTAGCTACTGCAAAAAATTAACTCTGTGCTGGCCAGAACCAGGAATAAGACATCCTCAATTCAATGTGTTTATTTGTTTCACCGTTCATAACACGTATTGTCAAGATAATAAGGCACTAATACTAAAAATACACAATTTTAGTGGCATTCCTTTCTTCTCCTTTGCTGGTACACAGATTTCATACACAGCTTTTTTCCATTCAAGCTTCTTTTTTGTAAATTTTTTTTTTTTTAATATGTCTTTAAACTGACAGAGGGCATGGTTAGATGGGATATTGGAAAGTGATTCTTCCCTGGGAGGGTGGTGAGGCCCTGGCCCCAGTGAGGCTGCCTGGAGAAGCTGTGGCTAGTCCATCCCTGGAAGTGTTGAAGACCAGGCTGGATGGGGCTTGGAACAACCTGGGATAGTGGACAGGGGTTGGACTGGATGGTCTTCAAGGCTCATTCCAACCCAAACAATTCCATGATTATGTGGTTTAAGAGGTGTATCAGAAGTCACAGAATGAAACTTCACCCTTGGCCCAGTAATTCTGACTCTTTTGGATTTGTCTTCCTCATTTCTAACTTTAATATAATGTAATAAATACATTTTCATTCTGAGGTGGGTGTGCTTGAGTTTGGACATGTCACTGACAGCATCTGCTGTTTGTCTGGTTTTCCTGAGGTTTCCAAAGTGGCCTGCAGCTCCTGGATCACAGCTCCACAAGGAGGATGTTTAACATGGATTTTCATGTGTTTTTCTCATAATTGCACAAAAAGCTGTGGAGGGAGAGGGGAAGAGCTCCAGTTGTGCTGGTGTATCCATAAAACTGCTCTATCCTGCTTGGCCCCTGAGCCAGCTGAAGGGATGCAGGCTCCAGCACGCTCAGGAGCATCCCTGGCAAAGCAGATTCTGTCCTTTGGGAGGGGAGGGCTGGCAAGGAGTGGGTTAAGCTGAGCAGAGAGCACAGCTGCCTGCCCTAAATGGGAGGATTGTGGCTGGGCCAGCTGTCGGGAATCAAGTAATCCCCTTGCAAGCTGGGAGAGGAGAGGCCCTCTGTGGAGGTTTAGGGCTGTGTCAGAGACTCAGACAGAAGTTTGGAGAAGCAAGGACTGGGGGAGGTCCTTTCCTGCCACGCTGCTGCTCCACATGGCCTTTTTTTTACCCTTTTTCTGCCTGCACCCATACTGCTCCCACTAAGGGTGTGCACAACAGCGCCGTGTTTTGCTGTCCTCAACCTGTGGCAAGCCATGGCTTTCTGCAGGATAAATCCATATGGGACTGTTTTCCCTACAGCACAGGCAAGTCCCTTCCCTAAAATTCACCTGTCTCCTCCTACCACCAAGCTTCCAACACAAATGATGTGTCACTGTCAGTCTGCCCCTGTTCCAGACCCTGAGCAGCTCTGCTGTTGCTTGAGCAGACCTTTTGCCAGGCAGTGTGGGCACTGCCAGTGCAGGCAGGGGATGCACATTGGAAGCCTGCTGATGACAGGGGTGCACTGTAGGTTATTTAATCACACCTACACAGCACCTTTTGCTTTGTTGCTCGATGATCATAGCTGCAGGAGGCAGAGACTGGACTCAGAATGCCTAGTCCACTCATCTGACATATCTCTGCACTGTCAAAAGCCACTGATAGCTTTCAAGATACCAGTTGAAGTGTTTTGTGATCCTTCAGAGACACACTGTCTACCTAAGCTGTTAATGGAATAGTAGATGTGTAATATACAGCTTAAGGCATTTACTGTTACTAATTATGTTAAATTAGGGAAAGTAAGAAACAAAAATCAAATGTTACTAATAAGTTGACAACTGTGACTTATCAAGTTTGCTTTAGCTGACCTTGAAGATAAATATACTTTCTGTTCAGTTCACATCTACTTGCTGGAGTCAAAACTGAATAGCTGGCAAGTTTATTATGACTTGGTTTGTCAACTTTCTCCTTATGCCATCACAGAAGTACTTTTAAATATACACTACATATAATAAATGATTATCTATTATTTTAATATATATTTATATATATAATATATATTTATGCATATGAATGAAATAAATGATAAACTTTTATCTACTAAAGAATCCCACTGTAAACTCAGTAAACTTTAAATGTCATCACATAGCATGAAACTTTTCCTATTTGGAACAGTTTGCTTTGTCACTGTCACCTTTTCAGAAAGGTATATTTGCATGTGAATACAGCTGATGTGGGCCTTGAAGTGGCTTCCTCCTCTGCTTCCCTGTTGCTGTCCCATGTTCAGGTTCAACCTATTGCAGAAATAAAGGGACTGTGGAGAAGGTTATAGTAAGTGGATTTGGGAGTATAATCCAAGTGCTAGTAGTGTCAAGTTCTGTGCCCTGGAATTTCTGATTCTGTCCTTCACAGCTGTATTTTCTGGTGCTGTAAAACTCTGGGAGTTAATAAATTCACTTCAGCTACCCTAAACAGAAATATTGCTCTCCCTGTTACACTGTGACAAGTTATTTTTGAAAGGAAGTTTAGTCCTTTTAACTTCTGGAAAGATAGCTAATATTTTTCTCTCAGACATTCATCCTATTATCTCCAGCCTTGCTGTGAGAATGGAGCGAGTCAGTATGGTGTGGGCTGGAATATTTATGAGGAAATTGCAGATACTTGAAAGAAGTTCGTTTCTCTGAGAAAGGCACAGTGAAATTAATGTGGTCGAAGAGAAGGTGCTGACACTAGAAGAGACTACATTAGTGAGCTGATGTAAAAATAATGCTGTGTAGAAGATGCTGTGTGTCTGTGGTTAACATGCTGCTTAGGGAGTCAGATTACATCTCTAGCAGAAACTTCCTGTGTGCTTTAAAGCACGTTACTGGTTCTTACTGAGATTCTCATCTCTCCTCTTCTAAATAGAAATATTCTTTTACTTCACAGGATCCTGTGAGAACAGGTACTCAGTGCCATTGTATGCAGAGCACATTGGTGCCTTATCAGGTGATATTTAGTGTAGTGAGACTCAAACCTCCTCCCCTTCTTGGCCAAGTGAAAAAGAAGTGAAATTTTAGAGAGCTCTGCCTTTCAAAGCTGGTGGGTCAGCCTGTGTGTCTGCTGCTCATACAGTGAGCAAGCAATATATCCCTGAGGGCATTCTGATTTTGTGTAGTTTCTCTTGGGAGAAGAGTACTGCACAGGGCCGTGGATGGGAGGAGCTTTTCTGAAAGAAGATAGTTGCATATAGGCAGAAAATGCCAGACATGGGATGAAGATTCACATAAAACCTGTCAGCTCTGTTATCTGCTGTCAGACAGGAAGGCTGCATAGTTGTATCTGGAGAGGCTGGATCCAAGGCCAGTGCCCTGGGGTTCAACAAGGCCAAGTGCCAGGTCCTGTCCTTGGGTCACAACAGGCCCTGCAGCTCCAGGCTGAGCCAGAGGGGCTGGAAAGGGCCCCACAGGAAAGGCCCTGGGGGTGCTGGTGGCAGTGGCTGAACAGGAGCCCAGGTGGGCAAGAAGGACCAGGGCACCTTGGCCTGTTCCAGCCCTGGTGTGGCAGCAGGACCAGGGCCCTGCCCATCCCCTGTGCTGGGCACACCTCAAAACTGGGGTCAGTTTTGAGCCCCTCACAACAAGAAAGAGTTTGAGGGGCTGGAGCGTGTCCAGAGCTGGGAAGGGGCTGAGGGAGCTGGGAAAGGGGCTCAGCCTGGAGAAAAGGAGGCACAGGGGGAACCTTCTGGCTCTGCACAGCTCCCTGACAGGAGGGTAGAGCCAGGTGAAGGTCAGGCTCTGCTCTCAGGAACAAAGGACAGGACAAGGGGAAATTATCTTAGGCTGTGCCAGGGGAAGGTTTAGATTGGATATTAGGGAAAATTTCTTCATGGAAAGGGTTGTCCAGCCCTGGCACAGGTTGCCCAAGGCAGTGATGGAATCACCATCCCTGGAGAGGTTTAAAAGACATGCAGATGTGGCACTTTTGGACTTTGTTTAGTGGTGGTGTTGGCAGTCTTATATTTGTGTTTGGACTTGATCATCTCAAGGGTCTTTTACAACCTAATGGGTCTGTCATCCATGATGGCTTGAGAAGTTCCTGTACACTCGTCCAGCTGTATGTGAATGGTCATTTTTCATTGCTGTTTAACACCAAAGGTAGGAAAAAAAAACAAACCCTCCTGTTCTTGTTTTTTTCTCTGTTACAGAGACAGGAGGTGTGTGGAAACCTGACTTTGCAGCATCACATGCTTGAACCAGTGCAAAGGATTCCTCGTTATGAGCTTCTCCTGAAGGACTATTTAAAGAAACTTCCAGAAGAATCTCCAGACAGGAAAGATGCTGAAAGTACATGTAAACTCCTCTCTGTATAAAAGCACAGTGAAATCTTAGGCAGTTTTTTCTTCACGTGTTTAGATACTTACAACTTAGGACAATGGTAGAAATGGAGATTTGAATTAATCAAATTATTGCCAAACAAAGGGATTTTGAATGTTTTTGGAGTTGAGAAGAAAAGGGTTGGAATGCCAGCTTTAGGAATGGAAGCAGCCCTGGCAAATAAACAGTGACAATATGTTGAAGTTTGCTATAGTAGAACATCGGACATTTTTGTTTAATCCATTGTGTGGCCAAGGACAAAGAGAACATCCTTGCAATAGCCAGAGGAAGAAAAGAAGAATGGGTTTAAATTTGTATTGTATTTAAATGTGTATTTCTTGCCAAGAAAGCCAGTTAGACTCTGTTTATATGGTGAAACAGGGGAAATGGACTTCTCTTGATTACGATTAGTTTTTGATCTCAACCAAACAGGGTCCATATCCCCATAAGCAGGCAAGCCCTGTTTTAGAAAAACAGTCTTAAAAATGTGCTTGGGAGGACTTAAGTGAGGCTTAACTTTTAATAGGTGGTTCCTAGAAGGTGAGGGGTTTTGTCACTCTGTGCTTTGGCTGATCTAGATTTTTAGGAAAGAAAGATGAAGCATAGATCAGCTGAACATGCAGAAGCGATTGTGTCTATAATTGCTTATGTAAGATCAATTTTGAAGGAAAAACAATAATCAGAGAGGTGAAGACATCCCCCAGAGTTCTGTTAAAAGATACAATCTAGAGAATGCATAACTGTTGGTGCCTTTGTTGCAGAGTCACTGGAGCTGATATCGACAGCAGCGAACCATTCCAATGCAGCCATCCGGAAGATGGTGAGTAGCAATTCCAGAATGGAATTGTGATCTGGCTGAAACACTTGGCTAAACTGAAGGCCTCCCATTGCAACAGGCTCAGCACAGTAACTGGGGAAGAATATCTGGCTGTCAGTCAGGCTTTAAACATGTGTTGGACGTCTGGGTTCTTTTTATTGTAAATGCAGTTTCTGTGGGTTCTTTGGCTTAAATTCCACTTCCCTCATTCTGATCCAGTGAGTTGAAAAAGGGAAGTCTTCATGAAACTTGTTATTTGCTTTTCCTTGAAAAGTGTTGAAAGTATTCTGATTAGGTCCATTCACAAGGTGTCCTTGCCAATTTTTTTTTAGTCCTACAGTTCTTCAACAGAATGAAGGTTGCTTTGATTTGATTTTTGCTCGTCTTAAGTGCACAGAATGTGCATTTTGCATGAATCAGTAGCTTTGGAAAGCTGTGCTTCAAAAGCTGGGCAGTCAGACTGTGGAGATTTTGGACATTAGCATGTGTTTTACATATAGAACAGCTAGTGCATTACCTTTAAGTAAATGGGCTTTATAGCTGCAGGTGTTATCCCTTTGGTGCACCCAGGTGTCTCAGGACATATTATATCTAACCAACCTGGAATGCTGTGTATCTGGCTTGGCACCCACTGACCATTTGAGGGTGCAAGGTTTAAATTCCCTTCCCTATCAGACCATTACTTCCTCCCCCAGCTGGTGGGGACACCATGAGACCACGTTTCCTGTGGCTGCTATGGGGAAGTCACCAGCTGATGTCTGTGTATTGTCAGTATGTCTGAAAACACAGTTAGGAAACCATCTGTTTCTGTTTGAGTCTGGCATGTTCTCTTGATAAGGATATATTTTGGTGGAAGTTTTTCTGTTTTGGAGCCTCTAACAACTCTCTTCTTATTCCTGGCTGTATACAGTATCTCTGCAGATATCAGGAATATGAAACAACTGGCTTGTTGGTTTCTGTGTTGGTTGCTTTTTCTGTTAGTGCCCAAGAACCCATTGGAAAAGGCCGCTATAATAATTTTGCTGTGTGAGGTCCAAGCCAAACTGAAAGGAAAGAGAGTGCTCTGGCAAAATGTCCAAAAGTTAGTGAGGGTTGAATTAATTGTTGGCTGCTTACTCCTGTTGTGGTGCAGTAGAAGAAATAAATCGTGCTTCCAAAGCTGACTTTTCCTAGAAGTGCAAATATTCCTCAGGTTTTGGATCTATTTTTGGTGTTCTAGTTTCTCCTTTAAAAAATGTATAGTTTGATAAGGTCACTGTTGTTTGTTTGCTTGTTTGTTTGTAAAATTAGTGGAATTTCTTTTTCATCATCCAATTTGGTGGAAAAAATCTGCTGCCTTTTGAGACTTAGACAATTCACTTACTTGTTTTAGTCCACAGCCCCCACCTTCCATTTTGTTTGCAATATGTTCATTTTAATGGTATGAGTTTTTGTTTCTTTTTTTGGTGTTTTTTTCTGCTGTTCATTTCTTTAATGGTTGGTCGGAAGAACTGATTAGGACAGGAACTGGTGTGATGTATATTTGTTGTGAGAATTCTCAAGTCAAATGGAGGTAAACAGAGTATAAAGACCTGGAATCCCAGCTTAATCTATAGGTAGGTAGACATATGATTTAGAGGTGTGTTTGGGCATATACTTGGATGTAATTGGATTAATCTTGGTCCTCAATTCTTGACCATTTTCTGACAGTGCCATTTGAAGCACATCTGTCCAGCTTGGGGTTGGAAAGCTATACCTTTCTAAAGGCTGTAATTCAGGAGCAAGATGCACATACCTTCCTTATTTTGATTTGCTAAAGCTTCTGCAGTGTTTATTAAGGCAGCTGCAAGTGAGTCAATGAGTCACCTTTATCCATTTGAAAACTGTGTAGAGAGACTTTAGATGACTTAATGTAAAGTAGGAACAGTGGTTTGCTGAAAGGGAAATAGTAATCCCTTCATAAAGAATTTTGACCAAGATAACAGGATGCCTGTATGACATTAAAAGTGTATTTTAAGTATTTTGGCCAGCCTATTTCAGAGGCACTTTTGGCCATGGAAGCCCCTGTGTAGGATTGCAGCTGAGGTTTTAGGCTTAGCTTAGAGCTGTGGAATGTGACTGTGCTTCCTGGTGGAGACCTACCTCCAATTGTATCAGCAACAAACACAAGAGATGACACTTCTCAGAAGTTGAAAAGTTACCGTATTGTGGCAGAAATCTTAGCCTGAAACATGGGATGGAAACTGGTTTTATAAATTAAAATTTGGAAATTATTTGGTAACACACAGGTCTCCAACTTGGCCATTGATTTTATTGGATATTGCTTCTAAAGTTCCAAAGATTAGTATTTGGACTCGATCTTAGAGAGCTGTTTCAACCTTTAGGATTCTATGATACAGATTTATTGTTGCATAGCAGTAGTCTAAAAGTATCAAATTTATCTCCAAATGTCATTAAATGGTACAATCCAAGTATAACTAATCCAGTACTTATATACATTTACCACAGAAATTATATAGTGGGCAATAGACCACATGGAATAATTTTTTTTAAATTTAAATTGCTGGGGGTTTGTACCTGCAGGAAAAGATGCACAAGCTTTTGGAAGTCTATGAGCGCCTGGGTGGTGAAGAGGATATTGTTAACCCAGCCAATGAGCTCATTAAAGAAGGACACATTCAGAAACTTTCAGCAAAGAATGGCACAGCACAGGATAGGTATTTATTCCTGGTGAGTGTTTTAGTTGCTCTTTTATTTTCAGGGTTGTGCTCAGGTTGGATGGGCCTTAAAGCAAACTGGTCTAGTGGAAGGGGTCCCTTCTCATGGCAGGGGGTGGAACAAGATAGGCTTTAAGGTCCCTTCCAACCCAAACCATCCTTTGAATCTATAGTTCTGTGCTACTTTTCAATCTTCCTAGGCTCAAACACAAAAAGCATTCACCAGCCAAGCCCAGCTATTCCTTCTGTGTAGCAGTTTTCTCTTGAAGCTTTTTCCTCAAGGGTTTCCATCTTTCTTCCATGCTGTGCCTTTGCTGATGCCATGTCAGGCCCAAAGGGGTCTTTTCCATCTCCCTCCTCAGAGGCGGGGTTTTTGCAGAGTTCCACAGGAGGTGATTTCCAGCCAAACCAGCTTGCTGCAGGAGATGGCCAGCTCTCTCTGGCACTGGGAGAAAAGCTCTCGTGCTTTCAGGGCAGTCAAATTCAGAGAGGGAGGGGCAGAGGGGAGAAGTGACTGGCTGTCATGTTTCTGTCTGCCCACTTCTTTCAGTAATGATCCATCAGCCTCACTTTCACCTTAAATCTCTTCTTGAGAACTATGTTTTAGAGTAAAACACACCAGAGCCCTAAACTTTCACCATGCAGACTGTGTCCAGCATGCAACTGCCCGAGTTAAACTCTTGCCTCCTTGCAGTTCAACAGCATGGTGCTGTACTGTGTGCCAAAACTGAGGCTGATCGGCCAGAAGTTCAGCGTCCGAGAGAAGATGGACATTGCAGGACTGCAGGTTTGCATCTCTTTTCCCTTTTGTTTTTTAATGCTTCTTGATAGCTTTAGATCCCTGCTGAATCCAAACACGTAAAATTATATGACTGTAAGAATATAATAAAATTCTAAAATCCAGCTTTGGATCGCTTTGGATCAATGCAGCTTTTCCACTATGAGAAAGACCTTAAGGTGCTGGAGTGTGTCCAGAGAAGCACAACAGGGGGAAGGGTCTGGAGCACAAGTCTGATGAGGGAGCTGGGGGGGATTCTGTCTGGAGATAAGGAGCAAGAGCTTCTCGCTTTCTGCAGCTGCCTGGACGGTGGGTGTAGCCAGGTGAGGGTTGGCCTCTTCTCACAGGTGACAGTATGAGAGGAAGCGGCTTCAAGTTGCACCAGGGGAGGTTTATGTTGGATGTTAGGGAATATTTCTTCACTGAAATGGTTGTCTAGCCCTGGCACAAGCTGCCCAGGTAAGTGGTGAGGTCACTATCTCTGGAAGTGTTCAAAAAACATGTGGATGTCGCACATGAGAACATGGTTTTGTGGTGAATGTGATGGTGCTGTTTTGACAGTTGGACTTGGGGATCTTAAAGGTCTTTTCAAACTTTAATGATTGTATCTCTTTTTGGGTTTGTTTGGTTAGTCAGTGTTACTAACTGGTTTAGCACAAAAGACCAAAAGAAACTAAGCCTCTGAGAATAAAACAGACTGAACCCGGAAAGGTTCAAAATATACCCCAAAACTTGATTAAAACCAAACGAGGTTAGATGTTGGTGCCAAAAACAAGTGATATATTTTATTTAATAGTAAAAGAGGCAAAGAGAAAGAAAGAGAGAAGAAGAAAAGAAAGAAATAGAAAAAGAGGTGTGTGCATGGGTGGGGGGACAGGGTGAGGGTTCCAGGGGTTAGCTGGAAGCATCTCACCCTTCTGGGGGTCTCAGCAACATCTTGTTGCTCCCCTCCATCTGCTTTTCTTGGTGGTGAGGGTCCCCTGCCACCCATCACCGAAAAGTACGGAATCCATGGATTAAAAAACATTTTGGGCAGATGGGAATGCCCACGTGCCTCCCCTGGGAAGGGCAGGTTTGACACTGTCCCTTGCAGCACTGTGGATCTGTCACATCATCTCTGGTGCAGGGTCTGGGGACCCCTTTGGGGGGGCCTTTGATGGGCCATGACTCTGCTGCCCTTGGCGTGGATGTGGCTTCTCCCAGGGTGAAGGGGCCCCACAGCTGAGCTCCTCTGCACAGCAGAGGGTGGATGTTCGCTGCTTGGACCAGAGGCTTTTTCATCACACACCCAAAACCTCTCTTCCCCCCACAGAGCCTTTGGTGTCAGGGTCTGTGGGAGCCTGGCTGCTGATAGCCTGGGGGCTGTGGCCTCCACCCCAAGGTGCTATGCTCGATTCTCCTGTGCATGTATTCTCCTCCCCTGAGTCACTTTATCTTATCTTCAACAACAAGCAGTTTAGGGCTCCATTTAGGGTTTCAGTGCTTTTCTCTGCAGCTTTTGTACAGTTTTGCTACAATAGGCAAAAGTCCTTCATGAAGATGTTTAAGCCATAAGTTATAAATGGCTTATTTCAGTCTCCGACAGTTGGGTTTTTAAGATTTTTAAAATAATCATTCAAAGGGGAGCAGAATAATGGTGAGTGTGTGCAACGTGTTTGGATTGAGAGCCTTACCTTGTGCCCTGACTGGCACAGGAGCCACCTTCTCCCCCTGCTGCTGTAGGAGTCTGGTTGGTGATACAGACCCACAAGTTTTGTAGCAAGACAGGTAACTGTGGAAATGGTGCCTTAATTTTTCTGCTTCTATACTTTATTCCAAATGATGCTTTTGACTAAGCATTTCAAAGAATGACTGTATTTGTGAGTCATTAAAAATGTTGAAAAGACAGGGTCAATGAGTAAAAAGCTGATGTGCTTTTTACAGGTCCAAGAAATTGCCAAGCAAAATGTGGCTCATACATTTTCCATAACAGGAAAAAAGAGATCATTGGAGCTACAAGCCAGGTATGGTACTTGTTCTGTCTTTGGAGGTTTTTGAATATGTGTGGATGCTCATGGCAGGGGGCTGTGCTAGTGTGACAGAGCTTTAAATCACGAGGTGAGCAGCAGAGGTGGGTAACTTAGATATATAAGAGAATGTTGGTCCTAAGTCAAAATGTGTTGCAGGGCTATGTTGGTTGCCTTTATTGAATGCATACAGTGTTGATAGTAGTGCTTGTAGGGTCCACTGTGTAAAAAATTCAAGTATTGTTGACATTTGGTAATAATTACTGTCAATAGTTATCAATAGTGTTTATAAAATAGTGGATAGCAAAGCTAAAAATCAAATGGATATAAAGCTGTGAAGCTGTGAATTGAATTTACTGAAAATATTGCAAGTAGAATTTACTGAAAATATTGCAAGTAGAATGATGATGTTATCTCTATTTTTGTTTTGTTTTAACAGGACAGAAGAGGAGAAGAGGGAATGGATTCATGTTAGTACAAAGCACCAATGAGGAGGGCAATCACCATGCAGGCAGCATTTGAAATTCTCGTTTTGGGGTTCTGAATTAATGTGGCTGTGCAGGGAAGCTGGGTGGGCCAGTCTGGTGGAGCTGCTCATGGAGACATGTGGAGCCCAGTCAAGGGTCCCAGTGCTGACCAGCTGGCCCCAGAAAGTATCTGGGGGCTCCAATTGGGCTCCTTTTCCTGCATTCCTCAAGCCCAATATGAAAAGAGACTGAGGCATCAGACCTTGTGTATTCTTCCAGTTTGACTTGTAGAGACACTGTCTGATGGCAGTCTCAGTTTTTAACTTAAACAATAATGGGTTAACACCACCACTTAAGGGTTTTGACTTTCCCTTTCATTTATGCAAGTGTAAGAGTTTTTCACTGAATTACAATCCTACCCATCTTCCTATGAGAGGAATTTTTTTTGTGATGCTTCTCATCTTTTTTGACATTTTTGTCTCAGGTCATTCAAGCCACAATAGAAAAGCACAAACAGAACAGTGAGACATTCAGAGCCTTCAATAGCTCGTTTTCACAAGAGGAGGAGCATCTTCCTGATTCCTCGGTAAGTACCAGTGCTCCATTCTCCTTTACCAGAACAGTTTTACCAACAGTTAAGACTTGCACAGCTAACTTTGAAATAGTGGAGTCTTGTTTTGGATTTTTGTATAACATTACAGGGCAGTTACCTCCATTTCTCTGGCTCTCAAATGTGTATCACGGTTACTCAGCTGTGCAGACAGAGAATAAATTACCCAGGGCAATCAGTGCCAAAGAGCCATCAGTCATGTTTTCCAGGCTGGTTTTTTTTTTTTTTTTTTTTTTTTTTTTTTTTTTTTTTTTTTTTTTTTTTTTTTTTGTTTTTTTTGCAGAACAGGTGTAATTCCTCAATGTTATGAGTGCTTAGCTGTCTGGAATGTTGTTTGTGTCCCTGGGAGATTTTGTTCATTGCTTTTCCCTATCTCGTCAGAGATGCATTTTGGGATTATTTCTTTGATGTTGTTTTATTATTCTTTAAAATATTTTAAAGGCTCACAAGGAAAATGATGCATTTTAAAAGGATCTTAAAATAATGTCTTATAGATAGTAAATATATTTCAGAAAAATACTCTTCAACTAAGTATGTAAAATAGTCTTGAAAGTTTATTGTTTCTCTACAGCTGTAAGGTATCACTCTATGTTGTGTTTGCTAGGAATTTTATTTTAGAAGTATTCACATCAGGACAGTATCTCTCCATTCTGTATGTATGGGATACATATAGATATATGAGTATCATATATGAACTCTATAGAGATATTACAAACATCTATGTGTTTTAGTACACATACATCTCTATGATTGAATAAATGGAGACTCCACTTCACATTTATTTAGGAACTGAAATGTATTGCAAAGAAGAAAAACTTAATTGAGTAGTACTTGAATGGAGTAAATTTTGTTCCTCTCAGAATCAAGTGCCCTCACAGAGCCCTTGCTGGTTTTTGGCTGGCAGGCTCTGATAGAGCAGTGTCCTTCAGACCGTGGCACTGGCTTTCTGCAGCGTGTGGGGGACAGGCACAGGCTGCACCCAAAGGCAGGTTGGCAATTCAGTGCCATCTGTAAAGTTATCCATGTCAGAGCCCACCCCATACCTGAGGGTGGCTGAACACTTGTGCAACCTGTGCACCTGGGCTAGTGGAAGTGTCCCTGCTCATGGCAGGGGGCTGGAACAAGATGAGCTTTAAGGTCCCTTTCAGCTCAGACCATCCTAGGGTTCTGTGATCTGATTTTTATGAATTAAAGTGTACTCACAAGCAAAGAGTTCAAGGGCTGAAAGCAAACTCTTTTTCTTTTCTCTTTCCTCCCCCCTCATTTTTCTATGTTTTGTTTTCTTTTCAGTGTTTAATATATTTGAGGGAGAGTGTCCATGTTGAAACTGTTCTGTGTCATTGTGTTTCTCCTCAGATAGCCAGCACCAGCTCAGTGGAATCAATGCCAGGAGCAGATGGTGGTGGTCCATTAGGAGGGGTGAGTAATTTGAAGCTGATACTTTAGTCAGAGCAGCATTTGTAGGTGGGTTACATTTCTTTTGTAGCAGGAAAAAAAACCCCCATACTTCAGTATAGGTTTTATAGGGTTTATATCCTGCTGTCTGTGGCCTCAGCTGTTCTGTCAGCTTCCTAGCTAAGTTATACCCATAGCTACTTGCATTTGCAGCATCAGGGAATTTGAATCCTGCTCAGATACGTCAGAAAAAAACAGGAAATAAACTCTCCAACCAATTTGCTAGGTTAGAAAGCTGACATTACTTTATTAACAGTGCTGGATGCATGGGGGTTTCTTCTCAAAGCATGCATAGACTTCTTAAAGCAATATAACTCATTCAGTAATGGATATATGCTGCATGTGCAGCAGAGTTGGTGCCTTCTCTTTGTGGGGTGTTGTTTGGGGTTTTTTTGCTTGTTTGTTTTTGTTTGTTTGTTTGGGTTTTTTTGTTTGTGGTGGGTTTTTTTGGTTGTTTTGTTTGTTTGTTTGTTTTGTTTTTTGTTTTTTGTGGGTATTTTTTTGTTGGTTGGGGTTTTTTTGGTTGGTTGGTTGTTTTTTATTTTTGGTTGGTTTTGTGTTGCCTGTATTTAAATTGATTTGAATGATAGGGAGCTACACTGATTGCTTGGAGACAGAAGGGCAAAAAGAGACCAGGAAACCTATCTGATTAATGCTGTCACATTGTGAAACTCAGGATTTCATCTCCAGAACAAAATTTTGAGTAACAGTTCTTCCAGTGTGTTTTCCATGTTTCTGCTGGTGCAGAGGGAGAGATGAGAGTACTGTTACACATCTCTGGCCTGTAAGACATTGGCTGCCACAAAAGCTAAAGATACTTTCAAAGGTATTTTTCATTTTGCTCACTACAGTGGCTATGAAGGCTGATGAGTCAAACCCAAGGGTTTGAGTCCTTAATAAGGTCTATTTTTTATCATTCTTATCTCTCCTAGAATAAAAGATTTTCAGGAAATGCCTAGGGTCAGTTGAATTTACTGCAAATTAGCCTCAACAAGAACAACCAACCACCAAAAATACCCTTCCCTGTAGAGATGCTATAGGATGTTATGTATTAGCATGAGGATTTTAGTAACAAAGGAGCCCTTTAGCAGCTCCTCCAGACCTCTGGCCAAACTTGGAACCTTCTGGTAAAGTGCACAGTGTCAATGCAAAGCTGCTAAACAAGCCAGCAACTTGACCTATACAAAAAACAGGTTATAAGTGTTTGTGATTAGTGTCCTCCTTGCTGTTTATTTTTTGTTGTCACTTCATATTTTCACTTTAAAATTTTTTCTTTCTTTATAGTCAGTTTCGTGATTAGTGTTTTGTGCCTTGAGTTACAGAGGCTGTATTGGATGAGCTACTAAAATAGAAAAGATGTTTTGTAGTATTATAAAAAAACCAAACCCACATAAAAATTTTGGGTGGTCTTAAGTATCTTTGGGAAATGTAAATTTTATTTGTAATTAAATAAAAAAGGTGTATCTTTTTAGTTGATTATAAATAGTCATGTCAGTGATTTGAATAGCATATATTGATCCATTAAGTAATTTTCCTTAAATCATGTATTTGAAGAAAAATTTAATTCCTGACATAGAAATAAAAATGGAGCTTATCAAAAAGACAAATTTTAAAATACCCCAAATTGTGTAGTATTGATTCTGGGCTCTATGGGCTCTAATTTTGCTTAAAATGGATAATAGCAATGTGAATAATGAATAAAAATGTTATTTTCAGCTTCAGAAAATATGAATTTTTAGTGCTGACATCCCCTAAGTACCAGCTCGGTGAGAGCACGAGCAGCACATCGTGTGCTCAGCAGCTTCACATGCAAACAAACCACTTGGTGGTAGTGGTGGCCAACAAACTGAGAGCTCCTGTGAGAGCTCCTGCCCTGCTTCCCCAGCCTGCTCCAGAGGCTTCTGGGGTTTTCTCATTTTGCATGAGCAGACAGTGAAATCCTACTGCAGCAAGGACCATCTGCTTGTCTACAGCATCCTGGTACCTCTTTGCTGAGTTGTCTTGCACAGTTTTTGCTCAGACTTCTGTGTGCAGGAGGAAATACGAGCCTGTGGAAAATGTCTTACACGTAGTCATGCATGTGTAGTGTTGGCATGTGGGGAAACAAACTAAAAGATTACAAATTACACAATTTGCTACATGATTTAAAGTGGTTTTCAGTAAGCATTTCCAGAGGTACCTGCTGATGTTCTACCCCATTGTGGGTTGCTCCAAATAGTTAATTTATAAATAGAAAATGCACCTATAACAGCATAATGAGAAAGAAAAAATTGAAACTACTTTGTAGCTCATGTGTCTGGTCATGTGAGAGTCTCATCAGACTGTATCTGTGAGTTACACGAACAACATTGGGGCTGAATTTCTACCTGCTGGCCAAGACAGAGTGAAATACCTGGCCCAGGGCAGCTGTGGCTGCCCCTGGATCCCTGGCAGTGGCCAAGGCCAGGTTGGACAGGACTCAGAGCACCCTGGGACAGTGGAAGGTGTCCCTGCCCCTGGCAGGGGCTGGATGAGATGAGCTTTAAGGACCCTTCCAGCCCAAACCATTCTGGACTGTGTGATTCTCTGACTATATAGCAAGTAATAAATAACAGTAACAGCAGTCTCCTGAGCCCACTAGTTTTTCTGCTATTCCTATCAGCTTTTTGGTGATTTTTCCCTGCATTTCAGAAGCAAATGGAGGTTCACTAAGTTCAGATGTCTGCTTAGCTAAGAAGGTCAGCCACAGGTCTTCATCTTGCAGTCACATGAGTTGTACCTCTTGCTGGGATATATGCTGTTTTTCCACCAAAATTTTAAAATTGGAGGAAACTGTCAAGATGTAGAGAGTTAAATGCAGTAAAGTAAAAGCAAATTGGCAGTCAAAACAGCCTAGTCTGAAGGAAGTAAATCCTGACTCTGAACAGATTTTATGTGAGTATTTTTTCCTGTCAGACTCAGCAGCCTCAAAACAGAGTTTGGTCCACTGAGAAAGATGAGAAATATGGCAATTATTCAAGCTCATTAGTATCAAGATGCTGAAGTGAGGGCAGCTCTGTCTTAGCACCCTGTTTAACAAGCATCAGCAGTAAATAAAGTAGCTTGTGTAATAAAGGACACAGTTGCAGAGTGACTGTTAAAGTTATCTAAGATTAACAGTGTGAGTTATAATGCTTGTCCTTGTTTGCTACAAAAGCTTCTCTGTTCAGATGATGTGTTCAGAGTATGTGGCAAGGTCACCTGAGCCATCTCTGGGTGGGATGAGGGCACTGCCAGTGCAGGAAAGTCTCCTCATTTCCACAGAAATGGAAAGCAGTTTTTTGAAAATTATTTTTCAATGTCAGCAGTTAAATAACATATTATTGAAAAAATCTTTCCCCTATAATAGCTCACTGGAATTTGCCAAGTAATAAAGACTTTCTCGTTTTTATTATCTTTCCTGAGGCTACAATAGCAATGTTTCCAACTCTCATGTTCTCACTGTATTTTCACAATGTTGAGAAATACTGTGAAATATTGCTGGCATCCATCAAACAGTTAAAGACATCTTTATACAGGACCTTTTTGGATTAGTGAAGTTAGTATTAACTGCTTAGTATATGCTACAGTGCAAATTAAAGTATAATGGTGTAAAATAGAAGCTTATGCAGAACTGTCCTAACAAATCTTGCCTAGTAAAATATGCTTTCTGCCTTCTTTCTTTTTCCAATATATGGGTCATGTATTTTTGGAAATGGACACTGTCCAGACTGTTCCACACTGAGGACATAAAAGTGAAATACTGCTCTCTGCTCCAATGTGGGAGGACTTGGATTTGCAGACATTCTGTTTTGATCAGCAATTAAAATGTGTTCTTATGGGGTTATGCTGATTTTCCTGAATGAACAAATCTGTGACTGCACTTCACCAATCTGAATTGCCAGACATCTTGTGTGCTTGTACACAAGTTTGAAACATTGCTATTGCAGTCATAGAAAAGGTAACAAAAATGAAAACATTCAGTGCAATTGAGGTAATTAGTTGTGGGTTTGTTGTTTAACAGCATTATAAGGCAGGGTGGTTCCAGTGGCTCTGCTGAAATACAATATGAGTTCTTCTGTAAGCAGGGAATCCAAGGCAGACTTGAGGAGGCTGAAAAATGGGAATAGTGTCAGTCTATAAAATTAGATTTTTTTTCTTTAATTGGCCTGAAAATCTCTTATTACTGGCTTCTGTACATTAGTTATAACCACTAAGATGAGACCTTAGAGTGAATGGCAGGATTTTCTTGGGAAGGAGGGTTGTCAAGGAGCCATGATCTGCCTGTCCTACAAAGGACCTGATCTTGAGCAGTTGATCTCCAGAAAACATGTAAAATACCTCTACCCTTTTGTTTTAGAGGAAATGTTAATTCTCCCAGCAGTTTGCTAATGATTGTGTCAAGCAAGCAAAAATGAAGAGAGTTATCAAACCTCTCTCAAGAAAGAGCTGTGCCAGAGGAATGGAGGGCAGCCAATCCTTTGGGTCTCCATGTGGATGCTGCTTATCTAGGGAGGAGGAATAGTATTTATTTGTTTTAAAAAAGAAAATGAAACAGCAAATCTACTTGAAGCTCCATGTGAAGTTGTATTTTTGTGATCTGTGTGTTGGCATGTTAATCATAGAATCATGGAATGGTTTGGTTTGAAAGGAACCCTAAAGGTCATCTCATTCCAGCCCCCACCATGAGCAGAGACCCTTTCCACTGGGCCAGGTTGTCCAGAGCTGTATTCAACCTGGCCTTGAACACCTCCAGGCATAGGAAGTCCACTTTATGTTGGATCCAGTAATGTTATTCAGTTTATCAGAAAATTGTGCAATAGGGTTTGCTGAGTGACTTTAAGTACCAGCTTGGATTTTAGAGGCTAACCTCACCTGGCCACCTAGACAGCAGATAGTGCAGGTTCCTGGTGTGAGTGTCCCTGCCTTCCTGAGGAGCTCTATGCTTCATCTTGGGCTGGGAGGGAGCCTAACAAAACTCCTAAATTAAGCATTTGACATCGAGTGGTTGCGAAGTCCACTCTGAACCCCCATTCACTTCTTCAGTCAAGGCATTTTCCCCAAAATCTTCACATCTCCTCCCCACCAAGGGACAATGCAGTCACAAAGTCAATGTGTACCTTAAAAAAGGAAGACGTGAGTGCTGGAAGGGAAGCTTTTCTTGAGATGCTCACCTTGGCCATTCCTCCACCTCCTCACCAAGGAAGGAAGAGGAGATTGCTCCGTGGCAGTAAGGAGATGAGTGGGCAGAGAAGGGCTGAGACCACATACTGTCCCCCCCCAGAGACCCCTGAGGGCTGAGGCAAGCAGCAAAGTTATGCAAATTCTTTCCTGAAATGCTGGGAACCCCAAAGAGGATCTTTGTCACTAGAACTCAATGAAAAATTTTCCTTTTTTTTTTTTTTTTCCCCCACTATTATAATTTTTTAATCGCTTACTTGGACTTTTAATTTCAGAGTGATTCCTCTAGGAAATCTTCCAAATCCAAGCGAGACAAGGAGAAACAGGCTTGTAAGAGCTGCAGTGAGAGCTTCAACTCCATCACGAAGAGGCGGCACCACTGTAAGCAGTGTGGGGCAGTAAGTATCCCAGCACGCCCGGCTCTTGGGTTTCTTCTGCAGAGACCATGGAAGCCAATTGTTTATTTCTTCAGTCAAAAAACATTCTGGTTCATGGCAAGTCATTGACAGAGCAGGTTTTTCCACTTGCTTTGCTCTCTGGGTATCAGGAAAAGAGCAAAACTGGCACAAGGGTCCCAGTTTGGGCTGGTTTAAAGGCAAATTCAGTGCCTCAGTGGGCAGAAGGAAAGGTGGTGCTTTTCCTGAGGGTTGGGTGTGTATCTGGGGAGGGGGTTGTAGTTTGTTTGCAGAAGCAATTGGCCTTAAGACAGCCTCACTTCACCCAGACAGCAGCTCTCCTAAAATGAACAGCTGAACATACAATATTAAAGATGGTATTAAGCTGTTAGAGAGCATCCAAAGGAGGGCAACAAAGATGGCAAAGTGAAGCCATGTGAGGAGCAGCTGAGGGGAGTTGGTCTCTTCAGCTGGAGGAAACTGGGCAGAGACTCACTGGGGTCAACAACTTCCTTGTGAGGGGAAGAGGAGGGACAGACCCTGATCTCTTTCTGTGATCTCTTTCCAGGACCCGAGGGAATGGCCTGAAGTTGTGTCAGGGGAGGTTTAGGTTGGATATTAGAAGGAGGTTCTTCCCCCAGAGAGGGGTCAGCTACTGGAACAGGCTCCCCAGGGAAGAGGTCACAGCACCAAACCTGCCAGAGCTCCAGCAGCATTTGGACAAAGCTCCCAGGCACACAATGTGACTCTTGGGGATGTCCTGTGTGGGGCCAGGAGTTGGACTTGGTGATCCTTGTGGGTCCCTTCCAGCTCAGCATACTCCATGATCCTGTGTTTCTTGCCCTAAAAAAGGTTGTGCAAAAGTGGTTTCCTCCTGCATGAAAAACCAAGGAAAATCTGGCCCAGAGAGGCCAGGCTGAATTACTGAAGGCCCTTGGCCACCTCCCCTAGTGCCATTTATCAACAGCTGAATTCTCGGGTTTTTTTTTTCTGTAAATCATAATCACAGCCAAGATGAGATGGATTTCTGCAATATGACTTGAAACCTCTTGAAAGTGTTCCTAATGTAACTAAGACAGAGTAATGTTATTTAAATAACATTAGCCCTTTGAAGTAGAGATAAATTTTCAGCTGTAGAGAGATCTAAATGTATAGTTAAGATATTTAAAGAAACCTCAGTCTCAGCAGTTGAAATTAAGTTGCTGTAGAGGAGACATTTTTACCCTAGAGTTGGGATTTTCAACCTTGTGGGATTGTTTTTATTAATAATTGCTTGAATAATGAAATACATTTCTGGGAGTTTAAACTATCCCATTGCAAAGTCAGTATTACTAAAGAAATGAATAATGGCTTTCCTCCAGGGACAGAGAGATAGCAAGAATTGCATCATTAATAATTTATTGTTAAACCATTATTTGTTGTGCAATGCCTTGTGGTGTGGCAATAGCATTCAAATTAAAGAAGTTAATTCGTCTCAAGGAAAGACTGTCATGTTGCTAAAAATGCTCTCTTGCTTTTGTTTGGGTAACACTTCCTGAATTAAGGCAGTCCTCTTCATATAGTAATTGAAGAGTTACAGTGAACCATGTAACAACATATATGTGCGCTGTGGGTTAGTGGTTATTATTGTACAGAAATTCAGAATGGATGTCCATCAGGCTGACACCCTGTGGACAGTTTCTCCCCCAGGTGTATTAGAGATAAGTTTTTAACATGAAAACAGGTTCTGGAGCTGCAGATCCAGCATTCTTTCCAAGCAGTGGTTCTTTGGCTCCAATATGCCACTGCATGCTTTTGGCAGCTGAGGCAGACAAATTATTTTTAATGGATAATATATTGGACCATTTTCTTAGACTAGTTGGTGCTTTCTGGTTTCCTCAGTTCTCCAGGATGTCCTTGATGGATGAGGAATGTCAGCCACTTTCACTCCGAAAATCAATCCTTCTCAGACCATTAAAAAGCAGTAATTGCTTCATCAGCTTAAGCTCTTTTTGACTTATTAATGCTTGTAAAAAAAGACAAGAAAAGCAAACTTGCATGATGTTACTCATATAGTATTTCCCCAAAGACGTAAGTTTTCTTTAATTTGGTATATGGCATGGGATCACAAACACATTAATTATTAATGGAGGTAAATATAGTGAATATTATATAGATCTATCTTACATTTGCATTAGTTTTCATAGAATTTTACAAACAACCATTCTGCAAGTCAATTTCTTTGATGAAGGGTTGTGTTTCAAACATGGCTAATTAAACACCATCTGTGTGTTACAGGTGATCTGTGCAAAGTGCTCAGAGTTTAAGCCCCTTGCAGATAACAGCCGCCACAATCGAGTGTGTAAAGAGTGTTTCCTGCAGCTCCCAGCAAGCCCCTGCAGCCCTGGGGTGGAAGCAGTGGGGGAGCAGAAGAAAAGACTAGCTGCAGAGGTACAGTCTTTGGCTAAGAAACTTTGTGAGGCAGCTCTCTCTTTTTTTCAGTGTATTTATTAAAAACTAATCGAATTGGTTTTCTTTTCTACCCCACCATGATATTTACTCTTCTGACCTATAACTCGCATTGAACACGCCTGCAGCCTGGATGCTGTTTGGTTTTTCACTTTTGGTTTCATGTGGTAGATACTTTTGCACTCCTCATTTCATATCTTGTCAAAATACTATTGAAATGAATATTTTCTTGGTTGATTGATTGGACACTGGACAGACTCCCTAAGAAAGTTAAATCTTCAAAGGATGAGGTAAAAGGCAAGAAAGCCAGTGTATAGAAAGAAAAGATCAGAGTAAGGCTTTTTCTTTCCCTTCTATTTACATTAAACTTTCTTAACAAGCTTAGTAGCAGCTGAGGAGATTGCCACTTAACAAATGTTATTAGCAGCTGCCAGAAATCTTCAGGAGACTTCTGTGCAAATCCTAATGCAAACAGGAATTTTGATTTTCTTTGCTTTCTGTTAGAACACAGTAATTTCTTCCAGTCTTTTTTTGCACTCTGATTTGGCTCCATCCATGAACAAGAGGATCTGTTAATAAACCCTTTGCATTAATTTGAAGTAATCTCCCAGCCTACTTTGCTAAGTGAGAAATGAGCTGCATCATCTTAATCACCATTCTTAATTTACTGGGTGGATGTTGAATTTAGCTTCCTGTCTGCTGGGAGTGGTGGTTCAGTCTCTGCCTGTTACATGGAATTATGCTGTTTCTTAATTGCATATAATCATTATTTTTTTATTTGGTTATGGCCTATCCATAATTTGCTGTCAAGTGTTATTTGACTCTGCACAACTTTGGCATTTTATATTTAATTCTAAGTATTTTGCACACTTAAACATCAATGGAAACAGCTCTATTTTCTTTTTTTTCCCCTTCATCCAGAAGCAAAGCATACTTGCAGCTGAAAACAGCCTCTTCAGCAGCTACCTCCAGTTCCTTGAAAAAGGGAAGACTTGGTACAAAATGTGGGTGACCATCCCCAAGAGTGAACCCCTTGTTCTATATCTGCAAGGAAGCAGCCAGGTAAGGTAGCATTCACAAGGGTTAGCACACAGAAAAAGAAAAGCATAAGTTTAAGTATGTTGAGCTGAGAAATGGGTCAAAGGATTTGGCTTGGTTTCAACAACAAAACTGAGTTTCCTATTCTGGATATAGCACAAAGCCTGGGAGATTTCAGGTTACCTTGTTTGTTACCTGTATTTACTGCTGATACAGTTGTGAGCAAATGTTAAAGCTCATCACTTTTCCATTCAAATTCTTAGCAAAAAAAAAGAGGACAAAACAAGGATAATTAGGTGACGTTTTGACTTTTTTAGAGGTTTTAGGCAGGTGTATTTAAAGGTTTTATTATTCTGTCATTAGGGAAAGCATTTTCCTGTTAAATATATAGAACAGCAAAGGAGGCTGGATATTGCAATTGCTGGTTGAAGCTTTTTTTTTTTTTTTTTTAACCTAGTTCTGGGTTGATGGGATAGAGGAATTTGTGAAATGTAGATGTTCTTCAGCCTGAAAAATGGTAAAGCTCCTTGTCGTAGCATCATGGGATTTTATCTTTGCTTGAAATACTTATATTGATCAGAGTTTTTTGTCTCTAAATGTGCTCGTGAAGCTAACTAGCATTTGTGTGTGATGAAAGTCAAGGGATAGAAACATCTATATCCATCTACATCTATAACTAGAAATATCAGTCATGCTTCCTTAGCATTGAAGAACGACAATGCTGAAATGAGATTCCCCATATCCAGTTTTGCATTTGGCATTTGACACACTTACTTGTTTTATTTCCTGTGTGGGATGGAAGAAGGAATGGATCTGAATTCAGCCAGCAATTGCCCTGCTGTAGTTGTAGTGATAAGAAGCTTTTCTTTTTATTAGCATCTGTTTGTGGCTAGGAACAGTCAAGGAAATCAATTTTCCCTGTGATTTTATAAAGCATTTCGGGATAAAGCTCACCCTGTATCTGATCAACAAATACTACACCTTGTCATTAGAGCTGTGTTCACTTTGCAGCTTGTCAGCAAGAGCACCTCTGGCTCTAAAGGAGTCTGTGTAATGTTTTAAACATAGTGCTCTGAGGGGCTGAAAGCTTGAATTTGGAGCTTCAGCCCCCTGGGCTCCATCTGTGGTTCCAGCCCTGCACTGGCAAAGCCTCCAGTCCATCCTGCAGGCAGTGAATTCCCAGTCAGTGGGAGATGCATGGCTGAAATGACACATTGAAAGAGCAAACAGCCTCAGACAAGGCACTGAAACAAAGGCAACAAATCCAGTCTTTGGCTTTCCCTGGACTCAGGGTCTGGGGGAGGGAACGATGCTTTAAAAAGCCAAGCAGAGAGAAGAGCTTCACCTGCAGCACTTTGTAACTGATGCACGAGCTGTGCCTCAGCCAAGGGCCGGTGCAAGCCCTGTATCCACACAAACCCAGCCAGATTGTCTCTCACTGGGGCATGCAGAGTGGGAATAAAGGGAGAGAGGTTTCAATTCTTTGCCCTTCCTCACACAGAAACAACGAGTGTCACCTAAGAGGTGGCAGGGGTGAGAAGTTGAGAGGAAGCAGCACCCCTTACACAGTGTGATTTAGAATTTCTCCTACTGCCCAACCGATTGTTGCAGTGCAGCACAAATAATAATCCATGGACATAAATCACCTGCATTCAGTGCAAACCCAGTGCTGATTGTTTCTGCAGGCCCCACCTGACAGTCATGCAAAGCCACAGAAGGAGGAGAACAGCACAGAAGCTGGAGGAGCTTCTCTGCTTCAGTTGCTGTGCACTTTGTCCATGTTCTGCCAAGTTTGATCTTGAGCCTCTGCTGATATTACTAAGATCCTAATTTTTTTAGGGGAATAGGCTGCCTTTGACACTGATTGTCAATTTTATGGCAGTTAGATTTAGTGGTTAGTGTCCTCAACTATTTCAGGTGTGAGAAAAATCTCCCAATAAAGTGTTAAGAAAGCAACAGGACAAGGTTATTTATCTTAGATTCCAAAACCAGGATTTACTGTCAGGAATGAAACTATAAACAACAAAAGTGAATCCTTTCCTCAAGGGCCTGCCATTCCCACTTAGTATACTTCAATTTACATCCAACTGCAGGAAAAATCAAGAAGCAAGTCCTATTCCTTGATATTAATCCAACATTCTTGCTAGTTCTAGTTTACATAGGATACACTAGACTTCTGAGGAAAATCTCTTCCAGAGCTTCATTACTGGTGTATGAATGCCTGGAATCAGCTGGGAGCCACTCATGTGCTTAAATATTCTTTTGCCAGGCATAGTTCTGATTTGCACAACCACCCTGTGGATCTCACAGACATCTTTACACCTGCAAAGAAGCATTTCAGTGCCTGAGATGTGTCTTTTGGGAATAATATTGCCAGCAATAGTATTAAAGGTCTTGAAACAGAGTCAAGCATGACTGTAGAAGTTTGAAAGTTGGGGGATTATTGTTAAGAAGAACAGAAAGAATAGCTGCCTCTTGGGAAGGAGCAAACCAAGCTGAATCTGGAGCTTTGGATACAGTGAAGGCTTCTTCCTCTGCACCCCTGTCCCAGCCCCAAGAAGGGATGCTAATGCAGGTAGAAACATGACTCACAGATTTACAATAGCAGGAAAACTGCTCTCTTGCTTCAGACCCTTGTTCCAGGAGAATGAATTAATCCTGAGTGTTTGCAGTTCAAGTCTTGCATAAGGCTCTGTGCATGAGAATTCCCAGCTTGTTTAGGTTTGGGAATCGTACCAATTTGGTTTGTCTTCAAATGAAGTCACAATTTGTACAGCTTTTTGTCCTGTTCATCTCAGTGAAATTATTCGTGTTTACTTGTAAGCAAAGACCACTACAAGTGTAAGGAGCAGCATTTTTAAGATAAATTTATCTCATCTTTTCAAGGGCTCCACCTGGAGCTTCTGCCCCCGTTGACCTTTTAAAATGCACAGCTACTTGCAAAGCTCTGACATGAACTTACCTGAGTGAGATATGCAAACTTAAGGCTTCCAGGCTAGTTGGAAAAGTAATGGATTTTGGACAAATATGAAGGGTAAAACTAATATAGTTAGAGCTAGTATATATATGTATATATCGGATCAAGCTTGATCCAAGAGAAAATTTGGCTTTATAAAGAAGAAAAATCTTCCATTCATCATGTAAATGTGATTTACTTTTAGAAAATAAGGGAATAGCTGTGTTTGAAATTGAGCTCAGGGTTTTTGAGAAGCTTTTTGGTTTTTTTGCTTGCCTGTTGATCCTATTTAGTAGAAGCTTTACCTGGCCCCACACAAAACTGTGCCTGCCCTTTTTTTGGACCAGAAGATCTTTGTATCCTAGGAATCTCTCAATGACTTGTGTAAGGTTGGGGTTAGATCATGAGTGGGTAAAGAGTGGAGTTTAGGTAGAAAAAACCAGGGATTTTCTAAGCCCACTCAGAAGTAGGAGGGGGAAGATTTAGGGGGAAAATGACAGCGGTGCCTTTGGTGGGTCCCTGTTGTCTGAGAGAGCTGCAAAGAGCTGTGCAGTGCAAGAGACGTGTCTGTATGCAGGGGTGCCTGAAATAGAACTGCCTGTGTGGTGGAACTGAGTTGTCTGTCCCCACATCTTAAACCCTGGGTGTTGCAGTGGCTGTAACAGAGAAATAAATACATGCTCCTGTAATGACCTAGATAAATAACCCATTTCTGTTGTGCTGCTGAGAGTCAGGATGAGTGCACAGTGCTTGGGATTGCTGACAGTATTGCACATCCACTAGATTTTTATCTGTCACTCACTATCTGAGGAAAATTATTGTAATCAGCCCTAAAGTGAAGCTCTTTCAGCACGGGGTATTTTGATTTGATGAAATACCAGTATCATGCAGTTCTCCTATGTTGCATGCAGAAATATTTTTAAAAAAATACAGTACAACCAGCCAAATCCAGTAGGCTCTTAAAACTAAAACATTGATTTCATCTCTCTTTTAAGGCCTGTCAATCCTACTGACATGCTCAGTATAGGGCTGGAATTCCTCATGGGTGCATAATAGCCCCTGGGTGTGCTGGCCTTCAGGTAGGAGGGAAGGGCTCCATGGCAAAGGACATCCACAGATGCTGCTGGTCCCAAAGAGAAGTCTGGACTGGGGGTGGGGTATTCCTCAAGGCCAAATGCTTCACCTTTACCTGTCAGTAGTACAGCTTTTCAGAGATAATGTAAATCCCTTCCTTTTGGATCAGGCAGGTACAGACAAAGTGCCAAAGGCAGCATATTAAGGGAGGATGCAGGACCAAAGGCAGACTGCTTAATTTGCCTGTGTCTGCACATTTTGGGTAGGTGCAACACATACAACTCAAACATCAATTTGCTCTTACGGTGCTCTTCGTGGCTACAAACATCATTTGTCATTGTCATGGGCAACCTACAGTTTTCCATGTGACAAGTCTGAATGTCTACTCTTCCAAACCAAGACCAGTAAAACAGGCATGGTTGAGCTTGCATGTGCTCTTGTGCATTTGTCTTCATCAGTCCCATGTTTGCTTGCTTGAGCAGTGCCACGTGTGCAGGAGCTGCTCTGTACATGCCAGTACTTCTGCATGGGCAAGACCTTCCTGTTTATAGGGATGTGGCTGTGGTGTCAGGGAATAGAAACTGCTTTTAGGACAACTAGTTACACTCAAATGGGAACTGAGTATAACTTTAGTGTTTGGCCTAAAGCTGCCTCAAACCTCATTGAATACTGCTTGGTCTTCAAGCAGCTGGACTCTGGCATTTTTACATGACAATAACAAGCAATAGATGAATAAATCAAGAAGCCTGTATTGATTTAATAAACTGTTCTACATTTTTGACTGTGTATTTCTTGCCCATTTAGTTAATGTATGTGTTTGCATTGATGTGAGCAGTTTCGATACTTGAATTACTTTAGACGAAGTGTTAGGAAAGTAGGTGCTTTTTTTGGCTACTGTTCTCAGAGTTTTGGTCCTCTTCCAGATTTACCAAGTCATCTGCATTTGGTGTGGGCTGACAAAAGAATGAATTTGCCACTTCTCTGTGGGATGCTTCGTTAGCTTTGGTATGGGGCTGCTACAGAAGGTGACAGCTTTGTACAGATGCTTGATGCCTGTGTGATTCAGACTTCAGTTTAGGGACTCATCGTTAGAAACACTTTGCTGGGAGCAGTTGAAGAAGTTGCTTGGCCATGGCACACCCTGCCGTGCTAAAATATGTCTTTCTTGAGAGCTTAGGAGAGGAGTTGGTTGATGCTCAAGATGTGGCTGTTAGAGAGCTGTATTGTTGCTTGGATCTGAGAGTCAATCTGGCCTTTAAAGGATGGTCAAGAATTTGAGCACTGGCTTCCTTGACAACTCTCAAAGGCATCATAAATGACTGAAAATCAAAAATTGTCTTTTCTTTCAAAGACTTTTCAATTGCCCTTTAGTTGTCTTGGTCTCTCAGGGTCCAGCTTTGCTTATTTGCTTCCTTTTAATCAATCCCACAAAATGCCCCATGATGTTGAAAAGGGAGGGACAACACCAAACTCTCCTCAGCTGGATCCCACTGCCTGTACCTAATGCCAAGGAAGTTTTGTAAAAGACCACAGATAAGTTACATGAAATTGTGTGAGAACCCCTGGCCATATTTACTGTGAAGGGCAATCAGTGAAGTAGGAGCAAAGCACCAGTAAGTGATTGCTTTTTGCTGGTTGAAGCTGAGCAGTCGGTTCTGCCTCGTGCCCTCGCTGCAGCGCTAAACGCGGAGCCGGGGGCTGCGCCCGTGTGCTTCCCGCAGTGTGTGCAGTGTGCCCCCCTCCTCCCCTTCCCAAACCACCCAAAACCCTCCATTCTCACACTTCTTCTCTCTCCTTTAGGATGGACGAAGCCCACGTCCTATCCCTCTGCCTGGCTATGAAGTCAGTTTACCAGGTTCTGGTGAGAAGTTTGAAGTGAAGCACGTTTTTAAGCTTTGCCAGTCCCATCAAACTCTCTATTTCAGTGCGGAAGATGAAGAGCTGCAGGTGAAATGGATGGAAGTTCTCACCAAAGCTGCCAAAGGGGAGACTGAGGATACAGCTGAAGGGCTCAGCAACCCATAGAGCAAGTTTCATTTAGTTTCTTTCCTACATGCTATAAACCATCACTTGAATTTGGTATTCATGGCACTTTGGAATCTGTATGGCTTTATATTTTCATGCATAGGAAATTGAGTGGTTTCTCACCTTTTATTGTACATTTTTCACGTACAGTAGTTACCTGCCACGTATTATGTTAAAGGAAAAGGTAGTTGTAGTTGGTGGTGTCAATGCTGGTTTTAAAACAAAAGACAAGGAGCAAAGCATTAATTTTTAACAAAGGTAGTGGAAAACCATCAGTCTTTTGTTTTCCTAAATGTATATTTTCCAGTTCTTTTGATTGCTGTTGAGTGCAGGATGTGTATAGTCTGTGATTAGTTCTATAAATGCTGCCTTTTAAGTTAAATGTTGTAAAGGCTTGTGCTGGCCACTGACATTCCATTCTCTGCCTCGCCCTCCTGGTAAGGTCTTTGTGATGTGTGAGCAATGTACTGAGTATTTCCCTGTTGCTAAGACTATGTCTCTGCTATTTTGAGATGACCTGTTCACATGACAAATACTGTAGAAGGGACTTCTAAAAATGACTGCAAATGGTGCAGAACAGAACATTAAGAAGCCTCATTGATTTTTAAGCATTTATTATATTGATTGCTTTCTTTTGGAACCAATACCTTCCTTCCTTCTATTGGAACCCATTTTAATGTAAGTGAACAAACATTTTATACTGCAAACTGGGTTATGATCAATAAACAAGAACATTTTTAGTACACACCATACAAAAAGGTGACTTTTTTGTTGTATTGGTTAATTTAAGTGGCCTAAGTTTTATTTATATAATTTGTAAATAATGTTTCATAAGTATTTTAAGAATTTTTTAAAAACCTCAGCTAATCAACAGGATTTAGTGCATAGCATAAGAGATATTTGTATGAACTGAATTTGTAATTTAATTTTCCTGTTCACCTGTTTTTGTCTTATTTTCAAACGTAAATGCTTATCTATTTAAATAAAAATTCCTGCAGTTAACTCCTGAGCCAGATTTCCAAGGCACAGCAAAGTTTAGGTCAACATTTGATATAGGTTAAAAAAAATATAAAAAGTCCAAAACAAACAAACAAACAAAAAAAAGGCATGTCTGTTCCTAGTGGTAGTAAGCATGTAGTATCAATCAAAATGAAATAAAATCTGTCACAGTACTGTATTTTTAAATGGTTTGGTTTAACTTTTGTTTCCTCTTCAGCCTTCTACATTTTCTGATATTGGTAGAGAGGAAGAAATGCTCCATACAGCCAGAGTATTTTAGAATTGTTGAAAATTAGTGATCTGCATCAGTGAGTATTTTTTGGACATACAGAAAATGACTTATCCTTGTTTGGGTTTGGTTTATTTTTTACATTGGTGTAATAAATGATATATCTGAAGCCCATGATGATAAAAAATTAGAGGCCATGTATTTGATTATCTGCTGGGAAATTTTCATGAGACTTGGTATCTTTCCTCCCTTCCCTAACCACTCTCTCCCAACAATCAACACAGAAAAGATTTCTTGAAGAGTAGCTTTTACCATGAAAAGGAATTCTTTCCAGCATGTGTTATTTCTTCTCCCAAGCTTCCTTGTGAATATAATAATGTAGAGTGCTTGCCTTGAAAATTTACTCATTCAGTAACATTTCTGGTTTGGAGGTGGGATGTTTGTTTGTTTGTTTATTTGTGTTATCATTCTATCGTTCTATGATTCTAAGCAAATCAAGGGAAATGTGCATGGTGAACACTTTTACCAAACCAACGTGCAGCAATGCAAGAGTAAAGCACCCTCAGGGAACAGGCCCAGGCTGCAGAATGGTGGTGCAGGAGAGTCTCTCGTGGGCTGCACTGATTGACCAGCACAAGGGGCCCAGAACACAGTGCTGCTGTGAAATCACAATCAAACCCTCTGAGAAATCACTACAGGTCTCTGAAGCCTTGTCCTAAATTTACAGCAGGATCTAATCTTGTCCAGATCAAGGGCTGGAGGGTTAGGACCTTTGTTTCATTCTCCTTCCTCATCTTCTCTCGTTTGGAAGGAAGTGGGAATTCCCAAAGCTGAAGAAAGAGGCATTAGTGGCACTATTTGTCATAAAAGCTGTAAACTTTAGACTTGCCTTGTCATAAAAGCTGTTCCTCTGAGCTCAGCCTGCTTCTGTGCAGAGGGATTAAGCATCCCATAAGTCCTACTTATGCCTTCGTATTAGTGCATAAATAAGATTTAAGCCACTAATAGCCCCTTTCTGGCTGTGCACAGAGCTAAATTATATATGCTGGCCATGATAAGACCAAAGGAAAAAATTTATTGGGGCAGCAGCAGTTAAGTTTGACCAGGGGACTGAATTTTGATGACATGGGGATTAAAAGTACAATACCCATAGTTGGGGTGTCTTGACATCAGCACATTGCAGAAAAGATGACAGAATCACTCAATAAGCCAAGAACCTTCTCTGTGCATGAGGGATGTGGCCTGTGGACCTGCACCAGCAAACCCTCTCCACTTTGTTACTTGCAGCCATGAAGTAAAACACACCAGGTGTTTGTGACTCTGCCTGTCAGTTCAAGGCACCAGGCTGCACCTGCCTCACAGCCACAACATTGCTGCTCTGAGCAGGGCTGGGGCACAATGAAACCAAGCTGTGGTGGTCTGTGCTCTCAGGCACTGCAGGATCCCAAAATTCTGCTGTGTTTGGGAGCTAAACCTCACAAATCTACGAGAGCTTGCTCAGTCCTTCCTGTCAATAGCTGGATAAGCCTTTTCTTTGCTTCTCCAGGAGCTGCTGTCTCTCTCCAAGGTGTCCATCATCTCTTGCCTGAATTAAATTCATGTCTGTCTTTTTTTGTCTTTTTTTTTTTTTTCCCTTTAAATTGACAATCACAGATGACGGGTTTGAACAACCCTCGATTTGTTTCAGGAAGATTTCACTAACAAATCAATTAGCTGTATTTAATCTTATTCCCACACATTTTTCATTCTGAGTGCTTTTTTATTAATTTTCCTATGCTGTTAAAACGTGGTGTTAAGCCAGCAGAAGGAAGAGCTGGCAAAGGCAAATTACAAAGAGCTGGCAAGAGCAAGGGGAAAAGGCAGTGACAGAGCAGACAGACAGGGCCAATCTCCAATGATTTATTTCCTTCCCAGAGGTGGGATGCAGGTTGGTGGGTGGCTCATTTTGCAGGTGGTGAGCAGTGTGGTGATCAGGATGAGGAACAGCACAGAATTACAACTCGGAGAGACACAACATTCCAGAAATCAGCTGGATCCACTTGATGCACTTAACATCTTCTCCATCTACACCTGCGCCTTTGGTACTGTACAAGCACCTGAGCTCTACCACTGTGGTCTTTGGAGCTTGGACAAGACTCACTGCCAGCACCAAGACTACAGGAAATCAAACCAGTCAATGAAGAGGCCAAAGCAGGTGTGAAGGAACATGTGTGGATGTGTGGCTGCCAGCTGCCTGACACTCAGAGATATCCCGAGCTAGAGATGGTACCCAGCCTTTAATAACCCCTTAAAGGATTTTTGTCTAGAACTTAGCTGATGATTTTTTCACTGTAATTTTTTTTTAATACCCACAATATCCTGTGTAAAAAAATTCTGTAGCCAAGCCCCACCTTGGCTAGAAAGTTTCGTCCCTTTTTTTGAAGCTGTAGTGCTGGCACCTTCCAGGTCTGGCCTGGGGAGCAGCACTGAACAGTTCCCCTGTAACTTTCCTCACCTGAGGTTGCTTTGCTGGTGGGCAGTATTTCCCTTGTTCAGTCCCTTAAACCAGCTGGAAGGAGAACTATTAACCAGTATCAGCTGTTTTGAAGTTGATGCTAGACATGTACATGCATATCCTTCAATCACTGCCCTTGGCTAAATGAGCAAACTGACAATGTTGCAGAGCATCTGTGCAATTATATCTGAATGCACCACTTAGAGACTGTGACAAATCCATTACGTGAATTGAAAAGGGCAAAAGATGAAAATAAAAATGGCTTAATCAAATTGCAACAATCCATTTAAAACTGCACAGGGAAATGCAGAACTGTGAAAAGCACTGAGCATCCACCATAAGATAAAATAAATTTTATTTGCCAGAACTGACACTGGGCAGCTCCTTGGCTAGTACAAATAGATGGATTTAGTTACAACTGTCCGTTAAATTAGCTGAGGACCTGAACATATAGCTTTGTTTGATCTTTCTTTGATAATTTCTGCTTCCTGCCAAGCCTTAGATAATCAGTGATTTACAGTACAGCTTTTGCTGTCCCTGGATGCACAGGAGACTTGAGCAGGATGCACACTCCATGTAGTCATTTGGAGACTTGGGCTCAGCAACTTTTCATTGCTCTTGACTTGCAAATAGTTGATGTTCTCCCTCAACAGTGACTTTTCCCCCATTTCTGCTAGCACAGAGAAAACCTGACACTACAGTGTTATTCCAATAGCTGCTAATTTTTTTTTTTGCCCGAGAGGTCAAATTTGTGGCGTGTTAGCAGTTCTTCCCTGATTTCTGAAGTATGCATTAGGCTTAGGATAATAGTATTTCTGTAAGTCTGTAATGAAGTCATCACTCAGGAGCAGCACACTAACGCTTCACTGTGTCCCTTAGAGATTGCTTCCTGTTGCTGTTTTGAAGGGATAAAACAAATCCAGTGTGCATCTCGTGCAAGGGTCTAAAGCAGTCACTGGTATCACATGGGCTCAATCCTCTTCTGAGCTACGCAGATCAAATCCCCAGGATTTGTTTGACCTGGGGGCTTGGCACGTGTGCCAATTTCATCACACAAACCTTACCCCAGTGCTGTGGCTCGGGACAGGTTTGGGGCAGGTTCCACCAAGTGAGTGGTGTTTCTCTGAAACGGGGGAAATTTACTTGATACTGATATTTGCCCAGAGAAACTGTGGCTGGACAAGGGGAAGCTGTAAGCTGAAGGGGAGCAGTGTTAGACTGGATATTAGGAGTAAATTTTTTACTAGAAGGGGGAGAGGCCCTGGCACAGGGTGCCCAGAGAAACTGTGGCTGCCCCTGGATCCCTGGCAGTGCCCAAGGCCAGCTTGGACACTGGGGCTTGGAGCAGCCTGGGACAGTGGGAGTTGTCCCTGCCCGTGGCAAAGGGTGGAACTGGATGGACTTTAAGGTCCCTTAACCATTCTCTTTCTATGTTTAATTTAGAGCTCCTCTCTGGTAGAGAATGACCAGATATAGAATGAATATACTGACCTTTGTGAAAAGTAGACATTAGGAGAAGGAAGTTAATAAATGAATTTGCAGGGCCATGTCTGCTTAACTGGAACCATGCTGGTTAACCCAAACAATGCTGGAAGAGATAGCTTGTGTGAGTGTTCACAGCAGCACTTTATCCTGGATTGAAGATACAAATGGTTGTTCTCAGAATGTTTGTTTTCCCAAGCTGCTGACAAACAGAATGCATATTGATGCCACTTGGCCTGTCACACTGTATTTATTCATTTCTATGACAGAAGGAGCAAAAATGTTCCCTCTTCAAGTTAGCTTAGCATTTTCAGGCTCTGGTGTAGCTGTGTGCTGCTGTGTTTTTCTATACTGTGGCACTGGACTGCACTTAACAATAATGCAAGAAAATAATTCCTGAGCTGTGGCCCCAAGCTGAATTCACGACCTCCCTAACACCTACTAGGAAAAAGGAAAGCACACTGGAGTTTGCAGCAGGCAAGCAGGTCACTTGTTATCAGCACTGCAGAGCTCTGTGCCACTGGTAGCCCAGGGGAGTCACTGGAGGAGCCTTGGCAGAAAGGACTCTCCAGGTCCCTGTGTGCAGTATTCCTCAGTACAGGACCATGCTGGTTTCTTCCACACTGAGGAGTTCCCAGCATTACTCCTCCCTGCTGAGAGAAGCAGTACTTTATTCACACATCTATCGTAGAATCAGAGTGGTTTGGGCTGGCAGTAACCTCAAAGCCCATCTCGTTCCACCCCCTGCCTTGAGTGCTGGGCAGTTCTGGGCCCCTCAGTTCAGGAAAGATGTTGAGATGCTGGAGCATGTCCAGAGTAGGGCAACAAGGCTGGTGCAGGGTCTGGAACACAGGTCCTGTGAGGAGCAGCTGAGGG
>VZTR01033166.1:160954-189631 GCA_013400775.1 Chaetops frenatus
CTCGGCGGAGCCATGCCGGCAGCCACCGCACCCGGGCCGGACGCGCCGCTTACCCCCTCGCTCGGGCGGGACAGCGGCGGCCCCCGCGGATACACAGGTACGAGCATCGGTCCTCGCACAAGTTCCCTCTTGGCGTCGCACAGGAGGGGAGGGAGGATGCCAGCGAGGGTAGCGCCAGACCCCGGTCAGGGTGCAGGATCCCTCCCGCGTCGGGATGCGGAGTGACCGGGCCAGGATGCGGTACCCCCGGACAGAGGTGTTGTCTGTCCCCGGGAGGGGGCTCGGGAGAGCCCAGCCGGGGCTGCGTTACCTTCCCACTCAGCTCCGGAGCCCCGCGCCGGGCAGGGGCCCCTCCTGTCCCACTCCGTGCCGCCTACGGCCGGTCCTTGCAGCCGCGGAGCGCGGAGGGGACAATGGTTCGCACCCTGAAGTTCTCGGGCACGCAGCGCCTCGGGACGGGTGTCCCGGAGCCGCCCCGGGCACGGGGGGTCCCGGCGGTGCTGGCGACCCTGGGACAGCTCTGCCCGGGCTGCACTCGCGGGGCTGAGCGGGGCCGGTCCTGAGCTGCGGGTCGGGCGGAGGGGCAGAGGACCCCCAGGGCTGCACACAGCAGCCCCTCTCCAGAGCCGTCCCAGAGGGTCGCCCGGGGGGCTGCTGGAGCCCCGGGATGGGTAATTGCTCCCAGAGAGGAGGCGCTGCGGTTCAATAGAAGTTTGGGGTTCACTCGCTGGGGTGGCCGCGGGCACTGGGGACGAGTGCACGGGTGCAGAGCAGGGTGTCTGGCAAGGATGGAAGGTGCTGGTTCTCAGAGACATCGCTGCTGGGCACATGTCACTGGGCTGGGATGGAAATGAAGATATCAGTGCTTAAATGGAATATGATAATACGTTGAAGGGTGGAATGAGAAACCAGTCAAAGCTTTTTCCTTCTTATCTTTCTCTTCTCTCGAGTTTTGCTACTCAATTCGATTGCATAGGCTGTAACATCCTTTCAAAACCTCTTTGGCTTAAGTGGGTTCAATAATTTGGGGATAATACAAAGTGACAGAGGGTCTGAACTGGTGGGACATGCCCGCTGCACAGAGCTGTGGCGTTGGTGGGTGTCTGAGCCTGGAGGGAGCAGAGCCATGGTCTGGACCTGCTGGCCTGGGCAGCAGGAGATGCTTGTTCCCAGCCACGGCCACCGCTGGAGTCTGAGAGCAAGGTGAGATGGAAGGATGCTGGAGCTTGGTGCAGCTGCAGTGACCTGCTGCTTGCCAGGGTTCCTTCCTCTGTACTTCAGATCACGGAGCAGATGGGCTTTTCCCTGCCTTCAATGCAAGCAGGGCTGGGTGCTCCTGAAATCCAGGGATCTCCTTCTCGTGCACAGCCTGCCCTCTCATATCCTTGCGATTTAATTGGCTCATGAAGTTCTAACAGACTTTATTAATGACCTGATTTTGTTGTGCCTGTAGAAATTGACAAATGTACTTGGGCTACTGACATAGCAAGGCTTTGGTATCCTCGAATGTGGGTAACTGTTTAATTTGAATTCAATAGGGCAGTTCATTTGAAAATGTGAAACAAGTTCTGGGAAACCTGCTTAGAGAATTAACTCAAACCCAAGCGTAGACCCTGTTGCTCTAGCCTGATAATGTTGCTAATTATTGACTTTTCTCTTTTATAAAATCATGTCTATTTGGCTGCTTTTATACATTGTGTCAAGGTCTTGTGGGGCTGGGTTTGCCCGCACTAAGAGGGGTTTTGGAAATGGCACGCCCTGTGTTACACTCAGCCTTTCTGATTCTGCACAGGTTAACCTTGCTCTGTGTAGATCTGTGGCGAAACAGCTAGAAATGCCAATCCACCAAAAAATATTTGGTGTTCAGATTACAAACCCACCCTCAGTTAATCCCTTGGATATCTACAGACCTGGCTCCTCAGCCATGTCTCCAGCCAGAACGACAAAAACCATTTTTCCCGAGCTAACTACACCAAAACCACGGAGCAGGAGTTCTCAGCAAGGTGCTAAGCTGGAACGCACTGGGTCAGGGCTTGGCTGTGCTGCACAGGACCGGCAGCGATGCTTGAGCACACGGGGCTTTGCCAAACCTTAGCTGGGTGTCTGCTCTCTCGTCCCCTCTCTGCTGCTTCGTGGGGGTTTGCCGTGGTGCCATCCCACCTTCACGAGCACCCATTTGGAACTACGAATGTATTGAGTCAGGTGGATGTGCTGCTGGGAGCCCTAAGCAGTTTAGATAGCTAAAATGGTGGCTACCTGTATAGTTTTAAATTAAACTCCTCGTTTAAACGCGACCATGTTATTTATACAACAGTGTTTGCTGTTGTACAGTATTTATACTGTATCTTTCATTGCATCGTGTCATTATTGATGATCCTTTCTCATTCCCTTCTCAAGGGGGCTGAGCGTCCCCTTACATTATTTCAGACCGTGAGCAATAGGGTGATAACAAAGATTTGCACAGATAAACTCCCTCACATGTTCCTTTTGAGAGGATGAAAAAAAATGTGGCAGGATTTCCATTTGAATTAAAGTGTGAATGGGAGAGAAATTAAAGGAAGTTCCTTAGTACAGCCTTGATGCCTGTAGTACTTAGAGGGTCTTAGAACTTCCTGAGACACAGCTGTGAGATTCAAACACCCTCTGCTTTTCCTGGCCTTGCTTTCTTTTGAAGGACTGACAGGAGCAGGGAGAAGGATCCCAGCCTGTATTTGGGGAGGGTCAGCAGTGTGCTTCCCAGAGGAGCTGTGGGAGCCTGTCTTATTCCTGGCTTATTCCATCCAGGGAAGGTCAGGAGGTGCAGGGCAGGAGCGTGGGGCAGGGGAAGAGATTAACAAATGTCTGGAAGCTGAGAAGGAGCCCCCTGTCCTGTGGCTGTCGTGCTGTCACGGCGGCGTTCCAGCCCTCCCGCCTGGCTGCGGTGTTGTACTGTGGGCACCCATCGACCAGCGCTTGCCAGGCTCGGTGAATTCTCTGGAAAAGCCCCTGAGATGCTGGAAGGTTTGTGTCAGGCGACCTGAGCACTCTCCTGCCCTGTGGGAATCGCCGTGGAGCAGGGAGGGTGCTGTGGTCAGCCCGTGCCACTGAGGTGCTGGTGCCTCTGAAGCTGCCCAGATTGCACTGGGAGCTTTGGGGTGAAATAGGGAAAAAAGGAAGGAGCAACAAAGGCATATCATTATTTTTAGTCTTTATGTTGCTGAAGTGGGAGGCTCTGACCCGCTGGTTATCCATGGCGGTACCTTTTTTTTTTTTTTTTTTTTTTTTTGCTGTGATTCCTCTCATTCCTCAATACCCTCCTGTAGCTGTTTCAGAGCAGGCAGCTCTTAACTTCTGTCAGCGCAGAGATGCATCGACAAACACATCAGTGCAGCCACAGACACAGGGACAATAAATGCGGCAGAAACGCTCATTATGACAGGTTATAAATTAGTGGGTCTCCCCGCTGGGCTGTTGTCTGTAGTTGTGCCTCCACTTTCCAGACCAGGGAAGGGGAGAGGTTTCATGAGGTGGGAAGTGCTGCAGCTGCAGTGAATGCTCCGTTCAGACCTGCTTGTGGAAGGAATTATCTAACAGACACCACTGAAGGAGAGGGACAGGGTCTCTGGCTTAGAACAGATAAAAGCTGCAGTTTGCTGGAGGATAGAAGAGGGACAGCACATGGCTCAGTTGTAGCCTGGATGTTGGTGGCCATGGTGGGATGCAGGTACCAGGATGGATGTATCTTTGGTGTGACCTTATTCTTTTGTTGTGAGCAACTTTATTTTTGTGAAATGAATTTCCTTGGCAGTGCAGAAACTGAAATTATGTTACTAAGAACTTACAGTTGCTCTTCCAGGACGGCAGAAGCAAAGTTGTTCTTCAAAGCCAGGAGCGCTGCTGCTCTGCAGAACAGGTGCACAGAATTTTATCACCTTGTCCCTGCGATCCTGAGATGCACTTCAGTTCTTAGGCTGCAGAAAAAACCATGGACCCCAAATTTCCATTTCCACGGGGCAGAAGGTGATACAATTTGGAATATATGGGCTTGTAATTTCTCCGGGGTTATTTCTCCTTTCTTGTTCTCCCATGAGCTCAAAGTCCAGCCTCGTATTCAGTAGTGTAAAAGAAGTGACAGTTGCAGGATGTCAGCTAATTGGCTTTATCTCCTGTACTGCCCTGTGTTAATCTGGGTGGTTAAGCATTTGCACCAGGCATTGATACTGCTTTGAGGGAAGGATTTTTGTGCTTGCCATTAAAGCTCTAGGAAAGTACAAGATAGAGAAGGAAGAGAGTTTTTGAGTTTCCTGAGTCCTCCACAGTGCAAGATTGTTCCCTGTGGTGCTCTCCAATGCTTCGTCCCAGCTACTCTGAAGTTACCTAGGTTAGAGAGACAGATTAGTAGGCTTCTGAATTTCAGCTCATGAATGAGGTGAGCTGAACGCTTTTTGTATCCAAAACATTGAAATTTTAAAAATCACAAGTCAGTCTTAAAACACAGAAGCACCCCAATGACAGTGGTTAACCCAGCATTTTCTGGGTGGTGTGGCGTGGTCTATTTTAAAGGGCAAAACCACTTCCAGTTTCGCTATTCCCACTGTGGCAGAGCCAGGACATCCTTGGACCTTTCTCCTGGCAAAGCAGAGCGTCCCCAAGCATCTCTGCAACTCTTCAGCAAAGAGATTTGTAACTATGGTGGAATTGGCATGATTTTGCTTATTAATCATGATTACCACTGACTTTTAATGTGCACTGTAGACTCTTGCCTTCAATACTATGATGGGGACAAACTAACACATAGGACAATTGTTAATTTTCATTTAGGCATTTTATTGCCCTGCTGTCTTTGAAGTGCAGCTGCAGATGATCAAGCATGTTATTCTAAAGAGCAGTTTTGACTGGCTCAGTGGACCAGGATTGGCAGAGAGGTGATTTTGCAGTCTGTGTGGACGTCTGCCTCTTGTTTGGTTGTCAGATGACGGAGGGAAATGCAGAAGTTGCAGAATGAGCAACTGCTCCCCAAAATAAATCAATTCCTGTGTCTGCTGAGGGTCTCAGGGATGGGGTTGAGCTGGTGCCTGGGTTACAAACGAGCCTTTGCAGCAGAGCAGAGCCCCTGTGGGCCAGCAGCACCTTAAGGGGGGTCTGTAGCTGCTTGGGGAGGCAGGGCTCACAGCTACCTCAGCCCAGACTGGAGTGGTGCTGGCAGGTAGAAGCACTGCCAGGGAAAGGGATGGGTTAACTGCTTGCCTTTCCTCCAACAGACCTGGGAGAGATGAGTCCATTATCATTTCTGGGATGAAATAAAGCCAGTCACAATGCTGCTCATGCATTCCAGACTCCTAAGCAGAGTAGCTTTGATTGGGAATGGATTTGAGGAGAGGTGAAAATGGGGACAGAAGTCGAGTAAGGGGAAAAGGGATGGTGTACAAAACTCCCTGAGTGTATGCGTGGGCTGGGAACAGTGTGTGGGAGGATGATCTGGGCTGTGGGGGCTCAGAGAGGTGCAAAGGGCGAGTTTTGGGTTTTGATTTTTCCTGTTCAGAAGAGCAGAAATTTGTGCCTTCACGTAAAAGCAGAATTACACCCAGGAAGGTTTCTGCTCACAGCCAGAATTATTTCCAAGATCTTTGCTAGCTGATCGGGTCAAAAGAGGCATCTGGGCTGGACACAGGGGTTCTGCTTTGCTCTGAGAAGCAGTGCCCCATGAAGGGGCCAGTTTTGCACAGGCAAGAGAGCTCTGGTATTTGGCCCATTATTGTTAATACCTGCAGAAATTTAGATTAGGACTAAGGTTTTTGTTCATTTTAGTCTGCTTCAGCCCAGCAGCTGAATTCTCAGGTGTAGCCCTGAGCTCCCTAGCCATGTACAAAGGAAGGGGAGGGCATGGGGCTGCCCTGCTCTGCTCTGCTCTCTCGAGCTGCTTGTCATTCTGTGCATAACTCACCTGCAATCATTGACTTTTTAAATGGGAGAAAGGAAACACAATGCCCTCGTTCCCGGCCCTTATACTGGCATTCCCGGCATTCCCGTCAATCTTGGTGCCATCCTGCACCAATTCCCGTGTGCGGGAGGCCGAAAGCAGATGTGTTGATTGACTCGTGCTGTTAATCATTGCTGTGCCCCAGCAGTCCCTGGCAGGATGCTCCGTGGCTCTCACCCTGCAGTTTGCAGGTTGCTCTGGTGTCCCTGGCCAGGCTCCTGGCTGCACATCCCTCTGCGTGGAGCCCAGGACTAGGAAAGCCAAACTCTGTCAGGAAAAGAACCAACAGGGAGAGAAGAAAAATAAAAAGTGATAAAAGCACAGAGAAGAGTTTTTAAATCTGGGTGTTGGTTTCTCAGCCCGTGGATGACTTCTGCCATCTCAGTAAAAGGCATGCTGCTGCTAACTTTTTCAGACGGGTGTCTAAATCAATTATTCACAGAAATTCTTGCTGACAGTTGTGGATGCCAGGTCACAGCTCTGTGGTGTGCATTTCACAGCTTAACACAGCAAACCAAGGACAGGAGCAGCTTCGGATTGCTCTTGGGAAGGACTTAGGGAAACCAAAGTGGGCCAGCCAGGGGAAGGGAATGCAGGTAAGGTCTGTAGTATTCAGGCTGGTTTTGCTCAAGAGGGTGGTTGGAAGTTCCCCATGAAAACTAGCAAACCTGTATTCCATCATCTGTTTTAGAACAGGAAAGTGGTTTCAAAGAGAAAAAGTTGAGAAGTTTCTATATTCTTTACAAATCAGCTCTTTGTGGAAATGCAATTCCAACGTTTTAGGCTTTTTGAGAAAAAATGAATATATAACCATGAAGAGACATGCAGGTCTGGTCCACCTAAAATTTCACATTGGGGACGGACTTTTTAATGACTGAAGTGTTTTTTGTCCAGCTCTGGACCCTTCCTCCTTGAGAACTTTTTTGGCCAAGGTCAGTGCAATGTGGCCCCAGCAGAGGGGATTTCTGCCATCCACAGAGGTTGTGCCCAGTCTGGCAAGTGTCGTGCATGAGCAAGAGGCCTCTGGCCACATCATCCAGCACATCTGCTCTTATCAGCCCAGTTCTGCTCCCCAGTGTGTGCATGTCGCTGTGCACAGGCCACATCAAAGGGTGGGTGCAGGCTGATAACCCCGAGCCAGGCAGGGCAAACGTGCAGCCAGGCTGAGCTCTGTGTGCTGCAGCAGCCAGAGCAGGGCAGGAGAGTGGAGCGTGCTGAGGGTGGGCAGTGGACACGCAGGGAAGCTGCCTGCCCTTCCTCCAGGGATGCTGCAGGAGGCTTCCCGTGGTGCAGCACACAACCTCTGCCCTGTCCCCTTGTCTGGTGGGGCATCCCTCATCCTTCCTCTGCCCATGGCTCCTAACAGACCTGTACTTTCCCTGCGGAAATGCATGTGGGGTTTCTTTTGCCTTCTCCAGTGGCTGGCTCTCCAGCCAGTGGGTCACTTTGCACCCTCTGCAGAAACAACTGCTTGCACGAGGTTTAATGAATGAGAGATTATTCATGAGTACTGGGAAAAAACAATGGTGAGGGTTGAAATTACAAACACACAGACTTCGCTGGCGCAGCGAAGGACACCAGCAAGGATGTGCCCACCAAAACCTGTCTGGGAACAGAGGGACCTGGTGGCAAAGGGAAAGTGCACACAAGAGATGTTTACCAGACAGGTGTGCCTAGGTTGCTCACTCATTTCTTTTTTCTTATCAGCAACACATAAACCCAGGGCTTGCTGACAGCGAAACCATATGGTTCCTCTTTTTGACAGATCAATTTTGCAATACAGATAATCCTGGCTGGACATGAGAAGAGATACTTTGGATTATTTTAATTCTTGCATTACTCTCTATTTTTCACTGCCTGGAAATTATGTGTGTGTCTATTTTTGAACCCAGAGGTTGTGGTGAATTAAGAGTTTATGGAGGACACTGCGCTTTAGTGTCTGTCTTTATTTTGAGGACAGTTACTTGTCATATGCAATAACCTGTTTGTTGTAGCCAGTGCCATTCTGCACTGCCAGACAGCAGCATCAGATTGAGAGACTTTCTGAACACTGGATAACCTCTCAGAGCAAGGCCAAGCTGAGAATTACGTTTGTATAAATCAGCTCCTGCTTTACAAAAAGCTGCAGAAATACCTGCAGGAACTTGAATCATAGAACTGTAGAATCACAGGAGGTTTTGGGTGGGAAAGAACCTTAAAGCCCATCCAGTGCCACTCCTGCCATGGGCAGGGACACCTCCCACTGTCCCAGGCTGTTCCAAGCCCCAGTGTCCAACCTGGCCTTGGGCACTGCCAGGGATCCAGGGGCAGCCACAGCTGCTCTGGGCACCCTGTGCCAGTCCGTCCCCACCTTACAGCCAAGAATTTCTTCCCAATATTCTGTCTAAATCTACCCTGCTTCAGCCACGTCCCCTTGTCCTGACCCTGCAGGACCCTTGTCCCAAGTCCCTCTCCAGCTCTCCTGGAGCTCCTTTAGGCACTGGAAGAGGCTCTATGATCTCCCTAGAGCCTTCTCTTCTCCAGGCTGAACAATGCCAGTGTTTCCACCCTGTCTCCAGAGCAGAGGGCCTCCAGCTCTCTAATTAGGGGATTTATTCAATTTTACAGTTTTTCCTTTTTGCATTTCTCGGTACCAACAGTTATGCAAACCAACCAAGACCTGAACATGACATTTTCTAGGTATTTATAAAAGGAATACAAATGAAAATGTAAATCTGGTCAGCACACAAATGTTTGTGTTTTACCCGGCAGCAATACAGTCTCAGAACCCAGTCTCTGCTGAAAACAAAAATAAAAATAAATTATATTAATAAAAACAGTAATAAAATTCTTGATTGTAGTAGATTTAGTCTGATAAACATGTCTGAAGAGTATTCAAAAAAGAAGTCTATATGGAACATCTGCTTATGTAAGTATAAGGATGGAAGCTTACTTAAACATGATTCTTTGGTGATGTAAGGGTAAAATTAACCCAGCAGAAAAGTGAATGACATGGATAAACACAAAAACATTAAGGGTAGCTAATAGTTAAGGACACTAGAGTTCGCAGAAAAGTTTTCCAAATGTGTTTTTAGGAGACAATGATGAAAATTCGAGTAAATTTTATGCAGAGATGCTAAATCTCAGCTTGCATGAAATTCACTAAATCATTCTGGCAAAACTCCATCTGGGCATTTCAATAAAGGCATTTGTGAAAAGCAAAAAGCAGTGACACATTTAATGTTTTGACTTTAGTGGGAAGAAATGGTGTTGAGAAAGCTCCTGAAAGAAGAACAGCGTTTCTCCTCTGCACAAGTGCAGCTACATGAAATTGTTGATGAACTTTCAGCTCAGGTTTTGGATGTGTAGCTCTCGTTAAGAGGCCCCTCTGTGGTTCTGGCCCCAATTATATTCATGTGGGAATGATCCTCTGGGCACGAGCCATGATGCTGTTGCAGCCCAGGCCAAAGCATGGAAATACCCACGTTTTCAGGGGACGCTGGCTGGTAGATATTTCTGTAGTGCTCAAGTGGAGAAAACATATTTTGAAACCCACAGCTGAGGAATGGTGCTGACCAGGTCACTGGCACAGGTTTAACCACTTGGCAGACACCATTGTGGGCAAGCACAGGGCAGGAAAGGTTCAAACCAACCCCAGCCAGCTACAGCTGCACCTGTTCCTCAGGATGGTCAATGCTGGATTAAATGAAATATGTCCTGAAAGGAAGGATCCAGTGCCAAATGACTTGTTCTTTGGAGAGCAAAGAGTGAACAATGAGTCCAGGTAAACTGGCAGGTGTACTGAGTGCTGCTGCTGAGGCTGCATGTGGTGGCCCAACATGTGTGCATCAAGTCCAATTCAGCTCTAATTACTTTTTGCATCTTGTGCAGCTACAAGAGTCACCAATGTGAACTCTAAGGATGTGGTCCGATCTCTAAAAGTAGCCTTGAAATTGTAAAATGGAAAAAAAAAAAATCTGTATGTAAAATCTTGATTTTGCAGTTTAGGACAAGGTTTTCTCATGGTAAAGTCACAGAGTGATTAAAATAAAATGAAAAGGCCAAATTCGTAACGCTCATCTGGAGTGAGGAGAAAAATTGTCCAATACATCCTGTGTGTTCCAGGAATGGGATGTAGGTGGAAAGGACAAGAGGTGATGAGAAACCAGTCCTGTAATAAAATATCTGCTTTCACTGGGGCCACTTGCTGCCATAGTAAGTGACTGAAAGAAGTGGCAAAACAAACAGAAATAATCTGCATGGAATTAAAGAGCTATGGCTTTAAAAGCTAGTGCTTGGTGCATATTTACTCCATGGAGTAGCCCAGTAATTGTCACTGGGACTTCTGTTAGATCTTTTGCTGAGACTCCTTTGGGTTTATTTTCCAAGGACAGGAGGTTTAAGAGCATGAACTGGAGATAGATAGGTGGGATGCCTGCCTGCTGTGGTGTGACCTAGGGGCTTAACAACAATTAATGACATGGGGGGAGCTTTAGCATTAAAAATAAAATGGATTTGCTAACAACATGTGGTTCTGTCAGGATGTTCTCATGGAGGCTGTGGTTTCTTTTTGCCTGTAGATGTGGAAGATATATTTCCCCCCTTTTAATATTTTTGTGTGTGTCATCATAGTGCTTGCAGCACTATACCTCTGAGTTTTCTGAAGTCATTTGGAAATCCAGTGAAAAACAGGGAACTTGGGCTCTGGTGCAGAAGCAGTGCTGGTATTTTGTAAATGTTCAAAAAACGAGTTTCCAGATTCTGTCAATGCACATGTACAGACCCAGGAAAAGTATTTGTTATCTTTGAAGTTATCTAGATGTTGTATGTTGTCTTAATGACCCGACATTGAAAGTTTTTGTTCAAAGTGACTGTGAGCAAGGAATGTTGTGACAATAAAACTTAGTGTATGGAGTTAGTGGTTGACATTAGGTGAGCAAGAGGAGAACAGCTCCATGGCTCAGAGAGCTGTATAAACAACAAAGTAATAGAAATGCTGAATGAACAAAAACGTATTAAAAGTTAATGATTTACTGTAAAGCAGAGTTTGTCACTTGAAAAGGGAGATAAATTTTATGTGTATGTCCTTCTGTGCCCCTCCCTGGGGTTTTGACCCCCTTGGCCCCTTTCAGCCAAGCCAAAGAAAGGTTGTAAAGATAGTAAGTTTCAGTCAGATCATGCCAAGATGCTAGCAAGTAGGCTGAACTGCATGATCAGTCCAGTGGATCTTGGAAATTTGCATGGGGGAAGAAGCGTGATGAACACTCCCAGCCGGCCTGAGCACTACATTAATCAGAATCCAACAACACAGGGGACCATGCCACTCAGAAATTACTGGGTTTTAGTGTTTTTAGTGTTTTAGAGTACAAGGTGTACCAGTCTGAGCAGGTGGTGTCACCACGTGAGTTGCTTTGTGCTGGGGGTGAGGGCAGAGGAGCTGTAGAATGGCACTGATGGAGGTTGGCCTTGGGCTGGTGGTGCTTGGCAGAGCAGCCAGCATCGGCCACCCCGAGGTCTGGCATTTGTTCTGATCAGTAACTAGGGCTGATTTACAGCCTGGTGTCAGTAAAAGCCGAGTGGCCCTCCAGCGCCGTGTGGCTGTGTTTGCTCTGCAGGGCAGTGCGGCCGCCTCCTCCCGCCCCAGCTCGGCTCGCTCCAGGTCCTTCACGGCAACGGCACCGATGTGGGAACCGTGGTCGCCTTCCAGTGCTCCGCCGAGCACCAGCTGGAGGGGCCGGGCATCGTCACCTGCCTCTGGAAAGGGAACAGCACGCAGTGGACAGCCGGAGTGCCCTCCTGCAAGCGTAAGGTTCTTACCCAAACCCTGCCCCTGCCTCTGGGACGCGGCGTGTTCCTTTCGCCCTGCCTATCCCTGATTTGTTCTAGGTACCTGTGCAAAGAAAAAGACAAATTCAGTTTTCTTCAAAGTTGCTCCACTGATGGTAGCTCCACTCCATACGTGTTCTGACGTGTCCTTATCACAGCACAGAAAAGACTCTGTTGGATTCATCCCTGATCTCATGTCACTGGCAGCACCTGGAATGACTGTGGCTTTAGCTAAAAGCTGTATGCTTCTTTAGAGAATGTATGGGTGTCTCGGTTTAGAGACAAGTTTAGGAGAAAAACGCTCTAGAATGAGTGTTTCCTCTTAAAAAAGGGTTCCAACAATCCCTTTCCACCAATAAGGAATGAATACTAGTGGATGGAAGTGAAAAAAAAAAAAACAAACCCAACCGTTTATTGATAAACAGACTGCCCACACAGCATGGGAAAAAAGATGCGAGATATTGAACTATCAGACATTAACACCCCACCCTCCCGGAAAAATAAACCCCAAAACGCCAGGGAAAGAAGAAAACCCACAGCCGCCGGCAGGCGGGGAGGGGGGAGAAAGATGGTACCAGCTCCTGTCTCAGGGGAAAGAACCCAAAGGTTCACGCAGCAGCTCGGGCGAGCAGAAGGGAACCCGGTGAATCTCTGGTGTTGTTCCTCTGTCCACAGGCACAGCAGGTGAAGCAGCTGTGCTTTCCCTCCCCGGCTCGGGCCTTGTCCCAGGCCTGGGGCCGGAGCGGAGCAGGCCCCGCCTTTCCCGCCGGGCCCGACCCGTTCCTCTCCTGCCGCTCGTTCTCTCTGCTCTCGGACCAAAAACCCATTCGCCTCAAAAAGCCACCCAAGGATTGCTGCTGCAGCCTCTCCAAGCCCAGGGAATGGGAAAAAACCCCCAAACTTCCACCTAGGTTAACAAAAAACACCCCGAGCTAGCCAAGCAATACCCAGACTGTGCCACACTCCCAGGCACCTGGGCAGTGAGGCTTTGAAAAAGCCCAGCAAAGGGTCCCAAGGCTCCCCCTTCCCCGGGACCCACACTAGAGATACAGCAACCATTTTGGGGCATAAAGCAGAGGATCAGGGAATAGACCATCATCATAAATCACCCCAGGACTGTGGGAATGACCAGCTGATGTGCGAGCATACTTGCAAACCTCTCATCTCCTGGCAGTCTTTTCTGACAATGTTTCTGCTGTAAAAGAAACACTGTGATATTTTTTTAACAATTCTTGGTTGTTGCCTGTGGGCAGCTGCATGAGGAAGTTACCATATAGAGAAATAGTATCTGAATGGCAAAAGCATTAACTATCTTTTAGCCGTGTTCCTGCTTATTTGTTATAAGGTTGTTACTAGTTTCACTGGAAGTAGACCCAAGCAAAACTTGGTACCTCTGAGCTTTGAGGTGCCTCAGACCTCGTGTCATTTCAAATACCCAGTGGATACATTGCCCTTACACAGACACTCAGTGCTCTCTCACACACTCAGCTATCCTTACTTCTTGTTTGGAGATCCCATAAAAGAAAAAATGAGAGAAATCCTTCCCCTGGAGGCTGCAGAAATAGAATGCTTTGTGTGGAGCTCAGCTGAACCATTTGTGATGCTGGTCATTGTGACACTGGGAGAACTAGATGAGTTTTGAAGCAAGGCATGCTTACTGCTCCAAGTGAGTTGGCAGAGATCTGCATTAGCTGTGCCACACTACATTCCCACTCCTGCTTTTGTTTGGATAACTCACTTCCAGCAACAGAGCCCTGCAAACACTCAGCCCTGCAGGTCACCTCTTCCATCCCGCATCCTTTCCCAAACAGAGGAAGACCTGTTGTTTGCTGCTTGCTAAAAAAGATGTAATTGCATGAAACTGTCCTTGCTCTAAATGGCTTCTTTAAGCCCATTTACCCCTGTTAGTATTCATTTTTGTAGCTTCAGTCCTTGCTAATAAAGTCTTGCAGCTCATCTGCATTTGATCTGCCGACAGAGTTGTGCTTTTAAGCTACTGCAGTGCTAAGGCCACTGTATTTAATTAATCGCAGTGGTGAAATGCTTATGAAAAATTCATTAGTAACTTATAAACAGGAGATTTTTACATAGTCCAGTTTGGGGCTTGCATAGCCATAAGCTGAAGCCGAGATACTCTGCTATCTTGATGCATACTAATGTGAAAGTCCTCAGTGAGCATAAGTGTGAAGCAGGTAGGTTTCAGCATGGTTTAATGAAAATGTAAAAGATAAATTTGTGGACTGGTCTTAGAAACATGTTTCTGTGTTTGCTTTGCTGCAGCCATATCAAAATACGAGACTTTTGGCTTTAAGGTTGCAGTGATTGCCTCCATTGTGAGCTGTGCTGTCATTCTGCTGATGTCCATGGCTTTCTTAACTTGCTGTCTGATCAAGTGTGTGAAGAAAAGTGAGAGGAGGAGAACTCAAAGGTATGTCAAGAAGACAGTTTTAATAACAGTGTAAGAGTGTACATCAAATGGACCCCATTGCTGTGGTAGCAGAGACCTTCAAATGATTTGTTGCTTGCAGCACTGCAATGGTGTTAATTGCTTAAAATCCATAATTTGTATGTCAAGCTTCTGGCATAGAAAGACTTGGAATTCCAGAGTATTTAAGTACCCGATGTCTGTTAATATCAGATATCCTCCACAGGCCTGGGCAGATCTGGATTTACCCAGGATTATGCAGAAGCTGAACATACAAGTCTTATTTTCTGGCACTGCATTTCTCTTCTCAAGTTATTGAAGATTGGCAATGTTTCTCCTTCTTCTATATGTCTTTCCTTTTTTCCTTTCTTTCTTTGGACACTGCTGGAAAATGGAATCTCCCTGTGTCAGAGCCATCCAGGCCCTCACCCTCTGCAGAGCATCCTCAAAGCTGTCCCAGGTGGATTTTGTCTTCTGGCTTCGAGCACAAATTGGTGGATTATAAACAGGAATAAGAAGTCAAATTTTCAATCCAGTCCATTGTAAAAGCTCAGTGGGGATCACATTCTCCTGTAGGCTGGAGCCAAGCTGCTGTTGCTCATGAGCTCTCACGAGCATCCAAGACCCGTCACTGCTGCAGAAGGCTTTCCATGGGAACTTGGTTTCCCTCTCACTTTCCTGGGTAGTTATTCCCACCAGACCCTCCAGTGGAGTGGAGGGAGACTGGGGAAGAAAGTAGTGAAGGTTTCTGTGCTGAGCTGTGCTTTATCTGATGCTGCAGGGGAACTTCTGTCATTTGAAATCCAAGTGTAGCCAAAATAGAAATTTTCTGTTTCCCTTGAAAGATTTTTGTCAGTCAAAAATTGAAAGTCCTTAGTGTCAATCATAATATTAGGTTTTTACTGGTAGCATGAAATAGGTTGCTTTGAAATGAAAGGTTAATTGACATTTTTGGAATTGCCACTTTTTGATAAGACTATTCATATCAAAGTCCTTGTTTTTCATTTATTTCAAATGAAGTTTTGTAAAGATTAGCCGTTCCTATTATTGTGATGACTTGATATTTTTCTCTTATGAAAGAAAAGCCCTTCCACACTGGACATTATGACCTGATTCTGTCATCAGGCTGTAAAATGATTCCTTTTGCTGAGGGCTTCTCAGTTCCCTGCTGCCCCTGCTCCTTCTCCTGTCTCCTGAAGGAGCTGCTCCATCCCATTGGCAACAGAGCCCAGCTCCAAGGAGAAACCTGGGGGCACTGCAGGCAGTGTGTGTCTTATCTCTTCTGCCAGAAAGAATTGAAGTCATGTACAAACTACCCATGTTATGGGAGAAAAAGTAGCATCACCCTGTGTGAAACTTGTCAGGTGCAGTGGCAGCATCTCTGTTGGTGATGGAGGTGGAAAAGTGGATCAACTTCTGGATGCACAAAGCATTAATCTGACAAAAAGCTGCAGGCTTGATAACTTAATACAAAATGAGAATTCTTGGGGGGAAAATAGTGAAATAAGTGTCTCTTAGACCACATCTGAAATAGTTGGTAATCTGTACCTATGGAGCAGAGAGGATGTCCTCACCTTGCCTGTAGCTCTGAGGTCTGTCTGTTTGCTTCCTTTGGCTCTTAGTTGGTCACCTGAGAGATCACCTCTGCCTACAATCCTGCCTTGCAAGGTGTCTAATGATCTTTGAAGTGCCATCTTGTGTTTAATAGAAGCATAGAATCATTAGGGTTGGAAAAGACCCTTCAGTCCAACTGTCAACGCAGCACTACCACCGTGTTCACAACTAAACTGCCACATCCACGTGTCTTTTGAAGAGAAAAAGGAAAAAGGCTGCTGAAAGTCTTCCCACCACTCAGCCTCCTCACAGGTCTTGTCCTGCTGAGGGAGTGTGGCTGCTGTTCTCTTTGAAAAGTGCAAGATTGCTTTCCAAGAAGACAGAAGTGGCACCAAAATCATCATCGCCAGCTCCCACAATATAATCTTGTCCCATCAGCCAGTGAGGGATTCTGTGAATCTTAGACTTCTTTTCAAAACAAGAAAAGAAATTGTGGATTTTTTTTTCTTGCCCCAGAGCTGCAGAGAGCAGCATGAAAACAGCCCTGAGCATTTCCAAAAGAGGATTCTGACAGTGAGAGAATATGCCCTACACTTAACAAAGGCAACATTACCTGTCCCCTCCATTTTTAAGTCAATTCTTTTCAACCTGCCTGTTGATTTTGGAAACCTTAGGAAGAACAGTGCTGCCAAAAGTCACAGAAAATATTTCTTTTTCCCTGAAGCAATTTATCCCATAAAATGGAGATGATCTGTAGTATTTTCACACAACAGGATGTGGCCTGATATCACTGATGGAAATCCATGAGAGCACCGACACATCATCCCACCTTACATGACTTTTCTTATTACCTGTAGTCTGAAAAAACATTGAATCAAATGGACATAATTCTTGGAGCCTTGTTCCTTTGAACTATCCACTGGTGCTCATGAGAAAACTGCTCTCATTTTGTTGTTTGCTTGTTTTTGAGGAGTGCTGGACAGTTCTAAAAATAGCACTATTTTACATGATAATATTTAAGCTATTGAAGAACTCCCTAACTTAATGTGTTATTTAAATCTCTACAAGTTTGGCTTACATGTGAGGTTCAGCACATGTTTAAGTGCTTTCTTCAGCTTCCAACCCTGGAATTAGATTTAAACTCGGGAGGGTCAGGTCTGTGGTCAGATAACAGCTCAGCTGTACAGCCACCTATCACAATACTGTTTCTACTGCTTGGTATATTCACAGAGATATGCAGCTGTGGTACCAGCTCAGAACTGAAGAACTAGAGCACATGCAAGCTGCTTACTTTGGTTTTAAGGGAAGAAACAATAACAACAACAATAAGAAACTCAGGAATACACCTGTATTTGGTGACGTGACTAACGTGGCATATGATAACCAAGGCTTCCACAGGTAAGGCTGTTAAAATACAGGAGAGGTGATGGGATCCTGGCTAATCACTACCCAGAGCTCAAAGCAGCTGTGAGAGCAGCTGTATCAGCCTGTGCACCCTCAGCCAGTCCTTCCCTCCCTGCCTTGCCCAGGGCTCTGGTGCATGCTGTTTTCTGCAACCCAGCCATGGGAAGTGGCTCTACAACCACTTAGAAGGGGAAGCTGAGATGAGTGGTGCCCATATCTGACAAGGGAATGGGTGGAGGCCTGGCAAATTCAGCCATTTTTACAACAGCTTTCTCTTTTCTTAAAGAGAACTGTTCTGCTGCTTCTTGTAGCGTGTGAGGTATCTGGAAGACTAAGAACTCCTCCACCCTTGAAGATGGCTCTCTTGAGTATATCTTCATTTATTTTTGACCAGAAAAGCATGTAGGTCATGCTACTTTTCAGACTTAATTGAATAGATTTAGAGATTAATGTTTTGATTCAGTACTTTAGGACCAAAATACTGTCAGAAGAGATAAAATAAAAAGCCAATTCTTTCAGGTAAGGCAATATAAAATAAAAATGCAATTCTTTCAGGTAGGTAAGGTATTTGTTAAGGTTTACAGACAAATTTAGGATTAAAAAAACTAATCAGTTAACGTGGTGCCTTAGTATGCTGATGAGATAATTTTGGCTGCAGTGAGGTGACACAATGTGGGTGCAGAATGCTGATGTGTAGAAGTTATAAACAAGAGAGAATTCCAGCTGTGTGACAGTAGGGGCTCCACCGTGCTGTTCTGGACCTGTCTGACACAAAATGAGAACTTTTTCCCCTCGTGTTTGAAGGATAGAACAAACATCATGAATATGCAGTTTTACAAGGAAACATTGAATTTTAGTGGCAACTGCTTTAATTATAATGAGCCTTATTCTGACTGCTTTGCTGCTTGAATAAATTGTTTTCAAATTATAAGAAATATGCATACAGATACCTGGGATCATTAACAACAGAGTGCAGTCACTGCTGATGCCACCTCTTTCATTTGGATGTAAGCAATCACAATGAGGATGAACATAGCAATTTTTAGCAGAAAGTCTTATATGCATGAGCTGCAAGTATTTACAGCATATTTCCTCTCTTATATTATTGAAAACGCTAAATAATGTTGAGCAGGGAAAAACAAGTTACAGATCACGGTGCTGCTGGGAGGGAGGTGTTTCCCCAACGTTGCTTCTCAGAAGTTCAGAGCAGCAGAGATAGCAGTTTGCTCTGTACTGCAGAGGTTTGAGCCAGATTAGCTGAAAACAAGGGTCTGTGTCTAGGGAAGGGAGATTAGCTGCAGCCCTGGGCCACGTAGTCAGAGGAGAACAATGTCCATGAGCCTCCAAAGCAGTCCCCAGGAGGATTGCTGGGCAGAGGGCTTGCCAGCACGTTGGGAATGGCTCTCACAGCCTGACTGTCCAGGATGTACCAGGACATGTTATTTTCAAGTCAGTTATTTTCTGACCAAGAATCGTACCTGACCCTGCAGTAACAAACAGTCCTCTGCCAGCCCAGCAAGCAGCCACGTGGGAGAGCCTGGATCAGGCAGGTTGTCCTCTGCCCCGTGACAGGCACAGGGTAAAATATCAGTGAAGAGAAACTTAATGGCAGCTGTCCTTCCTCTGTGCCAGCTGCTTTTTGAGAGATGAAGGTGAAGGTCACAGAGAGGTTGTCTTTAAGAAATGGGTGTCCAAAAGGAGAGTGGGGTCAGCTTAGTGCTGGCAGGGGCTACACTCACTCCCTGCTCAGGGCTGGCTGTAGCTGCTCCCCACATGAAGGTGTTACAGGGCTTGACAACCCTTTCTGTGAAGAATTTTTTTCCCAATGTCCAACCTAAACCTCCCCCAAACTGACAGAGCTTAAAAAGTGCCTTCAGTTTTCAGCAAGCAGGCAAAGCTTCACAGCAAACTAGTGCAACAGCCCCAGCAGAGCTGCTGCTCTAGGAAAACGGGTTTCAAATACAGGGTGAACACATGCAAATAAGCAATTGGTCTGATGAACATCATTGCCGGTTTTTAAATCTGTAAAGAATTATCCTGTCTCTCTGTAATGTCCATCAATTAAATTTTAAGCATCCATGCAGGGAAGGGGCTGTCTTGTGCTTGTTTAAGCAGTTTGTAGCATTTTCACTTGTTCCATAAGTGAAACTATCAGTTCCATAAAAGACACAAGGAAATGCAAATGTTCTGGGCCAGAAATGGGAGCTTGAATCCAATTGGAACCACTTTTGGTCTGGCAAAATACACCCAACCTAGTGTAACTCTGTAAGAGCAAACAGCAAACCCTTCTGGCATGAAGAGACATGAAAGAACCAGGCACTTCTCTTTTGGAACCTATTTATATAGCAGCATGTGTAGAAGATACTGTCCCAGGAGCAGCACAAATAGCCAGTGTAAAGAAAATGCTGAGAGAGCTCATTTCAGTTTGCATCAGCTTCCTAGTGATGGTCAGAAATAGCCACACCTTGGCTCTGTTGCTTTGCTTTTCAGTGTAAAAGTCCTGTAACCTGTCCTGGAGTAGATATGCCCTCGACTCGAGGGATGTGCTGATTTTTCCTAAGGGAGAATTGATGATCCAGAATTTTCCACACTCAGGAGAACTAAACGTAGCTGTACACTGCCTCCTTTTCAGTCTCTGTCAGCTGACAACCAGAAAAAAAGTAGTCCAGCTCAAAAATGCAATCTAAAGCAAAGAAATTTAGTGTGGAAGCATTTGGAAGAAGTTGGGCATTCCAAATTTGGACTGTTTAGAGGTGAATTATTTTTCACAGCTCTAAGTCAAGTTATAAAACATTCTCTATGAAGTAGCTGATCTGCCTGCTGGAGTGAGTCAAATGGAAAAGCCCATGTCTCAGTAGGCTTTAAGTCCTCCTTTCAGCTATTCACACAGCTGGAGCATATTACCAAGAAGAAAAAATCCTTCTGCAGAGAAGCAGGCTGGCATGTTCTCGCACAGAAGATATTTTTAGTAGCTAAATTTTTTGTACCAGAGCCCCTTCTGACTACAAGATGCTTAACCATTGTACCTGGCAAGAAGCAAATAAGGGCAATCCAACAAAGAATTCCAAGTGAAAAGGTTGTGTAGAAAATCCCAAAGGCAGCATGCTATTAGGAGAGGCAGCTCAGCATTTTCAGCATGGCTGTGGGGTTTAATATTGCATCACACAGAGCATCCAGTGAAAGGGCTGCCAAGGGCAGGTGACCTGTTTGATACAGCTGTATGGAATTGATACAGTTCCCTACACAAAATGTTTGATTGCGTGGCACCAAGGACTGAGCAGGAGGAGACCCAGCAGAAGAAAGGGGCAGAATTCCTTTCCCTGCTTTTCCCCGTGGCTGGTCCAGCCTTGAGCTTCTCTGTTCATGGAGTTGTTCTTTGTTTTCCTCTTGTTTTTCCCGTGCTCTGTGTTCCCCACCGCCACCTCTTAGAGGCTCAGATCTTCCCAGTACCTTTTGGCATGCAGGTTTCAAAGGAAGCTGAGACAGGGGAAGTGAGCTGCGGTTTAACCCTGGGGCCCCGTTAGAAGGGTAGGATAAACTGGCTTTTAAGTTACACCCATTTCTGAATTTCAATCTTAATTGTCATCACAAGAGCTCAAAGGGGGCATGTACACCAACATGTGCTTTCAATAGAGCTGCTATTATTGTTTTCATAATGCTTTCCTGATTACCCCAGGGTCTTGTACAAAGCCACCAGGCATACAGCAACAAAAAAATCCCCTCCCATCCTCCAGTATAAAAGCTGTTTTGAGAGGCAGTGCCAGCACCAGGCAGCTTTGTGGCTGCGTTCTCACACGTCTCGGATGTCCCGTTAACAGTGTTCTCCCTCCAGCAAGGAACAGCTCTCAAGTCACACAGAAAAATGTTCCTATGAATCCTCTAAACCCCATTGACAAATGCTCTGATGGCTGTTCTTCTCCCCTGATGGGAGCTCCAAATTTTATCTGTCAGATGGAGCCTGTCCTTGTCAAATGCATCATGCCTTTAGCCGTGCAGCACCCGGGGCAGGTTTATATTGCCAGGTAAGGGTGCAGAGAAGGGTTCTCATTCTCTTGCTGTGATGTTTTGAAGTGGCCCAGTTGGGAACTGGAGTTAAGGAAAGTTGAAGTACTTGAAAAAACAGTCACACTTATCTGGGACAAAGTACTGAGCTTCCAAGGATGTAAGAGCAAACACGGGGTCCCAGCCTGTGGTCCCTTTGGAGGGGGCCTGGCAGCAGCCAGGACAGGCAGCCGAGGGCCAATGTGACCTCTGGCAGCTCTGCAAATACCACCTGTAAACCCAGCGAGCACAGCTGGCTCTTGTGCTCCCAGCAGTGCTCCACTAACCAAGCAAGGACCTTTCTTCTGCTCCAGGCTGAGCATTCAAATGTTTGCAGTCACACTCTCCAGATAGCACAGCACTGCACTGAAGCTGGGGACTCATTTGGTGGCAAGCAAACAAATAACATCTGCCTCAATCCCAAATAAAACCAATCTCACAAGTCTTTTCAAAGTCTGCATCAGCTTTTACAGAGATACAATTATTTGCCCCACTGCTACCAGCCGGTTTTGATGCTGGGAGAAACAATTCCTTATGTTACAGCACGAGCCATTTGCAGAACGCCCGATGTGCCAATAAAACGGATTAGGAAATTCTGTGCTTTCAGCAGAACTAACGAAACAGAAATAACTTTTCCCTTTGTGCCTACAGGTCCCAGGAAGAGTGGACTCGGGATGCCGTCGTCCCTGGGTGTTGCAGGGACAGCAATCACCTGCTGAAGGCAGCCAAGAGCAGGGATGCGCCTGGGGCACACGCGGTGCCGAGACACGGCAGTGCCCTGCAGACCGTCAGCTCCCTACACGTTGTTGAAGTCTACAGTCGTAAGGAGAGTTACAGCAAACCAAGCTGCCACATACCTGGGTAGATGGTGTCTGAAATGCAGCTGCTTCTCTGGACCAAAATGAAATTTTGATAGAAATATGTGCCTTAAAGACCACATAGAAAGTTCATTATTCATACAGACTGTAAGTTTTCTATATTCCGAGATGGTTATTAAACAGAAATGCTTCAAGGTCTGATGCAAATAAAGATATGAATGTTGGGGCTGTCAAACCAGAGCTGTTCTCTGCAGCGTGACCATGCCAAAAGCATAATATCTTTCTGTACAGCTAGAGAGGTGGTAAACAGTTTGCATAGTTGCCTCGTACGAAGTTGCTGATAATAATTACACACCCCTCAGATTCCAATCTTCTCTGAACCAGTGGGTTTTGTAAGAATTTCAGAAAGAAAACTCCCCCATATTTTTACAAAGTAGCATGATAGAACTACCAAAAAAAAATTTTTTTTTGTTTTAATGACACGCTCCATTGTTTTATGTCAGGAAGGTGTAATTAATCTTCTCTGTGTTTAGAGACCATGCATGGGTGCAGCAGAGGCCCATCTCCAGGTCTGCCAGCCCGTGGGAGAGGAGATGGCACATGGAGGGATGTGGTGGACACCTTGGGGCCCCCACCAGTGACTTCCTGTAGCTTTCACAGGTGTCCCAGTGGGAGAGCAGCTGGTGTGCAGGTGGGGACAGTGGTGCAGCCCTCCTGGAGAGCCAGCTTGGGATCGCTGCAGCATCGTCCCTGTGAGAGCTCTCTAAATAAAGGGCTGAGGTAGCTTTTGAAAGCCTGCCTTCTTTCCCTATTGTTAATCTATTCGTCGCGTGAGGAAACAGGGTGGGGTTTTTTTCTTGTTTTGTCCCTTTTGAATAGTTAAGTAACTGATACAGCTCTTTTTCTACTGTTTATATGCAAATAGATGTATATCCTACTTATAGCATAGTTATTTTTGTTCAAGTTGAAGCCTTATTTAATACTGTCATCAGTTGTTTAATGGGTATCATCACATCCCTCTCATGGGTGGGAACATGACCTTACAGCAAGCTGCAGTAATTGTTTTAGGGTATATCCCCTTGGTATGAATCAGGTATCCTCTCCCGACCTGCAGTTCTGAAGCTTCAGTTTTGAAATTCAAATCACTGTAGCTTGCTGGCAAGCCTAGAAATGCCCTCTTCTATCCTGGCCAGACTCTGCAGAGATCAAAAACACGTGCTTGAAATTCAATAGCATGGAAGTTGAAACAAAAAACTTTTTTCTTATTTCTAATAAGCTGAGTTCTACTGTGCATTACACCAAGAACTGCACCCTGGAACACACTTCTTGGTGTGTGCTGCAAGAAGGACAATGGATGTACTTCCCATCTCTCCACCCAGTTAAGTTCTCCATTCATCCAATTAATACTAGCCAGTGTTTATCAGGACATAGTTGTGCTGTGAACTATTTTACCTGCAGTTTTCAGTCCCCTGTCAGACCCAGACAGCTTCTGTACCCAGCAGTGGGGGCAGCAGGTTGAGGGAGGTGGTTCTGTCCCTCTGCTCTGCTCTGGCAGGATCTCATCTGGAGCTCTGTGTCCTGCTCTGGGGCCCCAGCATTGGAGGAACATGGAGCTGCTGGAGAGAGTCCAGAGGAGACCACAGAGCTGCTCCAAGGGCTGGAGCTCCTCTGCTCTGGAGCCAGGCTGGGAGAGCTGGGAATGTTCACCTGGAGAAGAGAAGGCTCCAGGGAGAGCTCAGAGCCCCTTCCAGGGCCTAAAGGCTCTCCAGGAGAGCAGGAGAGGGGTTTGGGACAAGAAGGAGTGGCTTCCCACTGCCAGAGGGCTGGGTTAGATGAGATGCAGGAAAGAAATTCTTGGCTGTGAGGGTGGGGAGGCTCTGGCCCTTAGAAAATGGGAAAGGGCAAATCTAACTTTAGTAAGGGGAGAGAAGACAACCTCAAAAGTACCAGAATGGAAGGGTTTCTCTGATCCCCAGATGTGTAGAACAAATGGTTAAACAATTCCTTCACAAAGAAGATACATCTCAACCTAGGATTAAAAAGAGTTATAGGCATGGGAGGGAGGTGTTCTGTCCTACTGGCAATATTATGCTTAAGGTACACGTGTGAAGGCTGGCCAAGACATCCTTGATGTGACCTCTCTGCAGTTCCTTTGAATTTCCTTCCTCTTCCCATCTCTATGATTATGTTCACTGAATTTCATCGTTTAGTTCCCTGGTGTTTTAATTTTATTGTGTGGCTTTAAAATGCAATAATATGACTGCAAGTGGAATAAATTCCCTTTTGGGATGTTTGGGTCAGCACTTTGTGTGAGCAGACAGCCTGGCTCCTGTTCTACACCAGGCAAAGCTGAGTAATGCTTTGGATGGGACAAAGTGCACCCTTGAGCTGCCAGGGATGCTGGCAGCCATGGGAAGCACCCCAGAAGGCAGGTAAACTCACTGTGCCTGTGCCAGAGCACCAGATAACTTCCATTTACTTGGGCATCTAACTCAAGAAGCAGCCAAGTTACACCAAGATAAGGCAGCAACACCCTAACTGTTTGTATAAGATTTGTGTCTCAGCCCCCTCTGGGACTGTGGTTAGTTCTGATGGCTGCACCCCCTGGAGTTGGCTTTATTGCTCATACAAACATAATTTATTGTCAGAAGGGAAATAAGTGCTGTGCAGGAAGGAGATGAAAGCAGCTGAGGGTCTGAAATAGGCATTTAAAGCCTTGTAACCCTTCAATGTTTGCCAGCCAGTGTTTCCAGCTGGATTCAGGCTCCTATTTCTGCTACAGAACACTCGCATTTTGTTGTGTATTTTATGAAACTGATGGCTTGCAGACTGCTCACAGAAGTGTTTCCCACAGGACATACGTTGTATCTACGAGTTGGAGTCTGCAGTGGCTTCTAGCCATGCCCAGTGCTGGCCTTTACTTCGCACAGGCCGTGGGCTCCATGCTGGCTGCACACCATCCTCTCCATCATTCCTGGCTGTGGGGGTCAGATGAGGCCCAGAGCTGGCACAGGGATGAGTTCCATGTGAGGACATGTACCCAAAGTGGCTTTGTTCCCTTCCCACAGCTCTGCAGAGTGTCAGTTTGCCAAATCTGTCAACTGTTTATTTACACACCTATTTGAAGGGGAGGTTGCTCTAACAGCTTTATTTGCTTCCTGTCTTCAAAGAATTCAATTGTTCGGTGGTTTTTTTAAATAATTAGTTGATTATTTTTTCCTCATACATACAATTTGATTTGTGCTTTACCAGGGATCAGATAAGGAGCCAAGTGCATTATTGAACATGTTTGTGAAGTTGGCTGTCCATTTTCCAGAATCTGTGCAATATTTACCAGGACTGTTTGTGGTCAGTATACATGGATCTATTCTACATTCCCATTTTTCCCTTGTGCTGGGAACAAGAGATACACAATTTTTCCATTATCTGCATCATCTTCTTGTTTTACTAATGCCGTTAAAATTTCCAAGGATAGAGTATCAGAGAGCAGAATCAGGGCTGTGTAATTGAGCAGGTAAGTACACAGGAAGTTAAAACTGACCAGGGATTTTCAGACCCGTGGATGCTCCAGGCTATCATAGAATATCCTGTGCTGAAATGGACCCTGAGGGATCATAGAATCCAATCCCCTGTCCCTGCAATCAGACAGACCCCCCAGTAATCCCACCCTGTGCATCCCTGGGAGCGGTGTCCAAAGACTCCTGGAGCTCTGGCAGCCTCGGGGCCGTGCCCATTCCCTGGGGAGCCCGGGCAGTGCCCAGCACCCTCTGGGGGAAGATGACTTCATCCAAGTCAGTTCTGTTCCCAATTTCACGGTTTGGCTTAACTGGTTGGGAATAAAGAGCTGGGAATTTGCAGCACAGCTTCTGCCTTTGTGTTTGGAGTCAGAGAACTTTTTTCTTCACCTCCTTCTAACAAACAAAGTAATCAACCAATGATCATACTCTGACTATATAAATAAGACTGGAAAATAACCCATTTTATATGCAAAGCAACTCTAGAAATTATTAGCACACGCACAAAATGCCTTCATAACTTAATGTGAACAGACATCTTGGTTTTCAGAGCTAATTACACGTGCCCTAAAATCACCAGCAAATTGCTGCTGACTCCCAGGCGCAGAGCAGCAGCCGCCCGTGGCTCCTGGCGGAGCTCTGCCGGCTGTCACAGCCGGGCTCCCCTCCCTGTTTACTTTCGCTTCTCCAAGTTGCCCGTGACCTCTGCTTATCCCGGCAAGGAGGATTGCACGGCGGCCGCGCCGCGCGGGACGTGCGCCGGCCACGGCGGGCACCCGCCCCGAAACCCATGGACGATGCTCTACAGAAGCCGTAAGTGCGCGTTTGTAACCAGGAATTTGGGCAAAACAACAGTCCGAAAGGTGCAAATCTGCGGGAACAGAAGTTCAGAGCCGGAGGGGCAGTGGCTCTGACGGGAGTGGCCAGCCGTCGCTGCCTTCCCATTTTTTCCCCCTTCTTAGAGCTTGTTTTCGTAAATTATTGACTGGAACTTGCTGAAGGGAGCCTAGTGCGCAATCTGAGCTTTTAAGAAATATTTTATTGTGTTTTCTTAAACACAAAGAAAGGCTTTGTTAGGGGAACTGCTTGGGCTATCTGGATTCAATTTGTTGCTGAAGAGACCCAGTCCTCTGGCGGTGGGAAAATAACAAAGCGTATTGTGATTCAACAGTTAACAGATAAAACAAAACACTACACGATGATGTCGCCAGGACAAGGGCGCTATTTAGTAAGTCAAATAACTCACTCAAATAAACAAATCGGCCGGCTTAGCGTGGGGAAACAGAACTGGCTTTTGAGATTAGCTAAGCAGGAAATCAGTCTGCTGGGAAATAAAACGTTGTTGTGCAGGTCACTTGGCTTGGCCACGGAATTCGGAGGCAGAACTGTGAAATGACTGAGAGTTTGGGAAAGGCATTGGGCTCAGTCAGGCAGCGGGGGCTCAGCAGCTCTCCTCGGAGCGGGCTGAGCTGCGCCTTCCTCGCCCCGCTGTTGGCGTCCATCGCCGTGACCCGGCCGGGATGCGGCTCTTCCCCATCCGGCTGTGCCCTGGGAGTGTCACGGGATGTGACTGTCACCATGGGAGGGCGTTCGGGGCCAGCCCCAGCCCGGCCCTGGCTCCGGGGGAGCACGGGCACGGCGGCGGCTCTGCTGTGGCTCCGCAAGGACCGGTCTGCCCGAGGCCATCCTGACAGCGATCTTGCTGCAGAGGTCTTGCGTGCCACCGGCATGAGGAGGAGATATGTTTAACCTCTGCTTCTCGTGTATTTATCTGAGTCTGGAGGACGAAAATATCTCCAGGCAGTGTGGCACTGTACATCGCAGCATTCCTGAGGGATTGATTTTCGCTTCCACTTCGCTCACCGCGCTTGGAATCGCTGTGTGCTGGAAAACATTTCGATTTATATTACAGATTTCAGTCCGTGTCGCACTGAGATGACCAGGTTTTACGTTTAGTTGTTTAGATTCCAGTAGTTTAAAAAGTTCTGAAATTTTTTAAATTCAGAATTTCTAAAATTTCTAAAAGTTTCCAGAGCAACTTTTTAGCTGGTTACAAAATGCAGTGAATTCACAGAGGTACAACAGGGTGATAAACACAAATCCTCAGCATAGCATTCTCCCACTGCTTCTTAGTATAAGGCAACTCCTCTTGCTGTAATGTTTTAGTATACATATGAAAATGAATGGTAGAATACAAGAATGGTTTGGGTTGGAAGGGACCTTAAAGATCATCTTGTTCCCAGCTCCCTGCCATGGGCAGGGACACTTTCCATTGCAGCAGGTAGCTCAGCCCCATCCAAAATATTCTTTAAAATATGACAAAAGGAGTTAAAAATTCCAAGTTTCTTTCCAGTAGATCCCCGTTTCGTTACTAAAATACATCGCCAAAATCACACCAATACAGGTGTGATCAAGGTCTCCATGTGCATTAATAATAATTTTAAAATTTATTTTCATGCTGTTAGGAAGATCTGGATTGCAGAGGGTAACTAGAATGAACTCAGGGTGTTTATACTCTACTGATCTTCTCAAGGATATGCACCATGAATGTCACAGCATTTGGCAATGCTTCAATCCTCTGCACCATTTATCCCAAGCAAGGTATATTCTCCTCCATACCTCAGTTTAGTGCAAATGGCAGCTTTTTACATCCACAGGTTTGCTTGTACTTTTTTCCCTCACGAAGTTAAATATCCCAATTAATTAGAGGCTTCACTGCAACCTTTTTCTATGAGAGAAGTCGTCCCTTCTTCTCGGGCTTGAGTCACTGCCTGCCCAAGGTACCTTGCATGCCCAGCTGCACTTAAACACGGGCTGTGCTGCAGCACAAGGGAAATATGCGTTCCACATGGATACTGTGAAGATGTAGCCGTGGTATTTCGGACAGTGCGGTTACTTCTGGAAAGGGAAATTGCGGCGTTACTAATCATGCATCAATTGTTTAAAAACTCGTGGCCATGCTTCTGCACGGGACGGCCTGGTGAGCACAGGTATTTTAAGAAGTGCTTTACTTTGAAGGTGTCAAGGCGATGGGAACCCAGGTGTGGGCTCAGTCCCGCGGGGGACTCAGGGGGCCCGCCCTGGTTACGCCCTGGTACCGCCCCGGCTCCGGGCTTCCCCCGCCGCCTCCGGGCCGGGGAGGCGGTGCCCGTTGCC
>VZTR01033166.1:189783-247940 GCA_013400775.1 Chaetops frenatus
GGCAGAGCAGGGCCGGGCTGGGCGCGGGGCTCGGGGCAGCCGGTGCGTGCGGAGCCCCAGCCCGGTGTCTCCCGTGTAGCCGGGCAGTGCCACGTTTCACGCCCGGGCACACCGGCTGCGTGTTGTGCGGCAGCGAAATCTGCTGTTTAACCCCAGCCTCCATCCAGCTCGCTGGGATTGTGCCTCTACAGCCTCTAATCCAACCTGGGCAGCACACGGGCTATCCTGGTGACTCGGGGGCCCGGTTGTTTTAGCCATCGTACGGAGCTTGGAGGACTGGGGCTATGTGTAACCTAAGGTCGCTCTCTGGTATCAAATGCTTTTGAATATTTTGTTCACTGCAATTTTGATACGTTCTCCTCTTCTGTTTTTAGAAGCTGTTTCAAGTAGAAATGGTTTAGTGAAGTGTACAATTCCCTGACAGGCAGGTGTAGGCAGGTGGGTGTCAGTCTCCTCCCAAGCACCAAGCAACAAGATGAGAGGTAACAGCCTCAGGTTGCGCCAGGGGAAATTAAGGTTGGATGTTAAGGAAAATTTGTTCATTGAAAGGGTTTCTCAGGCCTGGTACAGGCTGGCCAGGGTGGTGGTGAAGTCACCATCTCCAGAAATGTTCAAAAAACATGTAGATGTGGCACTCCAGGACACGGTTTAGTGCTGAACATGGTGATGCTGGATTGATGGTTGGACTCAATAGTCCTAGGGTTCTTTTCCAACCTGAATGATTCTGTGATTCTCTTGACTTGCTGTAAGAGACTCTTGACTTCTGGTAACTTGTCAGTAACTTGCACATGGCAGTGGGTGAGAGTAGCAGGGGAGGGTGGTATCTTGTTTTTCACTTCTCTGTCATCCTTCCAAGCCTAGAGGAGCAGACCATTGAGGGTGCATCTGATCATCTCAGACCATTTCTCTGCAGCCAGTCTCCTCCTTAAATTCTTGGCATCTCTTTCTTGGGCTCTTGAAAGGTAAAAGCCAAAGCTAAATTAGTGTTAAGCTAACATTTTGTTGAGAGAGACCTTTTCCTCTCTTTCCTGAAATGCTTCTGAAAGGCGTTTTTCATGCACACGTACAAATGGTTTGATCATCAAATTCGAGGTTTTGGTTGCCCGCTTTCCTGTACAATGTTTATGAAAACCACCCAGGAGTTTTACAGGAAGTAGCAGCTCCTGTTTGCACTGTGCAGCAGGCACCATTGAGGTTTCTGGAACGGATATTTGCAAGTTCTGTGTGTTACAGAGAAGGTCAGAGAGCTGCATTGGGTTTTGTGTCTGTTGCATTTAAATTTATCTCCTTAATGATCCTGCCGGCGTGCTTGATAAACTTAAGAAGGCTTTTAAAGGGAAAACAAACCCAAGATGAAACCGTAATAAAGATGCAGTAGTGTCAGAGACTGTGTCAAGAGTCCTTATGTAAATATCAGTGGAGTTATTAATTAGGAATGTGTATCTGCCTGACTGAAGGTGGTTGGCAGCAGTTATGCTCCCAAGGTCCAGGTGTGGGTGAGAGTGCTTGCATGTTGCAGCGTGGCAAGGAAGGGCTGATCTCAGCCTCCAAATTTGAAATGCAGCTGTATTTATTCCTTTACTATGATAAATACGAAGTGGCAGTGCAGCTCCTTAGGGCCCTGTGGCTTTATCCAGAAGGGCAGCAAAAGTAGATCATGGAGAAATGTATGCAGGGGATTGCAAGGACAAAATCCTGTTTGATGTTCCTAGTACAGAAAGCAACAGGAGGTTTTTTATGCTAAGAATAGTTAAGCAGAACCAAAATTACAAAGGGGTTTTTGGCAACTGATGTAACCTGAAAGTTCTGTTTTGTGTTGTGCCAGTGGCTAGTGACAGCTTTCAGGGACCACAGGCATAGGGAGCAGGAGTGCAAAGGTTTGTCCAACATCCTGGCTGCTGCCAGGGTCTGGCATGTCCCTGCCTAGGTTAGGAATTGTGTCTGACAAACTCCTTGTGAACACTCTGCTGTTAAATCAGGAAGAACTTTAGGAAGGGTGTCCCTGTTACCCTGATGTTTTTTCTGCAGGTGCTCTAGCAGACAGTCTGGTACCTTATGGTCCTGTATGATAAATTTTTTTTGTGAGCCTTGTTATTTCCAAGAGCAGAATCAGAGCATCCCATTGGATGGGAGAAGCATCTTGCAGGTGCCTTAAATGTCACTATCTGACTTCATAAGTGATGGAGAATTTATCTTCAGTGATCTATTGACTTTAGGGCTGTATTTGATTAAATATCCATCAGAGCTTGACTTCTAAATGATTTAGAGCCTTCTCCCCTTGGAAAAGAGAGAGGCAGTAGGAGTCACCAGCCAGAAGTTGGGATTTGTGTAATTTCAAGTGGATGGGTCTTTGAAAACACAGGGCAGCGTTGTGTTTCCCTAACAGATAGTTCAGCTTTCTAATATTAGGTGGTGGTGATAATTTTATTTTAGCTATTTAATCACTGGTAGGAAAGTGAAATTTATGGAATTTAAAAATGGCTTATTAAATAACTGCTGTGGTTTGTTCTGTGTTATTTTATCTCTAGATCAGTCGTATTGTCATCGGCTGCAGCATGACATGTATTTCCTTACAAGCACTAGCCGACTGAATGAGCAAGTGGTTGATAAAATTGTTCTTCAGCTTAACAGAGTCTACCCCCAAATTCTTACCAATGAAGAAGCAGAAAAGGTAATTTGACGAGTTTTGCTGTGTCTCTGACTGTTGTGTTGCCTTTGTGGGTCACTGACCCAGCTGCCCTCTTCCCAACACTACTCTTGGTGCCACATGCAGCCAGGCTGCCTCACCTCCTGCTTGCTGACCAGTTGTATCTGGCATTTCATGTAAGAGGAGCAGTCACAGGGCTGGCACAATCCCTGTGCCAAGTGGTCATGAGAGAGAACACTCTTCAGCAGCAGCCTAATGCCACGGTCCCTGCCATGATCAGCAGCATGCAGTCGTGCAGCCCGTCCATGGGCAGAGGGGCACCCATCCTGTGACCACATGCCTGGCGTGCCTGTCTGCTCACATGAGGTGGTGTGGAGTGGCAAGCCAGCTGATCTGTGCTGCATCCATCCCTGCCCACAAAATCATCTATATTAGCTCAAGCAGTTTTGGTAACCAATTAATAATTTTAAGTATTGGTAGAGAAGTTGGGGGGTGTTAGTCCCACTAGGAAGTGTGGAGCTGTGGGAAGTGGATGGAGTAAATAATACACTGCAGTGGTGCCACCATGTGTGGGGGAAGGCCACCCTCCCTGACATGAAGCTTTCAAAAATGGGTAGCTGTTTTTAGGCAGAAAGAGTTCTAAGTTTGTGTGGAGACAATCAGCTAGGAGCTTCCCCAATCCTACTTGCAATAGTTTGTACTTGCCCTTTCCTGGCTTCATGTCTGCACAGGGTTTTGGTGTATCAGTATTTTAACATCACGAAAAATAGATCCAATTCTGCCATGTTCAAACTCCATGGGGACAATTAGTGCTTTGTGATGTAGAGCAGAGTTAAATCATTAGCTGAGCCACTCTTGCCACTTCCCTCAAGAGCTTCAAAATAAATCCATAAAGAATCTGTCAAACATGATTTGTGACTTCTGCACTTAGGCAGAAATGAACTGCTTTTTTATGGGTCCAGGCAAGTTTGTGTCAACTATTGAGTGTTTAGGAAGTTTATAATCTCAGCTGTATCTGGTAGACCCTGTGGAATTTTGTCAGAATAAGGAGTGTTGTGTAAGATCTGTGGCATTCCCGTCCCCCTTGAGCAGCAATTGTTCCTAACTCAGTATGCTCCAAAGGTTATCCACTGTGCTGCTATGAAATATGATACTTTGCTGAGAATGGCTTTGGATTTTTTTCAAATAAACTGAAATCAGTTTGAGGTGTAAGGCTAGGGATGCATTTTCCCTCTCTTTGTAAGGTCTCCTAACATTCATCACATTTAGTGCTACAGAAAAAATGTATTTTCCTCTGCAGCTGCTTGCCAAGCTGAGTAATGGGAATTTGTGCTTGTTGAAGTGGGTACACAGCAGTTAATTGGGCTGGAAACAATAAAAAACAATTAAATATGTAATCTTGGGATGATGAACACTCCAGTATTGAGACTAGGATAAGCAGCGTGAAGTGCCTTTTTGGGGATCATTACTAGGCAGCCAAGGGCAAACTTGAAAGCATCAAAATTTATTTCAAATTATAAGATTTGCTGAAATTTTCTATCTCCAGCTGTCAGAATTAAACTGTAGAATAGCAAGTACTGAGCTAGCTTGGATGCAGGGAAGCCATCAAATGCAGGGTGGCTTTCACTTGATCAGGACAGAAAAAAGCAGGAGGGGAGGCAGGGACTGCTCTCCTTCAGACAGTGCTGGCCAGGTGGAGCTCAGTGCTGTGCAGTGCATGTGTGTCCTTTTCAGGTTTCCCTTTTTGGCCCATTCTTTTAGTAAATATCGAAGAAGCTCCATAACTTTGTTCCCTGGCATGGTGATGTTAAATTGATCTTTCAATCTCTCTTCTGTTTTAATCTCTCTCCTGATGAGTGCTTTTCTCTTACAGTTCAGGAACCCAAAGGCATCACTCCATACCAGACTCTCAGATCTGTTAAAACACCTCCAGAAGAAAGGAGACAGACACTGTCAGGAGTTTTACAGGGCTCTGCAGATCAATGCTGAACAGCTGTTTAATGACCTGCCAAGCAGGAAAATCTTGAGTAAGTTGGCTTGTAAGTTGATTGAGTTGTGGATTTCCTCACCAGTGTATTACAAAACCTCATTTCTGCTCAGTGTAGGTCATTTAAACAACCTAAACAGGTTATAAGTAGTACAAATAAACAAGTTACTTAAATGATTTTTGGGGTATCCCTTAATTCCTTCCGACTTGAGTTTTCCAAAAGCCATAAGGGGATTTTGTTACCTTCATTTTGTCTTTCATTTTGAAAGAAGCAATTTGTATCCACCCAGCACAAACTGGTGGAAGACCATTTTCCTGCCTGTATGGGGAGGCTGCAGATTTATCCCACATCCATACCTGAACCCTTTTGAACTGGGGAGGTGTGGGCCCACCCTGCCTCAGAATCTCAGATGGGCCCCAATCCCAACTGACTGAACCTCACAGCAGCTTGAAGGCAGTGCTTTGATCTGATGTTCACCTTGCAGAATTTGTGCACTTTGGGGAACAGGCTCTTCAGTCAAATTGTCTTGGATCTATCATTTTTACTTGGGTAGAGCTCAAGAAACAGGTTTTTCTACCAGGCTGACTAGAAGTTAACAGACAGCCTTTATGAATTAAGAGCAATCTGAGAAGTGTTAGTGTAGGCACTAAGAATTAAATTTCAAGATTTTCTTGATGTTTAAGAGTTGAAGCTTTTTTAATGTTCAATAGCATGTTCTACAAGCCATTTTTGAAAATGTATCTTTACAAGGAGACTTGGATAGGGTCTGTGGGATGTTTTCCCTTTTAGCTAGAGCAAAAATGTGCTCATCCTTGCACGTGATTTATGTGGTGACTCCAGGCTTTCCCAGGGTAGCCACAAGTAGGCAATTTTAGGGTTTCTCATATTCAGACTCTGCATAGCAAGTACCTGTGCTAGAAGTGCTTCATGTTAAACATACAGCTCCTTGTGGCACCTGAAAACTGTTTTGCTGCTGCTGCTGCTGTAACCATCAAAAGTAATTAAATTCCCAGTTATCTTGGTACACTCTTTTATGTTACCATCCTCAGAAGGATGAGGATAATTTAAAGAGCTGTGTTAAAACATTACTGCATGCCAAGGTTTGGCAGTTTCTTTCTGTTGACCTGAGAAAGAAATGTTGAGATGATTTTGTTAATATGCTTGCTGCTTCTTAGAGTTCTGTAATTAAAACAAATGTCAGCATTCTGGATTGAATGGTCAAGAAACATCTGTGCAGCTTTTTAAGCTAAAACCACAAACACTTTTATATTTCAGGATAACTCCTTTATCAATATGAGGAGTAAATTCTCATTTAAGTGAACTTGGACTTTTTCAATATTAAAGGCATTATCCTTCAGACCTCCAAGAGGCTCAATTCCTTACTCAACTGTTACTCCTTGGAAGTGCTCAGGGGGTGGTCAAGGCCAAGGTCTGTGGGGTCCTGAACACTCTGGTCAGTGGAAGGTGTCCCTGCCCTTAGCAGGAGGCTGGAACTGGGTGGTCTTCAGAGTCCCTTCCAACTCAAACCATGCTATCAGTCTATAATGCTCTATAAGGCAGTTGTTGTTCTAAATTTAGCACAAAGCATGTCCAGAATTGCCACTAGAGTTTGTAAATGTGAAGAGAAAGGAGAATCCCTAACATGGAGATTTCCTTCTAAATGCAGACTGAGCTGAAACAAGCAGCATTACAGACAGCTGGAGAAATTATTGATGAGGACATGGATGAACCATGGCCAGGGCAGTGTCCTGTAATAGATTACATGCAGCTATACATAGGACAGATTTTTTTTTTTCTGCAGAGGAAGTACCTTCAAATGTTTCTTTTTCATTTTAAAGACAGCTTTAAAATTCGTGCTAGAACAAAATTTCATTGCCTGAAGTGTAAATTGCCAGTTGAGTGTCTGGTAATGTCTGAACATTCCCACTAGAGGGGGGGTAAGGCACACGGTGTGGGCAGCCTCGGAGCTGTTGAAGGAAACAAGAGTTTCCAAGGGACTCGGGAAATGTTTTTATTTCCCTCCATGCTGACCTAGACTAAAAGGATAAAGGCTCGGATCAGCCCCAGGCAGCGATAGAAGTGGCAGAGGTTTGTCAGTGCTCTCCTGTGCAGTGTGAGGATTTCCTAGCTGGAGTTCTAGGGAGGACATCAGCCCCTGGAAGGGGCAGCAGGCTGGGTCACCGTGCTCACAGAGGCTTTGCAGCAATCCTTGCTGCTTCTGTGCCTCTCAGGCTTCACAGCAAAGGGCTCCAGACGCTTCTGTCCTGCTCCAGGGCCGTGCCCTGTCCCCCCACGGAGAGGGACATCCTTAGCAGGGGAGATGGGTGTTCCTCCGTAGCTGCCTGGCTGGACAGGGCAGTTTTCAAGGCACCTCTCCTAGGTCCTTGTCTCAGATTCTTCCCTAGTGACAGCCAGATTCAGAGCTCTCAGTTTTTTTCCTTTCCTTTTTTAACCCTCCTAACCCTTTGATGGCTGGACTTGGTGACTGCAGAGGTCTTTTCCAACCTTTATGGTTCTGTGATTCTATGGCTACAAAAAGGCTTGGCTGAAACAGTTGTTTTGCAGATTGGTGATGTGTTATGGAAAGCCACTCCTCTGCCATGTCTGTGACAGCTGTGCACACCCCTCCTGCAGACAGCCTGGTCTCCACATCTGTGTGGCAAAGGCAGCTCTGAAAGGCTCTTTCTGCCCAGACTGGAAACTACTGAACACCTTGTCCTAAGGCCAACCTCCTCTTCTACTAGAATTTGCAGAAAGATAGAGGCCAAAATTGCCTGTGCCAAATGTTAGCCTGCAGAACCTACAGAGTTTTAAAGAAGCTGGGCTTGTCTTCAGCTGAGACCTGCATTTAGTAAATCATCTGCACCAAGAGGTTTTTTCTACGTGCTTTACCTGCTAAATACATCAATGCCTAGAGATTTGCTTAAGAACAAAGAATGGTGATACACTAAATTATAGAGGTGTTTTCAGATTAGTTGCATCTATTAACAAATAGTTTGTATTTATTACAATGAAAATTGCTGGCATTGTGAAGGATTATCTCCTGCTTTCCTAACTTGGGAAACAAGTGTAATGTTATTTATGTGGTCAGTGCTTAAGCAGATCAGAGGTGGGGCTGCAGCTATTTTGTAGCTGCATTCAGATTACTCTGTGCCTGTGTCTTTTGGTCACTCCAGCTTTAACTCTAGCAATGATTTACCATTGGAGGGGTTAATATTTTTATGTCAATGTTGGATATTTTTCTGAAATGTGTTGTTTTGCACCATTTTGCATGTGCTGATTATGTTTGTTTGTTTGCTTGAGCTGAGTACTAACTTTTCATATGTTGCTTTTATTTCTAGAAACCTCAGATCCCACAGAGATAGACACTGACAAGGAGCAATATATGCTAAATGACAGGGGTAAATAAATCATACAGTGTCACTGGATGGAATGGCTTTGCAGATTATGATGCAATTTATTATGTCATGTAATTTGCACTTCATGTAACAACTACTTTGGTTTATGATGTCTTTGGTGTCACAAGTTAAGTAGAATTAATGAGGAAAATATACTGAGCTACTGTGGAGGAAACCAGTGCCAGGAAATTGAAGAGACTGTAGAGTTTCATCAGTATTTACAATGGTATTATGTACACTATTACAGCAAAACTCCTAATTTCCTGTGATTTCTTCAATGCCTGAGCTGTAAGGTCTATTCAGCTGCTGCTGTCATTTTGCATAAGGCCATCAATAACTTTTTGATATGACTTCCACTTTTTTTTCAATTTTTTTTAAGCTCTCAATTGAACTAGAAATCATTTAAAAGCAAGGACAGAAAGGAAGGAAAGTCTTAAATATGTTTTCCTTAGGAAAACATATTACTTATTTTCACCTTCCTCTTTTCAATGGCAGGTTACAGAGACAAATATTTTTATTAATGGTAGGATATTTTGAAAAGGAAGATCTGAAATAAAGATGAAGAGTTCTCACAATTTATAATGAACTATTGTATCATTTAAGCTCAATATTTTATTAGAGATTTAGATACAATAATGAGAGATTCAAAACACCTTCTATGAATTATACCTTTTTTGCAGTTTCTTGAGAGAAAACTGAAATAAGGAGCAGAAACACTGTTTAACTCAATGTATATTTTTGTCTGTGGTGTTGGTGTTTCTCTGAATATTGAACCAAATTGCAGTTCAGACTTTCCACATTGCTGTTTCTGTCTGCAGCATAACAGTACAGGATGAACAGAGAAAGTGCTTGGAAATAAGGAAATTAAGTAATATTTATTTTATTTCTACTTTTTTTTTTTTTTTTTTTTTTTTTTTCCTCCGAGCTGGCCCTGGACTAGGGATTCTTTGGCCATTAGCCACCCTCCTTGGGAGGTTACATGCCAAGGAGCAACCAAATCCTTGCTCCTTTGCTGTTTCTTCAGTGTCCTTGTCCACACAGTCAGCTCCAGGAATTTGTTGAGGCAGTACACTCGTCCTTAGATTGATAGGTGTAGCTTAATTGTATTTCTGTTTCTAGTGAAATAGTAGCTACAAATAGAGGTGTAGCTTAATTATATCTCTGTTTCTAGTGAGATAGTAACTACAATTAGAATATTAGGTAGTATAGAAGCAGATATAAATCTTTATGCTGTTTTATCAGTGGATAAATAGGAATTAGAAAGGTTTTTTTGAACATCAGTAGTGATCATCACCATTAAACTTTGTGTAATCCCAGGCAGGCAGTTTCCAGGTTTGGAAACTTTTCCTTAAACACCATAGGCTGTAGCTAGATGAGCAGAGGGGAACAGGGAATGGTGGCAAAGCAACTGTAATAAAAATTAATTGCAGTCTACTAAATGTGCTTCACAGTACATTAGCTACAGAACATACAGAATTGTGGATGTCTTAGCTTCATTTGAATATGCTTAATTATGCACACTGGTAGCAGTTGGTGATTTATGAACTGAGCTAAGCTTGTGCTGCCCTGCTCTCACTGTGTTTCCTTGCTGTTTCCCGCAGGCCCGGTGTTTTTCCTGGCGTGTTTCAGCGTGGCTGCAGGACTGGCCCTGCTCTGGTACTGCTGTAACTCAGGTGAGCTGCTCAGGGGCTGCTCCTGGCTGCCTTCCCTCTGCAGGCAGGCATGGAGCCAGCTGGGCTCCTCAGCTGACAGGGCTCCCTAACAGGGTGAGTCAAGGTGCCATCACTCATTAATGAGCTCAGGATACAAATTGCACAGCAGACATGCAGAGGTGTAAATAATGGATACTTTGCCTACAGAGGATGCCACAGATAGGGGCTCTTTTTAAAGACAGGAGTCATGTGAGCTCCTGTTGCTATAGCAATGGGTCATGGTTCCCAGCAGCTGTGAGGCAGACCCAAAACCTTCTGGCTCCCACACCCCTTGGGAGCTGGTGGAAACCTGGCCAGTGCCAGGGCTGGGGGATGCTGGCTGGATTTGCTGAGTCCCAGCAGCTACAGCTGTCCCCGTGCTGCTGGCTCTGGGTGTTGGCTCTACCTGCTCCACACCATCCAGTGCTGTGCTCAGGTGTGAAGCTGCCCCCTTCCCTAACTGAGCAGTCTTCTCTTTCTGTCTGAACTTGCAGCCATGAGTCTGAACAGATTCATTGTTTGCCTCTCTTGGCGGTTGATTTCTACATATTGGAGGAAATGGGCTTTCCCCTAGAGTTATTTTCAATTGGTTTTTATTTTTTGCAGGTGCTGCTTCTTAGCTAAAATGAAATTTAACTGTGTTCACTTTCTCTTTTTCTTCTCATCATTCTGTTTTAGAAACACAAGTCATAGGAAGAGCCAGGAGAATCTTGGGCTTTTCTCCTATTATCATAGGAAGACATGTTAGAAATATTTGTATGTTGTATTTGGAAGACATACCAAGAAATTAAGGAAAAGCTGTCTCTTCACTTGTCTGTACAGTACACCGGCCAAAGGAAGCCATTGGTGCATAAATACCAATGTCCTGTACTCATACCAAAGATTTTATTAACTAGCTTCAACAGTAATTGCCTTGCCTCCGGATGTATTCAGAATTTCAGCTATAAATGTCCTTCTTTATGGGAATGGACCGTTTATTTTTGTAAAGGCTTATTTTAAAGTATTTATCATTTGTATAAAAAACTATTTTTAATATAAGCTTTAAAATGGTCTCTTAAGTGAGCATGGGTCTGAAGCCATGTTTGCATATGTGTTTTCTATACTGGAATGAAGGATCACAACTGTTTGAAGAACTCTGGGCTGTCTTTTGTGAGAATTAATTTAAGAAAAGCACTTAAACACATGCACTCAAAGCCTTACTAAGAAATGGATCTCTGTCTCAGAACTGTCTGTTTTGTCTAGATCCCTTATAGTCACTGCCTGAGCTCAGGTGGGCACTGGCACCTGTGTAAAGTTTATGGGGGCCAGTTCCCTTCATGTGTGCCTTGTATTGACTGTGTCTTCTGATCCCTGTTGGTGCCTCACGCCAGCCTGCCTTGTTCCAGTCACACTCAGCTGCTGGCCCTGGTTTGAATGCCCTGGAGCTGGTGCAGGCTGGTTCCCAGCCCATGGGGTGTTCCAGGGACTGGAATGTCTGGCCTGAAGCACTTCAGACTACCAAGAAAATGTTCCAGATTTATTTAGCTTTTCCTTTCCCAGTGGAGTGAAGGGAGGCTCTGCAGAGAGACCTGGACAACCTAGAGGGCTGGGCAATCACCAACCCAGTGAAGTTCAACAAGGGAAAGTTCTGGATTGTGCACCTGGCATGGGGCAACCTTGGATGTATGGAGAGGCTGGGAATGAGATGCTGGAAAGCTGCACCATGCAAAGGGACCTGAGGGTCCTGGTCAGTGGAAGGTTGAATGTGAGTGCCATGGCAGCCAGGGGGGACATCCCTGTCCTGGGGGGCACCAGGCCCAGCATGGCCAGTCAGGCCAGGCAGGGGATTGTCCTGCTCTGCTCTGCACTGGGGTGGCCTCACCTTGGCTGCTGGGGACAGTTTTGGGCACCACAATACAAGAAAAACATTAAACTTCTAGAGAGCTTCCAAAGGACATTTCCAGGGATGGGGCAGTGACAGTTTCTCTGGGCAGCCTGTGCCAGGGCCTCCTTACCCTCAAAGGGAACAATTCCTTCCCAGTATGGTACAGGAAAGTTTACTCTGACTAGGGCTATATTTCCTCCCTTCCTGAGGTTGCTTGAGATGAGGATGTCTCTCAGGGAAAAAAATGGTCCAGAATGAGCTATGCCAAGGGTTAGAGCTGGAAGGAGAAAGAAAAAGTGAGTCTTGGTTCATCTTAGTGTTGAAGGACCTAACAGCAAAGAATAGAAAATAATCTCTTCCTTTATTAGTACCAGTTATTAATTTGGTCAGTGAAAGTCAGGCTGCCTGGAAAATTGGCATGTGCATAGGCTGGGAGACATTCCTTTTCTTGGAATATTTTTCTTTCAGGAGCCTGCTTCTCTGCAGTACATCTGTGCAGCACATATGGATAGTGATAAATCCATTTTCAGCTCCTGGAGGAAGCCCATGTGCACCTGCATGAGAGTCAGGTCCTTATGGGCAAGCAGTGTTAGGGACTTGGGAATAAATCAAGCAGGGTCTTGAATGAAGCTGCTTAGCTGTAGAATTGCAGTTTCCCTGGCAAGTCAAGAATAGCTTGGACTTTGCTGCTGAAACTGTGCTGGTATTGATTTATAAATGTGCTTCACTCTTTGTGCAGGGAAGGTGTCCTGGCTGGGCTGTAGGTGGTTCCATGCTGAGGGTGGGGGCCATCCTTGGCAACACCGTGGTTCTCGTGTTTCCAACGTTCCCTCTCTCACCTTGTGCTCTCACTGAAGAAGTGAAAAGTTTTGCTTATCCCTGCAGCATTGTGCCTTTAGGGGCATTCTGGGCTAAGAAGCTGAGGGTCTGCTGGGCAGGGATGCTCTCCTGGAGGGCTGGATGTGCCCCTGGGGAAGGAGATGAGGGTGGGATGTGCAGGTCAGGAAGCCATTGGCTCCTGCCCGCTCAGCTTGTGCTGCCTTTGCCAGGGACTGTCCCCCTTTGCTGCTGGGGGATTTGTGCCTGAATGCTGAGGGGAAGGGAATGGGGGATCAGCTCCAGGTTCTTCAGTCCCAAGGCCTCCTAATATCTAGCAAAAAATCATCTTCCTTCCCTGGTTGTTTTTTTAATGAATGGGCATTTTGATTCCAAGTAAAGCTGAAGTGTCTCTGATTGTCCTGGTGGTAGTGTCAGGGCTGTGTCAATCCCAGGACAAGAGCTATCCAGTGGGATCACCCTAGGCTGATGTGCAGGTACTGGCCTGAGCCATGGAAATGGTTAAGGCTGAATGATGGGGCTGTCTGTGTGCAGGGAGCTGGGAAGCAAAGTGACAGATCCTACAAAGAATTTGCACAATTCCCTTTAAAGCCAGACTGCTATCTATAGGACTTGGTGAAGGATGATGTGCCTGATGAGCTGGAGTGGGAATGAAGTGGTGATTCATTCTGGGATGCACTGGGCTGTTTTACAGCTGCTGGATGGAATGTGCAGTTAAAAGTGCCTTTGCTGAGGCAAAGTTACTCCTTTTGTTTCTTCCATTTGTAATTTTTCTCATACTGTAATAAATTGAAAACATTTGGTCAAAATGTGCCGTGGTGGGTGCTTTTCCCTGCTGTTCTGTGTGCACAGATGCTTCTCCATGTTATGCCATGCCTTGGCTGTGCTGCCAGGACTCAGTCTGCTGCCCTTCACAGGGCCTGTGTCCTGTAGTAATTCCTCCAAATGTATGTCGTCTTGAATCCTGTAAAAATGTATGTATTTCTTTTTTTTAATGGGGTGAAGCTGGCAATTAAACTGAAATAAAATCTGAGAGAAGAATGCTGCTGTTTTTCCTGCAGTTAATGCACTGCTCTTCCTTCCAGAAGTGCCCCTTGGTTGTTGCCCTTCCATGGTTGCTGATCGACCCCTCCTGGGCTCTGGCCTTTCATGGTTAAATTTTTCTGGGTATTTGCACCAGAATTTTTAACATTTTCACCTGATTTCAAAATTGCAGTTTTTCTGCTTAGCTTGTTTAGGGATCTGGAGTTAAACAGGACTCATCAGTTCAAAGACTGGGTGTCTTTGGGTTAATCCCTGATTTTGTGTCATGTTGGGAGTTCCAAGGGTCACTGCCCACAAAGCCTCTGGAGGTGCACTGGTGCTTGCTGTAAAGGGACTTTGGCACACAGTTGATTTTAAGTGCTACTTTGACCACCCAAAAAGGGACTTGATGTAAGGAAAAACATGCAGACAGACTCATTACTGGCCTGTTCCTTTGGATGAGGGGGAACTGCTGGCCCAGGTGCCTCTATGAGCAGTGTTAAGAATCCCACCAGAGGAACTTGTTGCTGTAGCAGGAGGATCATGGGATCATAGAATTGTTAAGGTTGGAAAAGGCCTCTCAAGATCATTAAGGCCAATCTGGCACCACCACCATGTTCACCACTAAGCCATGTCCTGAAGTGCCACATCCACATCTGTTTTAAACACTTCCAGGAATGGTGACTTCACCACTGCCCTGGGCAGGACAGCCCTTTCCATGAAGAAATATTTCCTAATATCAAATCTAAATTTCCCTTGACACAACTTGAAACCTTAGGTGGAGGCACTGACCCACAGCCAGGATTGCATCCACTGCTGCAAGACTCTCTCTGGGAACAAGAGGGGCCCCAGAGCTTGGTACTGGATTCTGTTGAACTGGGCCTGGGTGGTCGTGGAGGAGGATCTGAGATAACTTGATCAAGAGGAGAGATCCTCTTCATCCTGTGCCTCTCTTTGGACTGAGCCCCTGATGAGTGGGAACTGGGCTCCCCTCCTTTCCCAGTGGTTTGTGGCCCTTTGGGGAGAGGAGCAGCTGTGTTAGCTGTGCTCGGGCTGGTGCCTGTGCTGGGCAGTGTGCCCCAACCCTCTGCCAGCTGAAGGGACCAGTGCAGAGCGTCAGGGGCATCACCAAGGTTTGGATATGACTGAAACAACAGCCTGATGAAATTACAAAACTATAGGGTTCAGGGGAGGGGGTAATTTTCCTTCTATCTTCATCTCACCTACTTGATAGGGATGTTAGAGGTGCCAAATGGAAAGAAATCAGAGGCAGGAAATGAGACACGTATGCGGCAACACTTCTCCAGTTAATTCAGTGCCACTGCTTTGGCATAAAAGAGCATTTTGGGTGAATCCTGAGCTGCCCTTTCTATTTTGGAGCACAGGCTGCTATACACCGTGGTCACAAGGAAAAGCTTTTTGCCGTGGTGCTGTTGATAAATCTTTAATAACATTGTGTCTAGTAAAGCAAAAACCTTTCAGACTCAGTCTGTGCTTCATGAACTGGTAACAGGTGAAGTCGGCTGCCAGCAGCCAGAGTGCCACTGCACCTGAAGCCTGGATAAATCACAGGCAAGATGTGTCCTCATGGCACCATTTCCATCACATCCTCTCTTTTCCGTAGCAACATATTTCATTACAGTCGGGTGGCTTTTTTTTTTTTTTTTTGCCTTTCAAGCCCTGGTTTTAGCTACCCCAGGGGTCTCACGGTGCTGCAGCCCTGGGGCTGCAGTCTGGAGGCTGCTCTGTGCTGCCAGCAGTGCCTCACTCCCCTCGGGAATGGCAGCCCTGCCACATCCCCAGGGCTGCTCCCTGCTCAACGCTCTGCAGCAGCAGAAAGGGAGAGAGCTGATCTTATTTTTGCTCTGTAGGCTCTGAGATAATTCATTTTAAAAGCTCCTAGTGGAGGTTGGAAAGAGAATGCCTGTGCCTCTTAAACATTCCTGATCCATAATGGGTGCATACAGCTGGATTTTGCTGCACCTGTGCCTCTGGAGCTGGCTCACAGTCAATTTGCCATGGCTACTTTGCTCTGCTCTGGAAGAACTCCGTTCTGCCAGGAGGTAGGGAGATAATTTACATCAGGTTGGAACCAAATTCAAAGTCCAGGTATAACAGGTAAAATTAGAGCAGAAAATAATAATAATAATAATTATTATTAATAGTAATAATTTAGATAGCAGTTTTCTATGAAAGAATCACAGTGGTATCTTTCAGGGTATTCCCAGGCCAGGAGCCCTGTGGGGTACAAGTGAAACTCATCTTGATGAGCTCAAGGTCAATAAGAAAACAAGCAGGAAGTAAATTCCCCATTCAGAGCTGGACAAAACTCAGCCCTGGATGAGTCCAGGCTGGTCCTGACTCTGGAAAGATGAACAACACTCCTCATTCCATCACACCGTGTGTCTGCAAGGGAAGAGGATGCACAAATTAAGCAGAATATCAACAGTGACATCAGGTTTGAAGATTCCAGGTTATCACTCTGTGTGATAACCAGGGTCCCTTCAAGACACCCTGAGGAGTCCTACCAGTGCAGCTCTGGGATGTAGGGCTTTCAAACCTGGTTTTTTTTATCAGCATAGAGAAGAAAGAGGAGAAGAAAGAGTTTTTATGGTGTATGAAGGAGAACACTGACCCACACAGGCCCGTCGTGGCTTGCTCCCAACGTTCCCCAGTTCATGCACTTCACACAGTTTGTGAAGTTCAGTCCTGATCCCAAGTCACGTTCCCAGGATTTGAAACTACAAGGGATGGAGAGGCCTGGGGGGATAGAGTCATTTCTTTCCTGAGCATGCCTGGTGAATCATGTTTTCTGACACAGAAAAAAATATCTCCTTTTTCAGGGTAAAGACACATAGCTGTCTCCCTCCATATCTTCCACAAGTCCAAAACAAATCTGAAGTATAAGGCCTTCCCAACAGCTTAAATTATTCTCATCCTTCATGCCAGAAATCTGGGGTAATGTTGGGTGGTGATGAAACCAATTTATTCTCAATTGTTTTTGGCACCAGTGAAAATGTTTAGCAATGTTTCAGTAGTCTTGGTGTGGTGCTTCCTAGCCTGGCACTGTATTTACCACTCACCTCCCAACTAGTTAAAACTTGTACCACTAAAAAGGGGGTGGGGCAACTTCTAGGCTGGAAGACAGGAAAAGAGAGGAGTGGAAAACATCGGGAAGGAGGCTGAATGAAAAAGGAACCTGAGTTTTTGCCATCTCCATTTCTGACAAAGCCTGACTTGCCTGATGAGGAGCCATTGATAAGTGTCTGTTCCTGGCTGGGAGCTGAGGCACTCTCCTTGGGAAGGCAGCCAGGTTAGTAAATAGTTCTCATTGTGAGAACCCAAGGGGATAAAATGAACCATGAAAACAGATCATCAGCAGACTGTGGAGGAAGAGAAAAGCGAATTCAAAATAACCCAGAGCATCCAGTAGGAGGGCAGGTAATTTTTTGTCACCACCCTGTTAGGGAGTTGGATAATTATTGGTTAGATATTACTTTGAAAAGATTGTATTCTGTGTTTCACAGCCTATCCTGCAATGAGACGTCAGTGACCCTCCCACTGGCACAGCCATGGACTAAGAACATCAGGAGTGAGGATGAGTGGGAGCACCAGGCTGAGCCAGAGGGGCTGGAAAGGGCCGGGCTCCAAAGGTCCACCCTGACCCTCCCCTGGCACAGCCTGAGACGATTTCCCCTTGTCCTGTCCTTTGTTCCTGGGAGCAGAGCCTGACCTTCACCTGGCTCTACCCTCCTGTCAGGGAGCTGTGCAGAGCCAGAAGGTTCCCCCTGTGCCTCCTTTTCTCCAGGCTGAGCCCCTTTCCCAGCTCCCTCAGCCCCTTCCCAGCTCCATTCCCTGCTCTGGACACGCTCCAGCCCCTCAAGCTCTTTCTTGTTGTGAGGGGCTCAAAACTGACCCCAGGATTGGAGGTGTGCCCAGCACAGGGGATGGGCAGGGCCCTGGTCCTGCTGCCACACCAGGGCTGGAACAGGCCAAGGTGCCCTGGTCCTTCTTGCCCACCTGGGCTCCTGTTCAGCCACTGCCACCAGCACCCCCAGGGCCTTTCCTGTGGGGCCCTTTCCAGCCCCTCTGGCTCAGCCTGGAGCTGCAGGGGCTGTTGTGACCCAAGGACAGGACCTGGCACTTGGCCTTGTTGAACCCCAGAGCACTGGCCTTGGATCCAGCCTCTCCAGATACAACTATGCAGCCTTCCTGTCTGACAGCAGACCAACACTCCCAGCAACCCTAACGTCATCTGCAAACTCACTGAGGGTAAAGAAATTGTTAACTAAAGCACCTGAATGGCAATTGAGGGGGATACAGAAAGCAGGATGATGTTTTCTGCTTCAGCCTACTTTATGTAAGACTCAGCATCAAAATAAGCTCCAGCAGTGACCTGGTTTAGAAGACAAATACTCAAGAGTCAGTTCCAGTAAATATGGTTGTTGTCACCTGCTTCAGTGAGAGCAGCTATGCTGAAAATCCCAGCCCAGGCTGTTCTGGATGCTGAAGGGACTAATGAGAAGGACCACGAGCAGTGCTCACCCTGCCCAGAGCTTATGAAACAGGAGCAAACGGCTGACCTGGCACGAACTGCTCCCCACACAGCCTGGAAAATTCATCTCACTTCATTATTGATGACCTCTTTTTAAAAGAGATATTTGCCTCCAACCAAGAACTCTGAAAGAGCACAGCAAACCAAAGGACGAGTCCAAGAATGAGTCAAACCTGTGCATTTGTTTGCTGCCCCTCAGAGATACTTGCCAGGATTTTAAAGCAGCACCTGACTTAAAAGAATAATAATCCTGTGATTAAATTATTTATACTTGAAACCAACTAGCAGATGCTTTTGTCTGCTTAAAAATACATGAGCTCTGAAGGTTTCAGAGATTTTAAAATACAGATTTCATGTCTGAGAACGTTTTGCAAATCTTACTTAATCACGATAAAAGGCATGGGAAGCAGCATCAGAAGCGTGACAGCCACGAGTGGCCACGAAGAGTCCTACAACAGTTGGTGGTTTGTAAAAAATAAATACAGGAAGTTGTCCTGCGTGTCTCATTCAGAACTTGTTCTGAGCTATGCTTAAATTAGTACAGCACACACAATTAAACAATTGCCTGCTAGATACTGGTGAAATACATGTCACAATGGAAATGAAGCCACAAAAGACACATTAGAAAATAAAAAAGAATGTCTATTCCATTACTAATCACACAAGTTGGATTTGTTTTCTGTTAGTAATTCTTACAGAAAATATACATGAAAATCTGGTACATCAGTGGGCCTCGAGACATAACCAAAGAGAAAGGTCAGTAATTAAAACTGTAAATGAGATGAGACACATGGAAGTCAAACTTCTTATGTACAAGGGAGCATTTGAAAATTTATGCTAAGAAAATTGATTAATACAAATCTGCATCTACGTGTAAGTGCAACCTAAAAAACTCAGATTTTTCAGTTTTTCTGATTGCAGGTATGATACTTTGGAAATAAGATGACTAAAATGTTTTTGTTGAAGAAATTCTTGTAAGCTACACCATTACTAGCAATAGTGTATTTAGAAAAAGTCCCTGAGCCAGCAGGTAAGAGCGTAAAAGATATTTATATCTCTATATATATATTTAAAAATAAAAATTTAAAAATTTTTTTTGCTTTTAGCCATAAACTCATAAAAGTAACAAAACTGCAGCAATCAATGATGGGGAGAGAGAGAGGAAACTAGAGAGAAAAACTCAATTCATTTTGCCATTTGAATTGCTGCTGACAGGCACTTGGTACCAGTTTAGCAGGTAAAATTCACCCTGGATCCTCCAGTTTACCAGTTGAGCCTAGAAAAGGTGGCACTTCTAATAAAGTTTCCAGAAATCTGATATAAGAAAGAACCTTGGATCCCTGGCAGTGCCCAAGGCCAGGTTGGACACTGGGGCTTGGAGCACCCTGGGACAGTGGGGAGGTGTCCCTGCCCTTGGCAGGGGTGGGATGAGATGGGCTTTAAAGGTACCTTGAATCCAAACTACTCTGTGATTCAAATAAATACAAATAATGTACAGAATAGACAGAAGAGCAGTTCATGGCAAGAAACCATTAACAATTAGGTTATTTGTGTCTGTGCATGAAGGTCAGGAAAATTTTAGTGTGTCCAGAGATGAAGAAGCAAGACAAATGATTACCTGTGAACAAAACTAGACAAAAGTATGCTGTTTGCTTCTCTTTGTCTCATCTTTGCTTTAGCTAGAGTGGAAAAAAAAGAAAAACAAGGCACAGCTACCTTTACATGCTGCAAAGGAAGAGCCCTGCTGGGCTACAGAGTACGTGGGCTTGGTGCCAAGCTGTGAAATAAAGGACAATGTGACCATGCCAGAATCAAAGGCCTGACATTTCTTACCATGGTGGAAATGACAAATTGCCACAAAAACCAAAGGCATGTAAAAAGTAAAGTCCTGTGAAGTGCTACCAGGTGATAGTTCCTTGTTTTGTGAGCTTATGCCACTTCTCTGAAAAAATATTAAGTTTCTTCAGAAATTGAAATGCCAGTCTTCCAAAAAAGCAGTGTCCTTGGGGCAAAATCAACTTTTCTTAGATGCCAAACAGTTTAAATATTAACACATGGGAAAATTTCAGGTATTCAAATGTGTTGGAAACTTGAGAAAGCTGCTTGGTGTGTCCAGCTTCTTCAGATTATTTTTCCTTCCTCACTGTGTCCAGTGCAAATGGCATCTAAAATGAATGTTCCAGGTCTCTGAAACACAAAGATATTGGTATTTTAGTGATATAGAAATTATAGTAAATGACACATTTGCTTTAAAAGGGGAATAAATTTTTCTGTGGAAAAGAATGCATAACAATAAAGGTGAAGCCAGAAAATGGTGGCCACTCACTTCCCTCAGGGTTTTGAGAAGACTGGCAACAGACTGAAAAACACTTATTTTTCAAGTTACATTCAGATGACCAGATGTGTTCAGCAAGGGCAATGGGTACAAATGAGCAAACAACAGCTGTAATGTTCCAAAGCAATAGAGAACTTTCACATTTACCAAGTCTGCAGCAAAAAGACAGGTTCTGGACACAACATTAGGCTGTTTAATTAGGAAACTGCACGTGTGAGAGCATGGAGGCAGGAGCCTCTGTTCTGAATTTCCTTATGCCTATTTCAGATTCTTGTCTCTGCCTCTCTCCTTGGCTATTGTGCATGTTTTGTTCTGTGAAGGCAGCTAAAATTGCAATAATCCTTCATTCAGCTCTCTTGGCTTTGCCACTGTAATTCTGGGGTTGATGCTTCAGTATTGCTTTAACATGTACTGCTGAAGTCAACATTCTACCTGCATTTCTGAAGATAGCTCAGATAATCTATGTGTTCTTTGCTGTTAAATTTAAATATTTATTAGTCTATCTGTAGTGACTATGGCCAGAAAATGCAATAAAACTATCTTGTTTCACTGCTAGAATTTCACAGGTTTTGGTTCAAGCAGAAAATTCCACCCACACCCTGTGATAAATTAATGTAGCTCTCCATCTTCCTAGTAATTTTTGCACTGATTTCCCCCCATGCTGTTTAGACTTTTGGTTGACTCCCATTCTTGTTACACATTTCTGTTGCACTGTTCATCTGCAGATTAAAGGCTTAAAGGCCTTGTATCTCATTTTTCAGGGAGAAAGGGCTTCCTGCAGAAGTTTGCAGGCAGCAGTGCTGTTCCATGTGTGTGCAGCACAGAGTGTACCATGGCCTGCCAGCCCACTCATTCCTTCTCCAGCAGGGCTCTGAGCCTGGGCTGAGGTCTGGGAGACCAAGAGCCAGAGCAGTGCTGCACACACAGACTCAGCAGTGCTATTTTACAGGCAGATGTTGCCCATGGTGCTTCTTGAGTTACAAGCCTGCAATTTAGGTTTATCTCCTCCCGAATCGCTCACGATGCTAGGAAGATACCCAGTTTGATCCCCACAACTCCTATATTTATCCTTCTGTGTAAGTAAAGAGCAAAGTTGGAAATGCAGGTAGAGCAGCAGCGTTGTTTGAAATGGCCAGATGTGAAGTGGCAGTGCTCATCTTTGTGGGCTGAGTCTCTCACAGTGCCAAGCCCTGGCCTGTGGAGGACAGAAGTGCCACACAATCTGCAGAGGAAGTGGGAGGCTCTGGCATGGGCAGTGTTACAGGTCAGACTGTTTTAACAGCCCCAGCTACTGGGAAACAGATTGTCTTTGGTGTTATGTAACAGGCTGGATGCAAACCTCCCTTAAAGAAAGGAGAGGCATCTGGAGAAAGCAGAACAATATTATTTCCCTTATTGTCTCAGTCAGCAGTACGGAAAAGGAGTGGCTAGGCCAGGACAATCCTTACACTTCCTATGGGTGACACATGTGCTGCCATCAACTTTTGAACTCCACATTCACAAACACACTGTAATAACTCAGCAGATCCCAGCAGCTTCTGCTTTTGCACTAATGTGACGTGAACTCAGGCATTTGTGAGAGCTTGAACTGTAGAGATCAGCCCGTGGCTGTTTCTAAACTGCCCCAGTGTGCCCTGCACTCCTGGATGCTGAGCCCTGCTACCTCCTGCTGCAGGAGACCACACTCACCTGGTCCTTACTGTCTTGATGCTGATTCAGCAACTGGTTTCTGCACTCCAAAGGCAGTGATAAAAATATTCACAACTACTATAATGAATACCAGTCCAGTTGCAAGGTTGTTGAGGAAATTCAGCTTTCCATGTTTTGCAGGGTTGTTAAGGTCATATTTTACTTCAAAGAGAAAGGAGAAAAAATATTTAATGCTGTGTATATTTCAAAATACAGAATAAAAGGTTTCATACTGATGTAGTTCAAAAATTTATCTTATGCTAAGCTATTTGGATCAGTCGTATTTAAAAGGCAAGCCAGATTCTGCAGTGTCAGTGGAAGTGCTAAAGGGAAGGTCTGTAATCACAAGGAGCCTATTAACTTCCAGTAATTAGCATCTAATCTCTGTGGAGACACATGGTAAGTAATGGATGCACTAACATAACTAGAAATCTTTTGAGTTCTTGATGTTTTGAAGCCTAGCTTTGTTGCAGACTTTAAGCATCTAAAAATTATTTCAGTCTTGAATACGTGAAGCTCGAACAGGATGAAGTTAAATCTCCTAGCTAAAATCCTACAAACCTCTTCACTAGCGCTGGATTATTTTGTTCTGGTGCCCTTCCCCAGCTTGTACTCCCCTGTACTCCCTGCTTTTGCCCTGATTCTGTGTTTAGAAAGCAAGGGCACTCTATCTGTTAAACAGAGGAAGATGTCAGAGCAGTGTAGCTGCAGTCCTTTCTACAGAGAGCATCTGCTGTGTAAACATTTTCCTTTGTTTCTTGCAGTTGTTTTTTGGTTGAACTGCTAATGGGAGTGAGGGAGGCTCCCACAAGGGAGATAGCATTAATTTAGTGTAAGCTTTGATTGCAGGCCTCGTGACAGCATACAAATTAGTTACATTGGGCTGATAATAGGTTTGGTTTAAGGCAGTGAGAGGTCTGGGGCGCTTGCCTGGTATCACGGAATCAATTAAGGCTGGAAAAGACCTCTGAGATCATCAGGTCTAACCTTTGATCAAATCCTATCTGCCCACTGAAACACCATGTGAAAACCCAAGAGTTTCCTGCCTCTGTTCTCTGGCAGTATGGGCTCTGCAGCTCAGACCCTTGGCTACATTCCTTTGATGCTGATGAATTCTGGAGCACGTTTTGAGAATGGCTTTTGTCTCTATTAAGGCTCCTAGTTCTCAGGAGCATGGATCACTGGAGCTTGTGTCTGCATGTGCACGACACGTGAGAGAAAATTTATACTGGGCAAGTTTTAACAGCAACGTAAAACTTAGAGCTCCTTCTGATGGGCACAGACACAGACATACAGCTGATGACTCCATCACACAAAATAAATCCTGTTACTTGCTTGTAACATCCTCACCCTGTTCCATACTGCAGGAGTGAAGCACAGAACCATCCTCCCTGTTGTTGAAGCAGTTAAGTGGTTGCAAACACACCCGTGATGCTGAAGTGCCAACAGCCAGGCTCACCTGGGGTCCCTAATTAGGAAGTCTAAAGCTGTTTTGGTTTCAAGGAAATCTGGGTGCCTATTCAAGTCCTGTTTGCTAAAGCAGTGTGGTCAAACATCACAGGCCAGGCAAAGCCCTGAAGAACAGTGTGAGGGAACTGCCTGAGAAGCTACTGCACACCTGTGCAGGCATGAAATAATTTCAGTTCAGTAGTACTTCAACCTTAAGTGAGTTTACACATCTGTAAAGCATCTGGAGGCTTGTGGATGCTTGCATCCCAACAGGACCTGGAAGGACTCTAGGACTGCCATGTGGATGGAGAATACATGAACTGGAATCATTAGCTCTGAAACATGGACTAAGAGCATTTGAGACGGTTGGATTAAAAAGGAAAGGCAATAAGGGCCTGACCTGGTACGAGAGTTAAAAGCAATCATGCTGAAAGGCAAATTGACACTTTCAGAGCTGTCCCTTTGTCCAAAGGAGGCTCAAAGAAGACAAGTAATACTTGTCAGTTTAGGAAGAGCTCTGAATTTTGAAGTAGAATTGCAGTAATCTTATCTTTGTAATTACAGTATTTAAGATGAGGGTGTTTGTGAAAATGTTCTTAAGAACAGTTATTCTTCAAGTATTTTATTATACTGGATTACTATGATTTCATGCCACTGAAACTATTTCAAGACATTCTTTGCTTTTGTCCCAAAAAGTTAAGGTCACCAAATCACTTTCAAGGACAAGTTTGCTGAACATTTCTCACATTGTTTTCGTGAAAGGCTCTTTTGAAGGAGGAAAAGCTTTTAATACCTCGTAGAAACTGTGAGAACTGGTAGCTCCCAGGATAAAACCTGACTCAAGGAAAGAAACTGGATGGTGGCACAGACTTTTGTTTGGCCTTGTGAGAGCTTGTAGAGACAGAATTTCATGGCTGGAGAGAAATACACTATTCCTGCCAGCCAAAACTATCAAATATACATTGTGAAAAGCAAGTTCTTGCTCTGATGCCTGTATCTTTGTGTCCTATTTCCTGTCTTCTTCCTATCTTTGGCCCCAGCAGGACAGCACTGCTCCAACAGTGCATCACCATAAGCCAAGGGCTCTGTCACCCTCAATGTGACAAAGATAAAATTAACAGCAATTTAAACCACTTTAGCAGTGTCTTGCAGAAACAAGCATTAAAAAGCAGTATCTCAGCATATACTGAGAAATTACTGCCCAACAGAAAGACAGGGAGCTTGTTCACAGCCTCAAAGCCCTGCTGGCACAACCAGGGAGATGCCTTCAATAGAGGAACACAGAAGTATTTTACTGATTTTTCCATTACTCTCTTCCCACACCTCCCATCATCAACAGGTTATTTTTTTTCCAGTCCCTTTCTGGAATCTCTGAGCCAAGATCTGGATTTTGCTCTTGCATCAACTCTACCAAATGCAGAGACAGCTGTATCCCATCTCTTTTGTAAGGAAGAAATAAGCTACATCAACTGGCTATTAATATTACAAGCCTGGGTCCCTAGGAACTTGAACAGAATGTTGTTTTCTCAGCTGTGATAAAAGAGCAGAACACTGAAAGATTGACAGGGATGCCAAAGGTGGCACCCATAACTCGTTAAATGCCATGTGTGAACTCTGCCTTTTCATTTACATTAGGCCCAAGGTTGGTTATCTAGTTCTCACTAAGGTAAAGGGCGAGATTTGAAGAATGTCATGAGAATAAATGATCACGTATCACTGGCAGAAATGATCCACAGCTGTTTCCTACCAGAGGAGGTGCCACTTATTCCAGGTGGGCAATGGTAGATGCAGTTTGATTGCAACACAGCCAAGCTGAAGACAACATGCCACACCAACACAATGATGGACATTTTAACTTTCACTTCCCTTCCAGAGTTCCACATTCATAATATTTTCTTATATGACTGATATGGAAGAAACACATTTCAGTCATAAGATGAAGTAACAGGTCTTGCCAAAAACATTGTTATGAAACTGGATAGACTGCATTATCCTATCTGGCCCACTGATGTTTCTTTTACAAAATTTCACAATTTTCCTTCCTCCTCAGGCTTTCTGGAGAGAAAAATATTCATAGTATGGGCAAATGAGTGGGAGGAAGTTGGTAAAAATTGAAGATTTCACATAAAGTTGCCCTGCCTCCCTGCAGGTTTCAAGGGAAAATCTGGGGTTTTGGATATTAGGAAAAATTTCTTCACCGAAAGGGTTGTCAAGCATTGGACCAGGCTGCCCAGGGAAGTGGTTGAGTCACTACCATCCCTGGAGATAATGAAAAGACGTGTAATTGTGATGTTTATGTACATGCTATAGTGGTGATCAGGGCAGTGCTGGGTTAACTTTTGGACCAGATGATCTTAGAGGACTTTTCCAGCCTAAACAACTCTATGATCCTAACCTGGATCGGATCTGATGTAAAGGCTTTTCAAAAGCAAAGGCTGTGTCTATTTACCATCTACAGGCTGTGTCCTACAAGAAAAACACAAGTCAGAGGTTCCTGCTGTTGCTACCTACCAAGGAATATCAGGAGCACTCCCACCATAACTTGCAGGGTGAGGGACAGACTGATGAGGACGATCAGTGGGATGTAGAAGGAGAAGGAGGGCCCTTGCTCCATGACAGCTTTGAGCTGGGAGGCGTTGGCCATCAGCAGGGCGATGTCCAGCATGCTCTCGGCAGCGCTCTTCTTGTTGGCATAGTGGTTGATGTTGATGGGTCTGTTCCTCTGGAACCACTGCGACGTTCTGTGCTGGAGCCAGCAGAGAGGAAAATGGTTATTCACCTCTCTTTTAGTTGGTGGTGAGTGAGACATCACTTGGCCCATCCTGTGATCATACGGGCAGAGCCACAGCAGTACTGAGATTGTCTGTGCAGCCTGCCCACCGTTACCCCTGTCCTCCAGACAGTGCCTGCCCCTACTGCCCTCTGGCACCTTTTCCAGCTTCCCTATAGGATCAGTCTAAACAGTCAGCACGTTTGTGCCCTGGGAAAAGGAGAGACTGGGAAAGCTGAAAAGTTTGCACCGAGAAGAAGTTGGGAGGGAAAAACCACTGTAACACAATCCAGCAAACAGCAGGTTGTTGTGACTAATTTACTCCTGAAGGCACACTTAGAAATACAGATATTTATTAAATTTGCTTTCTCTTGTCACACATCCAAAAAGTTCCTTCATTACTCATGAGTCTTATTTTAAGGACTGATGTGAAGCTGTCCACTGCGTGAGCTTTGCTTGCCCTCCTGTCCTTGCTACTCCCTCCTCTGCTGTGCCACTGTCCAGGGCCATCCAAACACCCATACACAGATGTTTTTCCACTTAACTATCATATGAACTGTTGTTGCCAAGAACTGCCCAATTACAAGGGGATCTTTTTTCCTCCATTTTCACATCGGCTGGTTTTGGTTTGGGGTTGTTGGTTTTATTTTTGTTGTTTTTTTGCTTGCCCAGAGCACTGCACTCTACAAGGATAAAGCCACAATGCTGTGTCATAAACGGGCACTTTTTTGGTTCTGTAAGACAAAACCTTCACTCCAAGAGTGCATGGTACTGGTTCACAGTCTCCCTGTGTCAGCACAGCCTTGGCCACTGCTTTGCTTCACTCCCCATTTCAGTGGTACACCCAGAAGAACTGAGTCCCTCTGAAATACAGAAAGGATTTATTGGTTAAATTTATTAAAAATCAAATACAGGCAGCTCTGCAGGAAATGTCCTTAGGTGCTGAATTTTGTGAATCACAGCTAAGCCCCACCTGGTGATTCAACAGGAAGGAAACAGCATTGAAAATGGAAATATTTGAAAACAATAAAGTACATTTGCTAAATACAGTAACTTGTTATAGTAAGGATTACAGCAGTTTTCTTTCTATTTGGGGCTAGTTATTAATGCAATTTTATGGGCTAACAGCCTTGATTCAAAATGAGACTGGACCAGAATGACCTCTGGGTTTGTAATGCCATAGAGCAAGCTTCCTGAAAATCTCGTGTTTAGGAATAAGTCTGAATTGTAATACAATGGAAACTTGCTACATAATAATGAAGCTATGCAGAACTAAAGCTGAGCCACACTGAACTTATAGTAGGGCTGCTCTTTACTGTGTTTTGCAATATTCTTCCCAATTAGAACTGTTAAAAAATGCTAAAAAGCAATTTTGTTTAAGAAGTAATTTGCTACGGTTTTGAAGTATTAGTCTTTCAGAAAAATACCATATGGCTATTTTTTTCCAGATCTTTGAGGTGAAATTCTGTGTTTGGAAAGAATTCCAGTTAAATCAAAAAAGGGAGAGACCACACATAAAAGGAATAATACAGGACTAAAGTGGAACACAATTCCAGAACTTTTATTTTTTTCTAAGACCAAACCTACAGTTACAGGATTGAACTAGCAACTTTATACTCGTATTTAATAATCCTTATAGTTGTAGATTTTCTGTCCAGATCTCCATTACCTACATACTGAAATTGCAAAGGGCCATATATGGCCACTCTGAAGCCAGACTTCCCCTCCATCTCAGAGATCTTGCTGATCTAAAAACAAAAGGGTAAAATATTCCACAAAGAAAAAAAGTATTCTTCCAACAAAAATATTTTAAGCCATATCAGTCATGCAGTGGATGATTACAGAATCACAGAACAGGCTGAGCTGGAAGGGGTCCACAAAGACCATCCAGTTCAGCCCCTGTCCCTTCATAGGAGACCCCAAAATCCCAGCCTGGGCATCCCTGGGAGCAGTGTCCAAAGGCTCCTGGAGCTCTGGCAGCCTCGGGGCTGTGCCCATTCCCTGGGGAGCCTGGGCAGTGCCCAGCACCCTCTGGGGGAAGAACCTTTCCCTGAGCTCCACCCTGACACAACTTCAGGCCATTCCCTCAGGTCCTATCACTGCTCACCACAAAAAGGCATCAGTGCCTGCCCCTCCTCTGCCCCTCACGAGGGAGTCCTTCGCCCCAGTGAGTCTCCCCTCAGATTCCTCTTCTCCAGCTGAGCAGACCAAGGCCTTCCCTCCAGGCCCTTCACTGTTCCCATGGCCTCCTTATCTCCAATGGATCCTTTGTAGACCTCCTCAGAAGGTATTTTGTGGGTTTTCCTTCAAAAAAAACATTGCATCACTTGTTCAGCTTAGCACTGACTCAAGTGAGAAAAACCCCTATCCATGGTTTGGAATGAATCATCAGTTTCATTTCCCATGGAAATTTCATTTTGAGGAGAGGGGTAGTTGTGCACCCAAGTACCAACCCAGTGTAGCACTAACAACTTCGTGAGAACTCTGCAATCCCACCTTGAGATGCTGTGGTTGCAGGCAAATACAAAAAGGGAAAAACTCAGCATGTGTTTGCATTTCATACACATCATGATTTTCTAGCAGCTTCAAAGCCTTGTGCTTAATAAAAAGCATTTTTATACAAACAGAAAATGCAAATATGACTCCATTAAGAAAAAAAAATCGTGGCCATCATTGTTGACTCCCGAGAAGTAAAAAAGTTAATATTAAAAAAGGGAAAAGTACAGTCTGCTGAGGGCCAAGCACTGTTTTCCTAAAGCTGTACTGGTTCCAGGATCCAGTTAGAATGTTTCTACTCACTAAATTACTGTAAAGTAATCAGCACACCTCATGATTAACTTGGTGAAATGAAAGAGTAACTTAAACTTGTTCACACAGCTACTTAACTAGATGTTTGCTCCTGTATAATTTTTTTCTGCCTTACTTTATTGCTACTCATTCCAGTCATTTGGTCTTACAATACTATTTCTCACAATTGGGCTGTGGACTGTTTTGTGTGGTTAACACACTGTTTGTTTACTCTAGCTACTTAAAAACATGCAAGCAAAAATTCCCACCAACAGTATCAATATTTGGAGTATACTGAATACTCCAAATTCACTGTGATAAGAGTAATGCTCTAGAACGTGCCATTTTCAGGCTATATGCAGCAAAATAATTTCAAGTTCCTACAGGCTGGTTACTTGCAGTATGATGCCAAGAAACTGCCGTGTTTCAAATTACTTTTATGTTCTGAATTACTTCTGAATTAATATACAGACTTCAACACATTTTTAGAAATAACATGATTAAAGCTATTTATTTCTACTATCCAATTCTTGTTCACCTTTCTCATAGCTCTTCTTTAACTCCTTCATCTAGTATGTCCTGTTATCTTGGAAAAACTAAACTACATTTTGCAACACGGTGGATGGAGAGCATTTTAATATAGATCATGAACGAGGAAAGCAACTAGATGGATGAAAAAACAGTTACAATCTGTATCTGTATGAACAGATCCTTTGACGAAGAGAGGAGATACTCCTGCCAGGTATAATTACACACATTAGTCAGTGAGGCGTGCCACGCCAACCCAATCCTAGCAGCAAGGAATTTCTTGCTTCTAAAAGCCTGACAGCTGCTTAAAAAAACGTATTCAAATGAATGGTGCAGTAAAAACAAACCACATCAAACCACTGTGTGACCACTTGTTCAGAACTATGGAGAGCTTAACTGGTCTTTTTAAAATTTGTATGCTTTGACTGCTTTGAAGGTAACAACTACACCTGCATTTCATGTCGGCTCTTCTGTATGAGAAGGCAGTGGTCTGTGGTGAAGGTGTGCAAGAGTCTGTTTTGGGGAGAGGACAGATGCTGGGACAGGCAGGAAGGAAACCAGGGGGGCCATGTTCCAATGCCTGTGAGCATTCCCTAAAGCAGACACACTTTTGACTCCAGTACAGAAGGTTCAGGCAGCTGCAGATGGGCTCTCCAGGTTTAGGTGGCTGCTGAGCTGGGGTATTCTTTCATTTCAGTGAATTGTGAACACTGGCAGATTTTTTAAGGTATTTTCTCTTCAGAGATGAGTTTTTTGAAAAATCTGTCCCCATCTCTTTTACCTTGCATATACTTTGTGTATGTGTGTGAGAGAGAGAAAATTAAAGAAGTATTTATGAAGTTCCCTGAAGTGCCACTGTATATCTTGAAAACAATGGAATAGCGTGTCTCACTGCTTACTCTTTATATGGCACTCACAGAGAACTTGAGTTCTGACAGGAAATAAGTAACAAAATGAGGGCTGCTTGCAACAGAAGATGAAGTAAAATAGGAAAGTTGCTGAAAAATTCTTGGAGCAGACCACATTGGGAAAAAATCCCCCATCAAGAGTACCTGTGATGCAATCACAAAGCTGTGTCAAGAAAATGAGAGAACTGCTGAGAAGTCAGGGGTTTAGAGGAAACGGCTCCAGACCACCAGTTTGACCTGCCTGTCCCAGTCTTGATTCACTTTGGGTGGGATTTCCAGGATTTATTAAAAACAGATTTTTGTTTTTCTTGGTTTGATATTCATGACTCCAAGAGTTTGTCAGGGAGGGAGGGATGGAGGAAGGACAGATGTGCTGCACAATCAGCCCAGTCTGACTGTAACCAGAACGTTTTACCAGTGACGCAGAAGAGGGTTTAGTACAACGGTTTCTATGTGGCAGAAACTTAGGTTGGAGTAAGAGCTGCCTTTAGAGTTTAGTCCTTTCCAAAACAAGATAAAAGACTCTTTTACCAGTCTGTTTTTTTCAGATAAGTAACATGCTCAGCCAACATCCTTTATACTTAAACAGAATATGGGATGAATACTTCCCAGTGAGGATGCCTGGTCATGTTTTGACTACACGGAGTAGGAAAAAAGTTGTGTATTCTTGTTTTTATTTTGATTACTGCATGGAAATAAACCATACGGGCGCGACCACTTCAGTAATTCCTCCTTACTTTTGTAAGTGTTTATTCTGCGTGGATATCCTCTCCCAAGCACCTGGGTGGGCGAAGCCCTGCAGCTGCGGCGAGCTGCGGGAGGGGAGGGCCTTGGTGACAGGTGTGGGAGCCAGGGGCTGCCGGGGATGCTCTGCCCAGCCCTGCGCGGCACACGGGCAGTAAGGGCATGGAAAGCAGCCAAAACCCAGCAAGAACCGAGCAGCACCGCACCGTGCGGCCTGCCCGGCCCCGGGGTGCACACGGCCCCGCATGGACACGGCGGGATGGACACCAGAGGATGGACAAAGCCCCGGGACGGACACCACAAGACGGACACAGCGCCGAGATGGACACCACGGGATGGACACACTCCGGGATGGACACCACAGGACGGAGACAGCCCCGGGATGGACACAGCCGCGGGAAGGACACCACAGGACGGACGCAGCCCCGAGATAGACACCACGGGATGGACACAGCCCCGGGAAGGACACAGCCCCGGGAAGGACACCGTAGAACGGACACAGCCCCAGGCCCCNCGCCGCCGCCGCCGGGCCCGGGCCCGGCCCTCACCCGCTCCTCGGCCGCCGCCTCCGCGCCCTCCGCCGCCCCGTTGAGCTCGTGGGTCTCGCTGCCGGAGTCCATCGCGGCTGCCCGGGTCCCCGCTGTCCGGCCTGGGGCGGAGGGAGGGGAAGGCTCCCCGCGAAGCAGCGGTTCCCAGAGCTGGACCGGCCGCTCCCGCCGCCGGGGCCGCCTTCCCCGGCTCTTCCCCCGCTCTTCCCCCGCCTCCTTCCCCTCCTCTCCCCGTCTCCTCCTGCCTCCCTGCCCCGGGGGCGGAGGTTTCCGCGCAGGGCCCGGGCGGGCGGAGCGGTGCAGCACCAGCGGAGCGGAACCGAACCGAACCGAACCGGGCCAAGCCGAGCCGAGCCCGCAGCGGCACCGGGGGCGAAGCCCAGCCAGCTCGGGCTGAGCCCCAGTATCCAGTGCTGGCCAGGAATCGCACGGAGTGTTTTTCTGTATGGAGGGAATTGGTAATAAATGCAAATGGCTCATTTCAGAAATCTGTCTTGACAAAGCGGAAGGCTGGAGTTTGATTTTTAACAGCTCTCTGATCAGTGTTTTTAGGGTTTTACTATCATTATCCTTCCCCTCCCCATCTCCCCCATTATCCTATGTAGTTTTGTCTCCCTATGCTCATTTTTCCCACCTGTGCTGTGACAAAGAGCACGTACAAAACCAATCAAGGTATAGGTTCGGTGGTGATGGGACATCAGGAACATTCAGATACACAGAAACAACTGCCAGCAAGAGCAGGAATGTAAAAAATAAATGTAAGTAATTGGATTTTATATGACAACATGGGATCTCTTTTAAAGTCTGAACTGCTCATCTGCACTGAAAATGTTCCTGAGTAGTTGTTAGTGCAGTGGGCTAGGAAACACTAATTTGGAGAGAAAATAAAGTTTGTTGTTATAATCCATAGAAAATGGAAGAAACAATGTATTATGACAGCAAAGACATATGTGTATGTGTATAAACCCTGCAGTTGTCAGTTCTTAACAAGTCCAAGGCTTGAAAAGGCACATTGCTTTCCTTAATTTTTGGGTTTGTGGTAGCTAAACTTCAGTAATACGCTCAGTGGGGGCAGCCTTTATCTCAGATATATTACCTGTTCATTTAACAGTCATTAAATATGCATGGCCCATCATAGTTGCTGCATTTGGATCCCAAGACAACCTGCTCAGAACCCTCTCTGGTTGCAAGCATCCAGTGACATTTTCAGAGATATATTTTTAATGACCCCCTTTTTATCTTCTGTACCTCCTCGGGAATCCGTTTTGAGAACCTTGTTTGGCCGTTGTAAAGGTTTGATGTGCTCTAGTGAAATTATCCTGCCTTAGTCCTAGGAACGAGAGGTCTGCTGTTTGGACAGTGATAGTGCTGAGTGATTCCTCCTGTGTGCCAGCTCACTTTGTGCTGCACAATCACCTGCCAAGGAGACCTGAGAGTAGGACCTGTTGTTAATCTGTGGGAAGTGGGTGTAATTTCAGTGGAACTGTGCTACAGCTGCTTTTGTGTTTGTGAGACACACGGTTTGAAACAGTCAGTTCTCTGTTGCAACTTTGCATTTGTCAGTCCAGTATAATTTTCTTAACAATAAAATTTCCTGTTATCCAGCTTTTGAGTCAGTTCTGCGGGTTGAATCTGAAAAAAAAATAAAGATCTGCTGCTGCTTGCGAGAAGGACCCTGTACTCCCTGCGTGGAAATAGCCTCAGACTCGAACTGTGGTAAGAGAGAGGCAGACTGGTGATGTGATCAGTCTGCAGCCATGGAATGAAGCAGCAGGACAACACTGTGCTAGGTCGGGCTTGTTTGGGTGTCAATTACAAAAAGAGAGTCTGGAAGTGTTGTCACAGAGTCAGGGGTTCTGGTGAGTGTTTTGCAGACAAGGTACTGGAGGGTGCACAGACAATCCTTGGGACCACTGTCAGAACAGCCGTTGGAATCTGGATGGGAATACTGAAAACAAAAAAAACCCCCACTGCTCTGCATCTTTGCATCTTAGCTATGAAAGGATTGTCCAGTCTCTATTAGACTCTCAAGCTATTAGTAATTATTAACCATTTTGTGTTTTTTTTCCTCGAAGTCGCTCTGATGACTGTGTGACAGGCGCAGAATGATCCTAAAACTGTGGAAACAATTAGAAAGGACAGCCCTTCTTTTGTGAAATGCTCCAGAATAACTTGGACTTCAAAGCTGCCCAGCAGCCCCAGGAATCAATGGTTATGTCAATATCAGAGTCCTGAAAGTGACCTGAATGTTTTTATTTACTCGCAGCTTTCATGAAAAGCCAATGACCAAGGCAAGGGATGGTGCCTTTCCCTCCTAATCAGTAGGACCTGGAAAGACATTTTGGAACATTTTCCAGACATTCTGGAAAGACATTAGGGAAAAGTTCCCTGTCCATGGCAGGAGGGTTGAGGCAAGATGATCTTTGTTGTTCCTTACAACCCAACAAAGCATTCCATGATTCTGTGATTTTGGTTTTGCCTGCTCACAAGCAGCTGGTATGGGCTTAATGCGTGAAGCACATGTGGAAATTTCCTGCCCCTGATATTGGGAAGATCACTTTCAGCAATCACGTTTGTCCATTTTGGATTCAAAGTCTTGCAGTCAGTGATTAAATGTATTTCCTTGCTGAAGATGTGGTGCCTTGCTTGGCACACACACGTTTGGAACAGACTTTTTGAGAGAGAGAAGGTTTCAAGCAGTGCTGGACTTGTGCCAGAAGGAAATGAGTAAGCTCCTACCTAGAAATAAGCAGAAACATCCACATAAGTGGTTTAGCATTAAAATGGGGACGTCTGGAGTTTGGGAAAATGCTCTGACCCAGGATATACAATTTACCAGTACTCTTCTGGATTATTTTTTGATGCATTTAGAAGTGTAAGGCAGTTAATTTTCTCTGTGAAGAGCGAGTACTAGCCATTACACAAAGGGTTTCTCTGTGCAGTAACCCTGGCTCCCCCTGGGCTTGCTGCCCTCCACGCACTCACACATTGCAGTGCAGTGTGCTGTGATCACAGCACAGCGTTTGTACACCCCAAATCAACCTCTCAGCTGCTCTGTTCTGTTCTCTTCTGCCTTGTGCAAACAGCTGTTCCCGCTGTCTGGAGTGCTGGGTGCTGTTGGGGAGCAGATGCCAGCAGGGCTGTGCCTGGCAGGGCTGGTTTTAGGGAGAAGAGGGGCTCGGTGGCCCTGGGGTGCTCTGGGAGTGCTCACGGGTGTCTCATCTGAATGTGAAGTACAAATCTGCAGCACGGCCACAAAGTCATCTGGAAACCAGAGAATTGTGCCAGGGTGTTTGTCTGACTGCAAACCTGGTGTTCAGGGACAGCCGTGGGGGTCCCCCCAGCCTGGCCCTTTACACCAATTACTGGCGTTCCTCCCTGGGGAGTCTGATGATCGTTTTTTACCTATTTTTTGGACGATGATGACAGCCTGCCAGGCTGTCAGGTGGTTGTACCGTTCCCTAGTTCTGGAGCTAGCACACTTCCTGAGGAGATCTGGCACTCTTGGCTTAGGCTTCCTATTAACTCCCTCCTGCCTTGGGGTGTGCTTACACTGCTGCACCTTTCCTGCTTCAGTGCTACCACAATGCTGTCTGAGAAACTATGTACAGCCTTGTAAAAACCTTAAAAAACCCCCCTTTCTTGCCTTTTTAAAGGTTACCTTGTAACCTTAAAAAAGGAAAGAAATCTCGGGAGTTTGGATAGAAAAGACTCAGTAGGAGGAAATAAAGCTCCTATTTTTATCCTCTGTCTTAAAGACTTCATAACTTTTACACTTTCTGGCTGAAATTGCTTAGCTTAGCCTATTTTTATATATTAATTTATCCTTTTAAAAGTCCTAATAGAATCTCTGCACCTTTTTAAACCACAGCATATATATGTGTGTATATTTCCACACTTGTACAATTAGAGGATGTGTTTTTAATGCAAAATTTGTTGTGGAAATTGTAGACTTGAAATTAAATAGCATATAAAGTTGCAAATTTGGCATGGTGATGCTGATCTAAAAGTTCTGCTAAACCTGAGCATTGTCTTTTATAAAACTGTGATGTATGCTAATGATTTCTCTTAGCTGGTAAAGTGTCTTGCTAAGAGAATCACATTTGCATGTGCCTGAAGCTGTGTCACTTAGCTGTGTGTTAAAAAAATACACAAATAACCCAGGGGTATAGGAAGTGGTGGTGTGTTTTTAGAGGATGTGCTGGTAATTCACTTCAGAGGTGCTGCATCTTCATCTAGGTAATGGATGAGATCAGGAATCAGTCGCATTTACATTCCCAAACTGTGTTGTCATTGTTTCATTCTAGCCAACAGAACTTTCTTACTATCATTAAATTCTTTTTATAGATTTTATTATATAAAACAGATGGAGAATTTTTTAAATACCTCTATGTGCAGACTCTGGGATTTAATGTTTACTTTTGAAAGATGAACTTAGACTTTTTTCATCAAATGTACAGGCAGTGATAGGTCAGAGATGAGCCTTTTGCAGTAATATATTCCAAAACAAGGAATTCAAAGAGAAATCAAGCCTAATGTACTTTTCAGGTACACACAGAGGTGGAGCAGTGCTCTAGGAGAGGGAGTGGAAGGAGGTTATCTGTAAACCAGAGTGAAGAATGCACCTGTTTAAAATGCCAGCTCTCAGTACAGGTGTGAATCTGAATTGCATGTCCCCACAGAGCTTGTCAGCAACCAGGTAAGTAAGAGAAGAATCAGGGCCCTAGAGCTACTGTTGGCAATGAAAGGACTAATCCAGTTAAATGAAAAGGCCTTTGTGCATGGATTTACTCCCAAATGTAATTCATAGAACAATGCATGCTATTGAAACACACTAAAAAAAAAAAAAAAAAAAAAGAAAAAAAAGAAAAAAAAAAGAGCAAAGCAGAAAAGGAAATAAGGAAATAAATGAGCTATTCAGAGGGTTCTTTTGCATCAGTCTCATGCTTTCAGGAGTAGTTCCCAGCTTCCAAGATGTACGGGGAGAGGAGGGAGAGAGGAAGGAAGAAACAGAGACAATTTCCCCACAAGGTAGAGCACCAGCTCCACAGGTGGCAGCAGTGCTGAGGCTCCCCAGAGCCCAAGCACCTGCCCTGCAATGGGCCAGAGGGAAGGCACGAAGAAAGCAGCCTTCAATGCCAAGGTGCAGCCCTTCCCCATTCATCCAGTCTTTTATTAACATTACTACCACTGAAAATAAAAAGGGAAGAGAAGAGAAGAGAAAGGAAAAGAAAGGAAAAGAAAAGAAAAGAAAAAAGAAAGGAGAAGAAAAGAAAAAAGAAGAAAAGAAAAAAGAAAAGAAAGAAAAAAGAAAGGAGAAGAGAAAAAAAGGAAGAGAAAAGAAAAGAAAGGAGAAGAAAAAGAAAAAAGAAAAGAGAAAGGAAAGGAAGGAAAAAAAAGAAAAGAGAAAGAAAAAAGAAAGAAAAAAGAAAGGAGAAGAAAAGAAAAGAAAAAAGAAAGGAAAAAAGAAAGAAGAAAAGAAAGAAAAAAGAAAGGAGAAAAAAAAGGAAGAGAAAAGAAAAGAAAGGAGAAGAAAAAGAAAAGAGAAAAGAAAAGTGAAGAAAAGTGAAAAGAAAAGAGAAGAGAAAAGAAGAAAAGAGAAAAGAAAAAAGAAAGAAAAAAGAAAAAAAGAAAAGCGAAAAGAAAAAAGAAAAGAGAAGAAAAGAGAAAGAAAAGAGAAGAAAAGAGAAAGAAAAGAAAAAGAAAAGAGAAAAGAAAAGAAAAAGAAAAGAGAAAAGAAAGAAAAAAGAAGGAGAAGAAAATAAAAGAAAATAAAAGAAAAAAAGGAGAAGAAAAGAAAAGAAAAGAAAAAAGAAAAGAAAGAAAAAAGAAAGGAGAAGAGAAAAAAGGAAGAGAAAAGAAAAGCAAAGAAAAGAAATTAAAAAAGAAAAAAGAAAAGAAAAGAAAAAAAGAAAAGAGAAAAAAGAAAAAAGAAAGAAAAGAAAAGAAAAAAGAGAAAAGAAGAAAAAGAAAGAGAAAAGAAAAGAGAAAAAAGAAAAGAGAAAAAAAGAAAAAAGAAAGGAGAAGAAAGGAGAAAGGGAAGAGAAGAGAAGAGAAGAGAAGAGAAGAGAAGAGAAGAGAAGAGAAGAGAAGAAAAGAAAAGAAAAGAAAAGAAAAGAAAAGAAAAGAAAAGAAAAGAAAAGAAAAGAAAAGAAAAGAAAAGAAAAGAAAAGAAAAGAAAAGAAAAGAAAGCCCGGCTGGTCTTTGCCAGCTATGCCAGTGTTGCAGCCCCAGTCCAGGCTTCAGAGCAGCTGTGCAGCAGCAGGGCTGTGTCTGTGTGCAGGGCTCTAGGGCCTGATCCCTTTTGGCTTTTTGTGCTCTCTCAAGGCTGAGTTCAGGTTCCTCTGTGTGCAACAGGACAAGTTTGTGTGCGTTGCATGTGCCCATAAATGCTGCAGAATAGGCTTATGAGTGTGACTGGTGTGTGCAACAGGGGGGTCCACATCTCCTGAGTGTGCAGGCAGTGGGGCTGGTTTTGTTCTCTAGAAAGAGTTCCTAGCTAAAGTTGGTTTTTTTTCTAGAATTTCTGAAGTTGTTCCTAGACTCTCTGAATAATCCAGGTTGAAAGAAACATCGGGAGATCATCTAGCCTAACATTTTGCTCAGGCAGGATCAGCTGTGAGGTCAGACCAGGTGACTCAGGGCTGGCTCATGCTCATTGGCCTTTAAGCATTTTTTGATAGTTTCTTTGTCATGATAATGTTCCAATATATGAATTTACAAATATAAATTTACATCCCTTTCATGCTTTCTTTTCCCAGGTTCATAGGCAGAAGCTTTTTGAAAACCCAGGAATTTGACAGTATAACTTCTCATTTGTTTGGTTGGTTTTTTTAAGGAAACCACAGGAAATCTTTAGGTCTGCATGATTTAAAGTGGTATCTACTTCAAATTCCATTGTGATAAACCAGCTAGGTACCAAACACAGATTGCTGTTTATTACTAACAAGCAGTTTAAAATAGCAAGAGAAAATTCAGTCCCAGATGGAATTCAAGGCCAGAAATCACTATTGTGATAACTTTGCTTGAATTTCACACAGCACCACTCACAATTTGCCCAGTAGCTTGTGGTGAACCAGAGATGGACAGCTGGCTTTGCTGAAGTCCTTGGCACTGCTTGTAAAACTGATATTAAAAGAACTTGACAGCTTTGGGATGCAGTGAACCCTCAACTTATAGGCTAGACTGGACTGAAACCATTAAATAGGAATTTAAAAATCTGTTTCACCTGGAAGTGCTGAGTGGCCTCAGCAGAACCTGTAGACATCAATTCTGCCTGTGGTCTGCATTCCCCTCTGCTGTTATGCTGAGGGCTGTCTCTAAAAGTACAAATATTCTGGTGTTTTACTGGCAGATTATCAGAAATACATTGCAAATGTTTCTCTCTTCAGGTTCTCATCTCCAAAAACCCGTGTATATGTGAGGGCTTTTTCTTGCAAGACCTGTTGCCTAACGAAAGCAGCGCCATCTGGCTTTGTCTTCCTTTTTTTTTTCCACCAAAGGTTTGATGCAGTGTGTAAAAATAATTCCAACATAACCAGTTTATTAGCACTGTTGTCACGTTTTCACTTCACTAGATGCTTATACTTGCAATTATTTTCCATTGTTGGCTTTTCTACTTTTATTTGCTGAGAGACTCTTGTGTTTGTTAAATCTTGAGGGTTGCAGTCAATGTGAATAATTTTCTTTGACTTAGAGTATAGTGATCATGGAATTAATAGGACATAAAATAAATACAAAAGGTATCAAGAGTATCATAATGTCAGTTAAATGGCCCATGGATATAAAAACATCTTTGTATTTACAGTGTATTTGTTATAATTCCTATCTGTTTCCGTAGAAGCTTTGTAGAAGCTTACATGGAATGCAAGTTTAGGACAGCTGCCCCATTAAGATGCATATTTTACTTTTTTAACTTTGCTGTGACAGTTTCTACCATTGCCCAGCTCTGCTGCCAACATCTCTGTTTAATGCTCCCATTACTCATGTGAAGGAGTTGAACATCAGTCCAGTGTTAATGAAACACTGAGGCGTGGAGGAAATTACTCATAGTTAAACAGGGCTTTGACCTGCAAATGTGATTTTTAAACCCCCTGTCTAGTTGGAGATTAAAATCAATAGTTGTGCTTCTACCTAAAGAAAAGCTTTCACTGAGCATTCTACTGCTGAATCTGCCTGAAAGCTGAGCCCTGGTTAATTCAGCTCCCTGAGGGTCTGAGGATGGAGCTGTTCCCCATCTACCCCAGGGATGTCCAGATTGTATTGATAAGGCTGAGGTCCCTCTGGTCTGCAGGGTGAAGATGCATCTTAACTTTAAAACATAGGCCTTAAAGGAGGTGTGTTGGTAGCTCTAGATAAAAACTTGGGGTTATGCCCAGGTGTGGAAGAAGTTTAAGGTCTCAGCCCAGCGTGGAGCTGCTCAGTGGTGCTTTGGGAGCATAGGGAAAGCCAATCCAAAATCACTCCTTCCCTGACCCAGCAAATATTGTCAGGGGCAGTGACGTGACTGCAGTGGGAGAGGCAGAGCACCCCAACCCTGACAGTGACAGAGCCCTGGTGACACAGTCTGGGCACAGCTCTGAGCCACTCCTGGTGGCAAAGGAGTTGGCTGGGTGCTCTGCCAGCTGCCCTGCTGCTCTTTGTTAGGTGAAACACAGCTCCTCCTTCATTTCAGAGAAGGATTTACCCCTCTCTGCTGGAGGGGGAAAGTCATTCTAGGCTGTGCATCTTCACTGAACCTGAGCGAATTAAATGTCTGAGGACAGGAGGAGGAAAAGTTGCTGCCTCAGAATATTGGCAAGCCAGGCATGCTAGTGAGAGTGAGCCCCACAGGGAAACCTGGCACTGCTGGCTGTGCCCAATCCCATTGTGATGGAACAACTGGGTGCAACCACAGAATCCCCTGATCTGCTTTGGGATCAGCTCCTTCAGGATGAAGCACTGCTAAAAGCCAGTTCTGTGCTGGATCTGCTTCCTCAGGGAGCCTGCAGTGACCAAGCACAGGCTACAGCCTGTGCTTGGAGCAGGCTCAGGTGTCTGCACCTGCACCCCTGTGCTCCGCCTCCCTGCCAGCCTCCACAGGCCCAGGGAAGGCTGGCCTCAAGGCGAGGAGGCAGGCAGAATTTAATCTTTTGGGCTAGAGCTGTCTCTGCTGCAGGACTGTAGTGAATCACTGCAGTGCAGTGGCTGCCAGGGGACCTGAATTCTGAGGCCCTAAATCAGTGTGATGGATTGTAAAAGGGTTATAATTCAAGGGGAAGTCATTAGTCCCTTCTGAGGATTTCCTTCTTGAGCACCACCAAACCATTTCTCTGACTTCCTAAGTAGGCAGGAGGATGGAGATTTGAATTTATCTTTCTCTCTGCCACTGCTTTTCTGCAGGATTAATACACAAACCAGAGGTAATCAATGACAGACAGGAAATGTCCTAACGCTGAGGCCAGGGCAGCTGTGGTTTGGATGCTGTTGTGTGCTGCATTTCTAGGCACTTGTTTTTTTATTTCAGAAGAGAAACTCTAATGGTAGTGTTTGAGAGAAATGGATACTTACACCACAATACTGGGCAGTCTCAGGACCTTTATAAAAGCATTGCAACTATAGGCACAAAATACAAAACAGCAGTTTTGAAAAGGTTACAAAAGAAAATGACCAAGACAGAAATGAACACCTTCACATTTTCAAGAAAGGAAAACACAGAGTTTCAGCCTGGCTTAGAAATGCTGCATTTTTGTTATATCAGTGATGTATGAAGACGAATGAGGAAGATGAGGAAGAAATCTGTGTGTGGACTCCTTAGCCTGGCTGCACCATGCCCCAGTCACCGTGATCCACAGCCTTGGTTTATGTGATGGTGTAAATATTGACAGAAGTTGTTGTCAATGATTATGGTTAATCTCCTTTTTTGGTAAGTAACCTTGCAGATTTCTGTGGCAGATGCTTCTGCAATGGTGCTGGCTGCATGGGAACTGAGGCATTTATACCTGAGCACAGACCTTCTTAAAGAGCTGCTGTCAGGAGAAATGCAAAATGTGAGAAACAAAGCTGCTCTGATGTACTTAATTGCTACTGGCTGGTCACTTAACTCCTAAAAACACATTTCTCCCAAACATAGCACACCTGGCATCAGGGTGAAAAGCTTGAAATTGGGGCTATTTTCCAAACCACCTGAGTGAAAATATCGTAGGAAAACTAAGGTTTCCAATTGTCCCAGTTTGAGGGATGCCAGTTTCTGATTATACATGTGTTCCAAATCATTTTTGTCCTAATGTATTAAAGAAATCAGAATTCAAACTACAGAAGGCTTCAACTTTGAGACCTTTGTGTCAGATCCATTGGTAGTTACAAAGACCACAAAATCTAGACACTAAGATGGACTTTAACATCCTGATTCCAAAAAGCACTATTTTTTGAGTGTTTTTAACTGTTTTTCAGCTTAGACATCGTCAAGTGCATTTTTATTAATTTTGGTGGACTCTTAAAAGCATCTATATAATGGGATAAAATAAGAGGTATGGGTATGAACTACCTGTGTAAAGAGATCCATTGTCTTCTGTTCTTGCAGAACAGCAAGGCTGTTAGGAAAAGAAATTACATATTTACCCCATTTTCAGGGAGACATGGGATCAGCGTGGCTTTCCAGGAATTTATAACTTTTTGGTAGCCTTAGGGCAAAGTCTGAAGGTGAGTTCACAATGTAAATCCTCCCAACACTCTGCCACCAGATGGTGTTCATCCAAGCCATAGAGAGAACAATGCAAAATGGAATTGCATTATTATGTGGGATGAATTATTGGAAACCAACATCTAGGGTTCTATTATTGTTGAAACAGCTCCAGTTTATTAAAGGAAATTTAATTCAGTAAGTATGTACAAAGCTTGCCTGTCAGTTTATCTGACTATCTATGCTACAATATATTCTCTCTCTCTCTCTCTCNGTCAAAAGAAGTAGGAAAGGGCATCTTTGGTCAGTGGTCTGAGTCAGTTTGTTCTGATGCTTTCCAGGGCACAAAATACATGCTTTTGCTACCATGTTGTAGTAATGATCCCAAGAAATTATTTGCTTTGCTTTTAAGCTGTGTGCCACGCTGTAGACAGCATTACTGTCCATTCAGGAAATTAATTGAAAGTACAATTAAGGACAGTTACACAAGTCTTGAAAAAAACACAGCCCCATAGAGCCAAACCAGCACAAATTAACCAACTGCACGTTGCAGTTCTTTAACCTGCTCTGATTCTTTGGGAGGGTTTGAAAATGGCTGATGTGTTTAACTTACATTTTTCACAAAGGTCTCAACAAAACTCTTAAAATCCCTCAGTAACCAAAGTAAGGGGCCCTATTAAATCATGAGCTAAACCCTGGTTAAGCAGCTGCAGGCAAAGAAAGTCATAAATCTGTGTCTGTAGGTGATCCTGAGTGAGAACTGAGGTCTGGGATTGCTGCCCTTTTGGGAAGGTGTGGGGGAAGCTGCTGCCCCTGTGCCAGGGGAGAGTTTTCCTGGGAGCAGATCTGGTGTGGAGCTGTGCCATGGTGTGCCAGGCTTTCCCTGCAGCAGGTCCTTGGAGGGGCTGCAGGTGGGCAGCACAAAAAGCAGCTCAGGTGCCCTGAGATTTCTGCTGAGCCTGGGAATGCACTGCAACAAGAAAGCTGCTCTCAGTTTCCAGCTCAAGTTAGGAGCCAAAAACCAAGCCTGTGGTGGAACATGCCTTCAGAAATCACTCAAAGGAAACAAAAGGCTTCTTAGTAAATGTAAACCAGGCCTGTAGGCAGTACATTTGAGGATACTTTGGGTTAGTCTTTCAAAGTATGGTTCTAGAGTGCAATCATAGACTTTGGCACAAGTTTTTCTGTTATGCAACTGAATTGGCAAAAGGAGAGTTAAGATACAAAAAGTATTTCTTGTGTCTCTCTGCATATCTGCTCAGGTTTAGAGATAGAGCTTGCTTTGATTTAGAAGCTCAAGGGTATATAGAGCCATTCTCTTCAAACCCAACTCACTACAGACTTGCTGTGGAAAGCACCTACATGTTGCTGGAAAGGCCAACAGCCCAATTAAGGAGAAGGTCTGCAGATGTATGCAAACACAATTGATAACACTTTTTCATGGGGCTATTGATTTGAGAAACAACCTGGCACAACCTGGCATTATCTCCCTAATACCTATCCTGAAACACACACTGGAGAGAGAGATAAACTGCCTACCCCACTCCAATACTGACATCCTAACTGGGTGGTGCTGTGCTACAGAGCACAGCTGTGGGTGCTGGCTGCCACACAACATTCCTGAGTGTGCTGGTGCACAGCAATCGTCCTGATGCATCTTTAGAGATGCTTTTGATTGCTGAAGTGAAGTCACTGATAGGCAGGGAGCTGCTACCAACACCATTTCCAGGTTGTGGGTCTGAGGGTCAGCCCCTTTGCCCTGTGCATCTTTTGTGGGAAAGTGCTCCCAGTGACCCTGCCTGAGCAGGGAATTTAGGCTGGGTGAGCCCACTGTGGTTGGGCTCTTCCAACCTGACCCATTCCGTGGTTCTGTGATTCTGCAGTGGAAAGAGACTCTGTATTTTCATGAGTTGATCCAGGTCTTGTTGAAGGTGAAGGAAATCCTGCAGTGAGCTTTTGCTGAGTGTGTTGAGTGTGAACCAAGGCTGCAGTAAAACACATAAAAATGTTTGTGTTCAAATGAAAAAAAAAAAAAAACAAAAAGACATTTGATACGTTCTATGTAGTTTGCATGTTCGATCTCCCTTGCCTACAATAGCTTTTCTTTATTTCAGTTTATACAGAGTCCCTAGATGTGGGTTTCTCTTCTTAGCTGGTAGTCTTTTGTAGGAATAATATACACTGGCAGGAGGGAGAACCAGGCTGCTTCCAGAATAAAAATATACTGCCTGTATCAAATGTCTCATTGACCTTCACAGCCTGTGTGGGGAAAAAAAACTTATTTAAAGTCTGTATTGCTGTGGGGTCTTGTTGGGGTGGTTTTGGATGGGAGAGGGTTTTGTGTAGAATGGAAATGCAGTTAAGTGAAGACCTACAGAGACAAATACCTTCGTGTGTGCTCTCCTCTGCCAGTGCTTCCCTTCCCCCTTTCTGGGGGAGACTCCACATGTTCCAAGCCCAGCTGCAAAGGTGACCTTTGGTTCTGGCAGAAGGTCTTTTCCTGCTGAGGTGTAGGCTGGAAGAGAAAATATATCCTCTTTGCAGAGTTTACCAAACCTCATCACTGACAGACGTCAGAGAGCACTAGGGAAGGGTTTCTCTGTTCAGACTGGAGCTGTGGGATGCATTTGTGCAGGTTCATGGTGGATTGCTGGGAGCCCTCCCATGGGGAATGGCCACCATCCTCAGGAATTCCAATCCTTCCCATAAAACTGAAAATTCAGACCAAGGTTAGGTGTGTTACTCATCATTCTAGATCTGGGCCTTGAATTAAGCTTGACAAAAACACTGATGCTCCTGTGAGCACTTTTCAGCTCTGACTAAGTGCAAGCCAGGTCCAGGGAACAACATCCTGCAAGTCCTTGGGAGAGATGAGGAAGTAACTCTTGGGTGGATTCAGGTTGTCAATTAAAATTTAATTATAGCCTTTGGCAATATGAGAGCAAAGGTTGGGTCTGAAGCCTTTGTGCAGTCCTATAAATAAGTTAAAGCCATTAGGTGCATTGGTCATCATTTACAAGACAGCTTTTGCCAGTAAACAAAATCAACATTGTGTATGAGCCTGCAGTTGTGAATACAACTGTGCAGTGACAGAACACAGCTCACCACTTTCTGTTTAATCTAAGAGCTCTGCAGCCTCCCCACCTTAGCCATTGCTTCAGACAGAATGGGTCAGGAGAAAACCTGAAACAGGACTGACTTCCCCCAAAACCCAGCAGGAGATGTGAAGGGATGGTAGGTCTGGGTAATGGGAATGTCCCTCCTGGGAGCATCCAGCCCCAGGCAGCTTGTTGCTAGGCAGAGGCACAAAGGATATGTTATATGCTCCAAAGAGGAGTCTGTACATTTGATTTTAAGAAAAGAGCTGAATTTCTGCCAAGACATTTACATATTTAATTTTTTTGTGCTGGTGTTTGATATTAATTTTAAAAGCAGCCCATCATTTGCCTTGCTGACTGTTGTGTTTTAACTGCAGCACAGTTCTAACACCTCCCATTAAATTTTTCCCCCTCTGCAATTAACTTATGTAAAATCAGGTTTCCAGGGTTTTTTCAAATTTTATGAAGAAAATTGCCTTGAGTACGATTACCGAGCCATGGCTTTTTGCAGTGTGCTTGTTCATTCTCTTACACAGTTAAACATGTGTTATTAAAATGCAATAGTGGTAACATCATGCAGCTGCAATTACATTATGGAAACATTATCTTCATGGAATGATGGGACTTCAGGGACAGAGCATAGTACAGGTTTCCACAAAAGCTTCCTGAGGTTGTTTTACCAGCATGATTATGTCTCTCTAGGCATGCCTTGAGACTTCTGCAGTGCTCTTAGACTGAATGCATAATAATAATCATAATAATAAAACCTGAAAAGTAGCTTTTCCTTAAACTTTGAAGCAATTTGACTGCATTTTTGGAGTTTTTAATAGCTGGAAGGTTTAAACTGCTATGGGAGTTAATCAATACACGTATCTGTTTTTATATACCTGCATTTACACACATCAGACACCATCTCTATGTATGTGAGTGCCCATGTAAATCCTGTTGGAGTACACCTGCTCAGTGATCAGATATCAACAGATTTCTTTTCCTTTCACTCTTCTCAGCAAAAGGGAGGCATAATCAATACACGTATCTGTTTTTATATACCTGCATTTACACACATCAGACACCATCTCTATGTATGTGAGTGCCCATGTAAATCCTGTTGGAGTACACCTGCTCAGTGGTCAGATTTCTTTTCCTTTCACTCTTCTCAGCAAAAGGGAGGCATCTTAGAGGCCTAAATCTGGCCTTGCCTGTTGACCTTGCTACTCCACTACTGCCCTGAGCAGCCCGTTCCAATGCTTTACCACTTTTTCGGTGAAGAAATGCCGAGTTTTGCTCTTCTTTTCCATTGTTGAGAAACTGGACAAAACCATAATGCAAACCATGCTGCTGCTGTGTCCTTGTGCATGGCTGGAACAACCCTGCTCCTTGCAATCTTTGCCATGCATTCATTGCTGATAACTGGGGCTCAAACTGCTGCTGTGATCGAACACACCGTGTGCTGTGCCATCCTGAGCTTCCAGTGATCTTGTTCAGGTGCAGGTGAGTGTACTGGGGGTAAAGAGGGCCTTTTCAGCTCTCTTTGAATGGGAAGTACCTTCCATGGCTGCTGTCTGAGATTAGCAGCACACCCAGCGCTGGTGCACAGCCAGCCCAGCCTGATGGGGCTCCTGCACCCCTCCCACATCAGCCACGTGTCCAAAGAACTCAGGTTTGCCACCATCCCTTGGGTCTGCACGTGTGCTTTGTCCAGCTCCAGGCTCTCTGCAGCTGCAGCAGCCACCTGGCAGCTGGGGGGAGTTGGCACACACCACCTGAGGATGTGCTCTGATTCGTGTTTCTGGACCTAAGAATCTGAGGGATTTGAGGAGTCCCGAAGTGTCTGGGGTTCTTGTTCCTAATTATCGCTTTTATTATCAGCCAAACAGTTAGGTATATATGTGTAAAGCATTTTTTTAGTCTTCTCTAATGAGTCATGCTCTCAGTGAAACATGGGTCTGTAATTATGTCCTGCCTTGGTTTTCACAGTGTCTAAGCATTCCTTTTACATTTGCCTAAAGCTTGTACTGTGACTTCTGCCTCTTTTTAATTTTTATTTTAAGCCTATGACGAAGAGAAACAATTTAAAAACCATTAGAGTGTTGTCCTTGATGATGGGCTCATCAGAGAACAGCTCGTAACACTCTCCTAGGACAAGAATTATTGGGCATCTTCAAAGCTCAGCTGACAGAAGCCAACAAGCAAGGGAATTAGCCTGATCTGTGGGGCAGAAGAAATCCCTCTTTGCGATTGCCAAAGCAGAATAAAAAAGGACCATTATTGGTGTGAGGGAAGGATCCTCCAGCGGGGCCCTGGCTGCCAGCCTGCATTGTGAGACGTGGATTATCCACCACTGGAGGTCTGCTAAGAACAGGCTGGAACAACCTGTAACTTGGCAGGCGTGGTGCATGCCTTGAGGAGCCTGCCTCAGAGCATGGGGCTGGCCTGGGTGACCTCTCTGCAGTGCTGTTTCATCCCTGCTGCTCCCAGAGAGTTGTCTTTTTTTGCTCTTGGCAGGTGGTACAAATGGAAGTGCCTGTGGGTAGCTGAGCAACATCTCCGTCTAGTTCTGAAGTTTTGCCCCCGAAAGTCATTTCTTCTGTCTTTGTCTGTGAGAAAATAGAGAAATAGAGACGTGGAGGTTGGTTCAGATCCGGGGGGAAGGCTGCAGAGATGGAGAGGAGCATGCAGCTCGGGTGGGAGCCTGGAGAGGGAGAGCCCTTGAGCTGTTCCCATGGCACTGCCCTCCAAAGGTCCCCACACTCAGAACTGGGAGAGCAGATGGACAGATCAGTCAAGGGAGCTTAGAGTGCAGGACACACACACTGAGAAGACAAAGACACCCAGATGGGTTCCAGGAGGGCCCTCCAATATCTGTTTAAATTCCTTCTGAATCTGTCATCTAAAAATTTTAAAAGAGTTGATCCAGATCTGGAAAGTTCATGCCTCTAGGAAAAGCTGCTGCAATTCTTTAAATCTATCCCATGCCCTTGTAAACCTTTGAATTTGCACAAAAGGTGGGATGTATTTGGTTTTAAGAAACGACAAAAAGAAACATGTATTTAAATTTCCTCTAATTCAACGGAAGGCCTTTTGCATTCTTAGAATGATGTATCCAGGTAAAGCTGGATGGGGCCTTAATTTGCTTGGGAAATGCAACCATCCTGAAGTGGTGGATGTTGTGCTGGTAATGGCAGTGGCTTGTTTTCATACGTTCTGGCTGACATGAATGAACCTTATTAAGTTATGATGCATCAGAATTTGTGATCCAAGAGGTTGGGGGTTTGTTGTTGTTGTTGTTCTGAGTTGTGTGTTTTTTTTATTTTATTTTTTTTGTTTGTTTTTTTTTGGGGTTTTTTTTGTTTTTGTTTTGTTTTGTTTTTGTGGGATTGTTTGTTTGTTTGTTTTTCTTAGATTTTTTTCGTTTGTTTTTCTCCAAGCAAATGGATCTCATCCAGTCCTTGGCTGAGCGGGGTGGGAATGTATCAAAATCACTCCTCTCTTCTTCCCTTCTGAGGCAATTTAACACCCAAAAGGTGTTGAAACAATTCAGCTAGTAACTATCCAACAGAGGTTTTATACAGAAGTTATTACATTTCTTTGTTATTTGAATCATTCAGAGTACCCTGGAAATGTCACAGCATTCAGTGAAAACCACTGACAGCTCTTTGCATTTTTCCTAGACTGTCCTATTATTGTAAGAAGTGCATCCAGTGTAAAATAATGTCATGAAAATAGGCAGAAACCCTCTCTCTCTCTTGATCAGGTCTAAATATAGCAAGAAGCCCTTGCTTAGTGTTTAATAAAGGCAGCTGGGGAGCTCTTTCCCAGGCTGGGGGCAGTTCTGCACCTCGAGCCTGTTGCTGCACTTCTCCAGGTGTCTGCACTAGGCAGGAATTTGTCCATCCCTGTGTCTGAAACTGACTCTGGATTTCAAAATCCCAGTAATTAACTCACCAGAAGAGATGGTCTGCTGAACTGTTCTGCTAGCTAACATCTGAAAAGTGTTTAATGAAAATTGTCTGAAAGCACCTACTTCCAGTAACTTATTCCAAGTAAGTCCATGCTTATGAGAGTGCTCAGTTAATCTCCATCACAGCACTCATTTGGCTTTTGGGGGTGATATTACATCCACTGTAAATTAATTTCAGGCTGCTGGATTTGTTCTAACCAATTTTCATAATGAAAGTGCAATCTCATTTATTTTTATTTATGTTGTAATTAATGACAGCTACATATTAGATACTTGGAAAATGGCTGATCGAAGGTCTGGGGTGATAAATTGGGCAGAAGTCTCCCGAAAACAAACTGCCAGCACAATCTGGAGCATGTTCTTGAGATCTCAGTGGTTTAAAGAAGGTGACCTGTATGACTATTATTAAATATTTCTGTTTCCATTGTGGGGGTCAAAACCAGTTTCCAGAAAAAAAAAAAAAAGGGAAGTAATGAATTAACTCATCAAAGTACATCTTGGTCTGTTCTGTAGGAAAGTTTAGTTGTTAATTTATTCAGATGAAGTCACCTACCTCCAGCTGTCTTAAAACGCATTCAGAAGAAGGGGAATATTCATTCTAGCAAAAATAGTACACTCCAAAACTATAAAATTAAGAGTGGGTACTAATTATTCCCATCTCTGCAACAGAAGCAACTGCAGAAGGCGTTAAAGCAAAGAGGGCAAGGAAGTAAATGTGAGTGACTCATATCACAGTCTTCAAGGAAAAATTTAGTTTAAAAGATAACAACCTAAAGGCTTCAGTTGAACCTGACCAACCAAGCCACAAAACAGGTAAAATTTAGGGTTGATAAAAAACAACCCACAGTGGAAAAGAAATTTGAAGCATCTTTAGACGTTTCAGGGATGAAATTAAAGGAAGCTGATCAGAGTGTGGCCGTGGCCATGTCATAAAATGTGAGAGGAGGGATAATAATCTAGATAAATGCCACAGCAAATGTAACCACATCCTATTTGAGATCCACATCACAGCCTCACCTGCAGAGCAACTTGCAATTCTGTTTGCAGAAGGATTGTTTAAATAAAAACCACTGAGAAAAGCAGGTAAGTGATAAGCCAGACAAATGGCAGGCAGGGAGGGTAGGGGTAAGAGGGGATGTACTTAGAGACCTGAAGAGAAATCTTGCACTTCTGTGTACTTTTGTCGCAGGAGCAAGTGTTTTAAATCAAGAGGCATCAAATCTGGTGTATTGAAAAGGCAGCACCCAGTTTCACTGAGGAGCCACTTGTCTTCAGAAGCTGCCTCTTTGCTGGACAAACATTAAGCATCAGAAAAGATGCAAAAAACAGCACCTAAAAATTTCTTGAGCTGCCATAAGTGACTGCCATCCTCAGAAATCTACTTCTTAAATCTAGAGCAGGCCCCAGGCAACTGCAAATGTACCAAAGGTTTTCTAGGCACCATATGGTGGTTATGAAAAAACCTAACACAGGCCTATTTTTGAGCAGAAGAATGGCAAAGAGGAGGGCTAAGTCTTGGAAAGCAGCATGTTCATGGTTATGAAACCCAAAGTGGTAGACAGGCTGAAGCCCTCAGCACTTCAGCAACACTCACTCGATATCTATTTATAAATCATTTTGCTAGGGGGACATTAATCAAGTGAGAAATACTCTTGCTCCAGCCTGCGAGTGAAGAAAGCGTCATGACAAAAGGAAAGCAAATAGAGCTATTTTAAGATATTGGGAGAGGCATTAAATGCAGCCATGTGCTCGCTGAAGGTTTCGGCTTGGCTGCTGTCTCTCGCCCCGGGCTCTGAGAGCCGCGGCGGCCCAGCCGTGCCCTGGGCAGGGGGCTCTGCAGAGCCCGTGCCTGCCTTTGGTAAAACAAAGCCTGACACTGCACAGCTCCCTACAGAAGTGCTGGCAAAGAGTCTCAGAGAACGTAGATAAAAAGCAGGCTGAGTGCCTTGAGGACACCTGCCTCGCATGAGGAGGGTTCTGTCGCTGGGGTCTCTCACCCCCCGTCAGAGAGACAGCGCCTGGTGATTTTTAATAAAGCCATCAGAGAGTGGCTGCAGGAGGGCTGTGAAGATGGTGAAGGGTCTGGGGGAGCCACACGAGGAGTGGCTGAGGGCACCTGGTTTGCTCAGCTGGAGAAGGGGAGCCTGAGGTCAGAACTCCCGAGGGGCTGCAGCTGCTCCCGAGGGGCAGCTCCGATCTCTGCCCCTGGGACAGAGCTGGGCCCGGGGAGGATTAGGGTGGAGATCAGGGAAAGGTTCTTCCCCAGAGGATGCTGGGCACTGCCCAGGCTCCCCAGGCTGTGGTCATGTCCCCAGGGCTGCCAGAGCTCCAGGAGTATTTGAACACCTCTCCCAGGGATGCCCAGGATGGGGTTGTTGGGGTGTCCTGTGCAGGGACAGCAGATTCGGCTCTATGGCCGTTCCAGCTCAGGAGATTCTGTGATTCTCTGTTTTTGCTGGTGCTGTCACTGTCCTTCTCCATGGCACTCCCAGATCCTCTGCTCCTTTTGTTGCTCTTCCAGCTCTGGAAGACCCCACAGCTGCCATGTTTGGGAAGGGTGGGGTTATGTGGATATTTAAAGGTCACATTGGGAAAATGCATTCCTTGCTGTAATACAGCCCCTATTCTACTACATTAATCCTGTTATATCCTTGACATAAACAATCTTAGGGGTAAGCAGATGTATTTTAAATAGGACACACTTGAAACTGGTCTTTTATTCTTCCACTGTTTCTATTATTTAGTAATTAGACCAAATGGATCTGAACCCAATAGCAGAATTTGGCACTGAATCATTAAGTCTGCTGCAAAATCTGCAAGATCACTGGAAAGAGCCAAATTCAGGAGTCAGGGTTTCAGTGCAGAGCATAAAGGTTTAGTTTTGCTCCCTCGTGGTTCAGATCAGGGTTGTTTGATCCACTAAACACAGATAGAGTTTCAATTACTTATTGAAGTTGGAGTCTATTGGTAAAACTAGAATAACACTTTAGAAAATATAGGTGCTTAAAAGAGTGAGCTTGAAAATTCTCCTGAGGTATTACCTTACTGCCTTATGGAGTGCAAGTCTGCCCCACAAAATGAAATAGAAAAAGTTCCAGCTGTAACAGGATATTGCACAAAGTGGAGAACTGAGAATGTTGTTTAAAAATAATAATAAAAATATTTTATTAATTGGTTTTATTTAATTTTTAGCAAACATTTTCTGCAAACCTCTGAAAAAGCCAAGTCCATCTGTACAAGAGGTATAGATTTGTACAAAAGATTTTGTTACTCAGATTTGTCCAAACTTGCAATGAAATGCAGTTAAGAATGCTCTGTGCCCTGTTGTCAAAAGGTGCCAAAAAATAATTGGAGTGCCTCTCTGATGCATGACCTGAAAGCCCCATGTTTTAGCTGCTTTTCCAGCTTCTAAGATCTTTGGGATTTTTGCACTGCACCCTTGATGAAAGCAGCATTGAAGAAGCAATGATATTGTGAAATGACACTATGTGAAAATGATAATCATCCCTTATAAAGTGCAAGTAGATTATCAAAAACCCACCTACACCTAGTTCCAGCAGGAGCAGTGGTTATCCTGCTTGCTACAAAAGCTGAGCTATAAAGCCTCCTAAAGAACCAGTTAAAGAAGGTATGGAAGGCCAAACAAAAATTAGGCATCCTCAATCAAACCCTCAATTGCTTCCCACAGTGTTTCCCACCATTCAGAACCATGCTCAGCTTTGGTTTTCATGTCCTCTAGAAATGAGGGCTTTTGCCACTTTAGGCTGTATATTCTAAATTTTACCAGATGCTGTGAACTGGTTTAACTTGTTGGCTAAGGAGGAGCAGCAGGAGAGAGGAGGAGCAGCATGTTGGAAGCCAGCTCTAGGTGATGCTGTGCCCAGGTGAAGTGCTGAGCCCCCCTCAGCTCCTGGCCTGTCACAGGACAGCACATTCACCCTCTAGAAACTGCCTCCTTATTTGCAGTTCATTACATATCATAGAATCCCAGAATGGTTTGGGTTGGAGGGACTTTAGAGATAATTTTGTTCCACTCCCTGTCATGGGCAGGGACACCTCCCACTGTCCCAGGCTGCTCCAAGCCCCAGTGTCCAACCTGGCCTTGGGCACTGCCAGGGATCCAGGGGCAGCCACAGCTTCTCTGGGCACCCTGTGCCCTCCCAGCCTTTCATTAGCAAGGTACTGAAAATTGCAGATTTATTTGCAGTGTGCACTGAAGCACGCCAGCCCCTCACTCATTCCCAGGACACGCCCACGGTTCCCCAAAAATTAAATGCTCAGGCATTTAACTGGGAAAACCACACACTCCTTACTTCCCTGTCTGATAGCAGCACGGCACAAATACAAATACCCTGCTTTGCCCAGCTAAAAGGTGGCATTCAGGTGGTGCCCAGCTGAGGGCTGTGTTTGCTGGGTGCTGCCAGGAACCATTATCCCTTCCTCGCTTTGGTCTCCAGTAGCAACACAGATTTCTCCCCATCTCTGGTGTTCTGACAGAAGTCCTGAAAGGTTATATATAGTCTTTAGGAGAAAATCCTAGAAGCAAACCAATTCTTACAGTTACAGCAGAGATTTTGAAGTCTTTGAAAGCTGGCTTCCTTTCTGGAGGGCAATGGAAGAAACCACTGAGTTTGTCTGACGTGCCTGAAGCCACTGTGGTGTTCAGGAGCAGCAGACACTGTGCTCATCATTGGAAATAATCGATGACTCAGCAGCTTGGGCCCATCTCCCAGTGCTGGTGCTGGGCTCACGAGCCATTGATCTCCCATCCAACATGCAATTGCAGATCTCCCTCTTCCCCTCTCTCCCCGGGGTTGCACCCGTGATTAGGACGGATTGATCCTGTGCCAGTGAGGAGCTGGGGGTGTGCTCCTGTTTGTGGGGGATGCACAGGATTTTCTGAGCTCCACAGGGCCTGGGTGCAGCACACGTCGTGGGAAATGGAAATGGAGGGTCAAAGGGAACAACTGAGGCTTTTCTTCATTCTGCTGCGTCCTCATACAATGGAGCATCATTAAAACCTCCGGTGAAAGGATGATAAAGCTCACAGAATTTGGCTGGCATTCAGAAAAGGAGTTTGAGTGTTGAAGAAAACCCTGTCTTTTAAACAGTTCCTGTGCTAGTTTTCCACACTAACATTATCTTAGAATTGGGAGGCTATTATCAGAATTCCACCCTCTAATACAGCCATTCCATTATTTTGCTGCTGTGCACTTCAGATGACCTTTTTAATATTCTGTTGCTTGGCTGCTGCCTATTCTTATTCTTTTTGCTATTTACAGTTTTCCAGCCCCATGGGGAAGGAATAACTGCACTGACTAATAATGACAAATGGTCTGCTGGGGTAAGCAAAATGGTTCCTCAGATGGCTGCAGCCCAGTGTGTTTATGAAGTTCAGGAACTTACAGCAGTCTCATCACAGTGGCAGTCCCCCCTACTCCCACTGCAGTTTCTGAGTGTTTTGCCAACATCTCATTCATTTGCAGAGAGCAGGAACAGCACTAAGGAGCTGTTCAAAAAAAAATTTACAAGACGGTGTGAAACTGTAAAGAAAATGGGTATTGTGAATACAGGTGTTACTGGGTTTTTTCTCCTGTAGTTCATCACAGAGTATTTTCCAGAGCAACACAGTTTACAAGCAAAAAGAAATGAAGCCTTAAAAATGTGAAGCTAAGAAAGAACAAGAATCTGCAAAATAATCAACATCAGGAAATTAAGTTTATACGCCTGGACAGCAAAACTGGGATCAGAAATTGGAATTTCAGCACAATTTTTTAATGAAGTAAGAGTAGTACCAAGCAGGAAGGAAAATTGGCAAATACCTTTTGGTCTCTCTGGCCCTCAGGACTGGGCCCATGGTTGCTGCCCAAGCAGGACTGGTCCCCTCTGAGGAGCTACAACATCTCCATGACAGCTTGGCAGTGCCAGGAGATGCCTCACTCTGCCCTGGAAGGCTGGCCTGGGAGCTGGGAGCTCTGTCCTGCTTTCAAAAGTTCATTTGAAAAGAACTAAATGTTAGCAGAATTCTGAAGATATGTTATTGGTAGTGTTGGGTACGTGGCTGAATTCCAGGGGATGGATTTCCAGCAGAGAATTAGTAGTGTGTGTGATAGTAGCTCATTATGGATGTTTGTGTTTGTGAAGGAATTCCTCTACACCTGCAGGATTGAAACAGAGCAGACACATCCTTCAAGTACCTTAAGGGGGCTTATAAAAAAGTTGGGGAGTGACTTTTTACATGGGCAGATAGTGATAGGACAAGGGGGAACGTGTCTACATTTGGATTAGATATTAGGAAGGAATTGTTCCCTGTGAGGGAGGTGGGACCCTGGCACAGGGTGCCCAGAGAAGCTGTGGCTGCCCCTGGATCCCTGGAATGTCCAAGGCCAGGTTGGACACTGGGGCTGGGAGCAGCCTGGGACAGTGGGAGGTGTCACTGGATGGGCTTTAAGGTCCCTTCCAACCCAAGCCATTCTCTGCTCTGTGATATTTGCACACTTGAAGAAGCAGAAGAGGAGTATGAGGGTATGACAGGATTCCATTTTCTCATGCTGTTGTACCACTGTGACTCTGTTAAGGTGGGAAGGGCAGCATTCCTGGGCTGCAGAGTGTTTTTCCTTTGCTTATTTAGCATTTGGCACAGGGTAGAAGCTGTTACACTCACTGTAGTTCTGAAGAATCATAGGATCATTAAGGTTGGAAAAGACCTCCAAGGTCATCAAGCCTTCAGCCAAATCCCCCCATGGTCACTAAACCACCTTGCAAAGTGCCATGTCTGCTCTTATTTTGAACAGCCCAGGACTCCACCACGTCCCAGGGCTGTTCCGATGCTTTGCCACTCTTTCAGTGAATTTTTTTTCCCCCAATATCCAGCCCGACCCTCCCCTAGTGGAACCTGAGGCTGTTTCCTCTTGTCCTATCACTTTTTATGTGGGAGAAGAGATTGAGACCTGCTGGCTCCAGCCTCCTGTCAGGGAGCTGTGGAGAGCAAGGAGGGCCAGAGCTGTTGCCTGAGAAAGGCAGATATCTATAAATAAAGTGCATCAGATGTAGAACCTGATAAGGAGAGAGGAGAGTGTGCAAAGTGTGCTCTGTGAGCCAAATGAAAACATATGGCTTAAGCTTGGGTTGTGTGTGCTGCAATTAACACTGTAAAGGTTATCTGAATATTTTCCTCCCATAGCAAGAACCAAAATTATCCCTTTCATCCCAGAATTAGGAGAAACAAGAGAAATACAGACTCCCCAGGAGTTGGTTTGCAGCCCAGTCCCCTGGGAGAGGATGGGAGAGGGTGAGACACCCCTGACACTCAGCAGAGGAATCCCAGTTATGTCTCCTCTCTGCCAAGTCCAAATCTGTCTCTTGTGAGAATGCTGCTGGATTGGTAACATTCAGCATCAAGGACTTTGTGCTCAGCGAGTCACTGGCTCCCCAATGGAGGTGTCTGGGGGGTGATTTCTGGGGCCAAAGGGAAATGAAGAGCCTTTCTCTCCTCCACCAGCCCCCAGTGCACAAAGAGAACTTTTCCTCTAAAGCTATTTCTGCTTCACATTTGCCCTAACCAAAAGGAAGGGACTCATGCCCTTATTGGCCTGTGGAAGAAATCTCAGATGCAGGTGCATGAATTCTCAAAGCAGCTGGAGTGGGGTCGTGGCTCTCCTTGCAAGGAACCACGTGTTGGAATTTTTCAGGGCAACTTTGGCTCCTCAGCCCAGAGATCCCATAACATGCAAACGTTACGTGGCTGCTAACGAGAGCAGGTTAATGATGGAGTGTATTCCCTATAGCTTCAGGACACCTGTGCAAGAGACAAGCCCAAAGGAGGTTTCCTACCTGTGCTAGGGCAGCCCCAAAGCCTGTGCAGCCCTGGCAGGGAGCTCTGTGTGCCAGTGATTGACTCCTGGCTTTGTGTTCCCTGTGCAGGGTTCAGAGCAGGGTCCCTTCGTGTAACGGGGTGGGCCACTGTGGAACTGCTGAGAAATAACGGGATTGAGATGTATCCTGGGACATTTCAGATGAATTTCTCCATGAAGGGAACTTGAGTAAATCAAATGTAATGTTCTTTGAAGCATCTCTAACTCAGTCTTGTAACCTGCTGCTGAGGGATGCACTAAAGCAAATGCTGTGTCAGAAAACCACTGGCAGTGTGGTATCTCAGCTGCTGCTGCACATCCCTGTGTTTGCACAACTTCATTGGTATGTTTCTGCAGTAAATAAGTCAGAAAGGGATCACAAAAGGGCTCAGCTGTAGCTCCTGGATGCTGCTGTGCAGTGTTTGCTAGCAGCCTGCCTCCTCGGAACAGCCTGGCTTAGCCAGGAGCTGCCTGAAATGCCACTGCCCTCCTATTCCTCTGAGAGCAACAGGTGCTCAGGGAAAGGCTCATGTCCCATTGGGATCTGGAGCATCTGGCCTTTGCACATTGTGGAGTTCCTAATGCTGCACATCCTCAGATGTTCCTGGCAGCTGTGAAAGCCAGTGAGGGCTGCACTTCCAGCCCAGGCTACAGACAGCTCCGTACAGAGGCCTGGCACAGAAAAAGAAGAGGAGGAGAAGGAGAAGGAGAAGGAGAAGGAGAAGGAGAAGGAGAAGGAGAAGGAGAAGGAGAAGGAGAAGGAGAAGGAGAAGGAGAAGGAGAAGGAGAAGGAGAAGAAGGAGAAGGAGGAGGAGGAGGAGAAG
>VZTR01033166.1:249141-260056 GCA_013400775.1 Chaetops frenatus
CCTTCCCCCTTTTCCCCATATAAAATCCTGTTTGACAAGCCCTTTTCCCTGTTGATTTCTCTCCTGGGATGCAGTTGGTGATGTGGAGGATGCTCCTGCTCCCTGTCCTTGCTCTGTGGCGGTGCCCGGAGCTGGCAGCTGTGGTGCTGCGGGCGGGTTGGTGCTGGCACTGGCCCAGGACCATCCTCCAGCTGCCCACAGCTCTCCGAACACAGATAAAAAGCTGCCGACTTTGGAGCATGTGCAGTGGAAGTAACGTGAGAGCCAGAAATACCCAGGAGGCTGATATTCAGTGAGGAAAAAGGAGCTGCTTCCTCAGGAGGCTGAAGAAAAGCAACAGATGCACATCACTAGACACGGGTGGGTAGATATTTTCATGTGTAAGAGCAAAGTGGGAGACAGAGAGGAGCTGGAGCTGGGAAGAGGAGGCTGCTGTTCTGTAACACCGTGGGTTGTGAAGGCAGGAATGGCAGCAGAGCACAGCAACCACCTCAGACAGAGCGATGGAGACAGCACTGAAAGCATCACTGCCTCTGGAATACATCCTGGGCTCAGAACACATGTTGCTAGGAAACTTTTATATTAAAAGGCATTCATCTTTAAACCCTGGGAACACAGTAATAGCTTCTCCTCTGTGCTGGGGAAGCTCTTTTAATGTCAGTCCTGACGTTATTGAGACAAGTAATATGTGAGAGGGAGAAAAGTACCTTGAATTATCTTGGGCAAAGATGAAAATCGAACATTATTTTTAGATAGCTTGCAGGGTTTAACTGAGGGTTAGTCATTCTGGGCTGCCTAGCAAGACACTGATGAAACAGAGAATGATACAGCCACAGAATCTGCTGAGCTGGAAGGGACCCACAAGATCGCCCAGCCCAGCCCCTGTCCCTGCCCAGACCCCCCAACAATCCCACCCTGAGCATCCCTGGGAGTGCTGTCCAAACCCTCCTGGAGCTCTGGCAGAGTTGGGAATGTGCCCATTCCCTGGGGAGCCTGGGCAGTGCCCAGCACCCTCTGGGGGACGAACATTTCCCTGATCTCCAACCCGAGCCTGCCCTGGCCCAGCTTCATGCCATGACAACCATGGGTTGTCTGATGTTATGTGGAATAAGAATTTAAATGTGTCTGTAAAAAGGTTTTGTTATCCCAGCTCAGACAATAACTGACTGCCAGAGGCAGCAGGCATCTGGAGAGGAGAGCAGGGAATCCAATTGCTTCATTGTCACCCAGGGGCTTTCTGCCTTTCAGAGTTCCAATTTCATGCAAGTTTTATCTACAAGTCTCAATAGTTCATAGATTCTCCTTCAAAAAGCATCAAATCTCTTGAGGCTGTTTCCCAACGCGTTTCCAACATTTTTGCTGATGGCAGACCTTCTTCCTGAGAAGAGAAATCATGAGAGAACACTGAGCTACCTGTGGGCTTTTCTGCCCAAATGGGACACTCAAATCTGGCTGTAGTAGTCCCTAAGCCTAATGCAGTACCTGTTTTTCTCACGTGCTCTCCATCATGCCAGGTCAGTCAGGGAATTGCACAGCAGCTGCTGCTTTCATCCCCTCAGTGTGCTCTCTCCCTCTATGCTCTGGGCACACCAAACCATACCTGCCTTATTCCCCATGTCAAATTCAGAATTTAAAACTTGTTATATGACATGTAATGGTCCCCTTAAAAATAAACAAAGAGCCAAAGACCCCCCCCCTCCCCCCCAAAAACCACTACTGATAAGAGTATTGTGAGTAGTTGTATTTTTACATTGTTTTATTATTGCTCTCTCTGTGGGACAAGTCCCAGGGTGCTGGCTCCTTTCCCATTGTATGTTCAGCCTCTATCTTTGCTCTGGGGGAGCACTACAGCTCTGAATGATTCACTGAGAGGGGAGAACACCCTGCTACAGCTGACATTAAACATGTTAAGTGATTCTAAAAGTAACATCCTTGCAGTTCTGTGCAATGAAGCCCGTTGGGGGTTTTATTCTGGATGAAAATGACGGCCTTTATCACGTCAGCTGATAGGCCTGGAAAAAGCAGACACGTTTTTGAGCTCAACCCAGTTCTAACTTAAGACCTGTGTGTAATGACACCAGAGTGGAATTAGCAACCTGAACCTGTGGGATGGGGCAGGGCTTTTGAAGATATTCCTGCCCTGGAGATCAAGACTGTCAGCAGCTGTGGCACCCCATTGTCTTAATGAGTTTCTCTTGCCTGCCCTATACTTCTCCTAGTGTCTCCAAAAAGGAATATGGGTCAATTCAGTGTCTCCAAATATTCCAGAGCAGGAGCCATCATTACACTGCCAGCACAGAAATCAGCAACACCAGTTGTTTGTGGACCAGAGGTGTGTGCCCATTGAGGCACTGGTTCTGCAAGTGGTTATGCAGGAGTGTGACACAAGATTCACCTCTGAAAAAGAGTTCTTCAAAGAGCTTGCAAAAGTGTGTACCACCATGCTTGCCTGGATGGCAGATCAGTTTTAATTACTTGGTCTATTTTTATGAAATCTAATGTAGAAGTATTGCAGCAAAAGCATTCACTACATGTTTGTCAAAATTACCTGTAAAATGCAGGTGTTCTTAGTATGTGGTTTTAAAGTGAGAAGATCACTGAAATATTTGGCAGTAGAGCTAAGTAGACAGATAAGCACTCTGTTAACAAGGAACTTGTTATTTCTGTTCATACTTATTTATAATATTTATCTAATGGTACACATTTTAAAGGACATGTTGTGTCTACAGCTCAAAATACAGACACACAGGGAGCTGGACTTGACGATCCTTATGGCTGCCTTTCAGCTGGGGATATTCCATGATTCCATGGTAACCAGTGGGATGGACGAGTACTGCAGGATTGCAAGGTGAACAGCACATGGATAATGATGACACTGCAGGGAATCTCTCCCTCAATGCTCTACTCACCTGCCACGTACGAGTTAGAGAGCACAGGCAGCTGAGCACTGAATTATGACAGTGTAAAAGGGGATCAGTTCCTCTGAAAGCACGCAACGCCCCGACGTTACTGGCAACACCACCTCTCTTATGCCACTTGGTGGAGCTTAGTGATTTTGGCTCACAGAGATCCTTTTGCGAACTTACTCTTCAATTACACAACCAGTTGTCACTGTGTCTTGAAAACGGGCCAAATCCCTGCCCAGAAAAGTGCCCAAAAGTGTACCATGAGTTCTGATGAGCAAGATGCTGGTGCATAGCTGCTAATGACTTTGGTAATCATCTCTTCCCCTCTTGAAAACAGTAAGGCATATAGTGTGTTAATTCCAAAGAAAAAGTTAAAATATGGGCTTAGGACCTTTGAATTTATATTCTAAGGCTAAGAGATGGGTAAAATTCTGTCACATTCAGTTTGTTTTTCAGATTTAAAATAATGTTTTAATTTCCCTTGCAAATTTTTGGGCTGTATCTGGGTGGGAGACCTCACATTTGTTTGAATGCCTGTTTTCACTCAACAAGCACAGGGACAGTGAACAGATCCACAATTAAACAGGGAAATTATTATATCCCATGCTGATCCTGCCTTCATTTAAATCAATGGCCAGTCAGTGCAATTAAACCAGAATTGGGACCTTGGCTCAGACATAGCACTGGTGCTTAGAGCCTACCTGGAAACTCAGGACATTACAGCAATTTCACTCTGTTGTCATTTAAGCTATCTGTTGTTAAGTATAACTTAGTTGCTCTCCAAATCACACAAATTATGGAGTTTTAGTTTTGTGTGTTTCTCCAACACTTTACTTATTCTAAATTATCAGACAAATACTACTGTCCAATGAATGATACCTGATGTTTAGAAAATGCTGAATTTTAACACCTGACCCTGAACTGCAGACCGTGGTGTTTGGTACCCAAAGCAAGAGGTGCTGCTTTTATTTTTGGAGGCATGTTGTAGCTAAGAGGTCTCAAAGGCTCTTCCTAACCCCTCCTCCTGCAGGATGCCCACTGTCTCAGCAGAGTCGAGACATCAAGGGTTCGTGTGCTGCCTTTTGCTGTTGTCAGGGAACAGAAGGAAAAAGAACAAAGGACTCAGTCCTGGAATCTATTGTCTGTGGTCTGAGGTGTCTTCAATGGATTTTCTGGCTTCCTCTTGGGAGCTGGGAACGGTAATTGCAGCTTCTTTACACCGTGGTATTTCTCAATATCTTTTTTTGTTGTGTTGGACTGACAGATGAGAAGGAAATTTTTGACATAGCAATGTGGCATACATATTCATCAAATACAGAAAAGTGGTAATGTATCAATGTTCTTCTGGAGCATTATTCTACAAGGCATAAGAGTAAGAGCAAAATGCTATTAAGAGCTCTAAAAGCAATTCAGAGCTGGCTGTGACTCTGCAACACATGTGCAGCAGTGACTTGGTGTCCAGTGTCTCTCTACTAACTCTAATTACAAGAAAAAAAGCCACACGTGTAATTCTGCCCAAAAGGATGATGGAGCTTAAATTGAGTTAGCCTGGAGAAAATTAGGCTCATTGCAGGGGCCTTTTCACTCTCAGCAGCGCCCTGACAGGAGGGCGTAGCCAGGTGGGGGTTTCTTTTCTCCCAAGTAACAAGTGACAGGACAAGAGGAAACAGCCTCAAGTTGCCCTGGGGGAGGTTTGGGGTGGGTAATAGGGAAGATTTCTTCACTGAAATTGTCCAGCTCTGGCACAGACTGCCCGGGGCAATGGTAGAGCCACCACCCCTGAAGGGATTTAACAGATGTGTAGATGTGGCACTTGGGTTACTGGTGAACAAGGCGGTGCTGGGTTAATGGTTGGACTTGATGGCCTCAGAGGGCTTTCCCAACCCTGCTGACTCTGTGACTTTTTCAGATGTTTGCAGGGGATCCAGCATGGGGAAGAGCAAGATTATACCGAGCAACTGCATGTGACTGCCTGAGAGGACACAAGGGCACCTGTCCTGTGTGGGCCACAGGGCGCGTCCGGGCACTGAGCCCATGGATGGACCTCTCCATCCCGATTGCCCTGCCTGCTTTCCAGAGATGCCCTGGCATTCCAGCAGAGCAGGCAGCACTGGAAGGCCTGCTCACGGGTCTCAGGTGTGGTGTATCTCAGTCACCTTGGGACTGCAAAAAGCTCCTTGTCCTTCTTGTGACCCCCAAACAGGCTTGGAGCCCTGTGTGTCCCTGTGGTGACTCCCCTCAGGAAGACAATGGTGTTTGCTGCTTACTGAAAAGCACTTAAAAATGAAGTGCCAGTGTACTAAACAGGAGGCTGCTCACGGAGGGAGTGGAGAATGAAGGTTAAAAATGAAGTGCCAGTGTACTAAACAGGAGGCTTCTCATGGGGAGGGTGAAGGCTGTTTGGAGCACAGGCGTCGACTCCTCAGGTCTTTCGTTGCCATCCGTGTGTGACACAGTTTCTATATTACTTACTTAAGTGGTTAACCTTTGTAAATATTGTGTTGACTTCAGGTTCAAGCCACAGTAGAGGTGCTTGTGGCTTTTGGCTGTTCCTCACAGTGGTGTTCAGAGTCACTGGGACCAGTCAGGCACATGGGTGTGATCCTGGGAGCGCAGAGCTGGTTTGGACTCGTTTGTGACACGAGCCTGTCACTGAATGAGCATTGCATGGAGGGAGGGTTTTGTGCTGGGGCTTTGTGCTCTCACCACTTCTTCAGTTCATGGAAAAGCCAGGATCAAAGAGCTCAGTATAACCAGCAGCGTTGCATGGAGACGGGATCAGCAGATGTTCTTATTAAAGTTAGAAGAACTTATGCCCCATCTTTTATGTTAGGAAGAATAATGGCACTGTCATTACGTCTTAAATCTGCCTATTTTGCAACACAATGTGTTAGATGGACTCTTTGATAAAATACATGCTAAAAATAAAAAGTAAAGGCTATTCACTTGCTCAACTTGAACATTAACATTTTGGAAAGTCCTAACCGTGCTATTAAGTGTCACATTCAACAACTCCCTGATTTGGTCTATTTTGCTCTGTTCCTTGTTTTGATCTAATTCTCACATTGCTCTTTCCATCTATTTTGTTTTCATTATAAAGGTACCTGAGGGATCATAGCAGGAAATGGCACAAGAAGTGAAAGAGGTTTTCAAAAGACCCAATCTGCTCTTTGAACTTTTGCAATCCCTGTGGCCATGCAGGAGAATTGGGAAATTAATTGGGTCATTCATTTGGGTTTATGGCAGGCTGAAAGCCATTGTTTTCTGGCAAAGAAAAGCAGATAAATAATTAAATACAAACTTTGGAATTATGCAGTGATTTTAAAACAACTATTCATCATTGGCCAGATTTGGGGTGGGAAAGGTGACAGGCTGCCTGTCTGAAAAATAAACCTCACCTTCAGGAAGTGGCGTGGAGAGATGATGCTCGATGTAAATCACAGAATTGTAAAAATACCTGTGTTTTTGCTGACTAAGCTGCCCTTCAGGGAGGCCTGAACACAATTCCCTGGGCACAGCCAGCTCCTGGGCTGGGGAACAGCAATCACACCTCATAAATCCATACAGCAATGAAGATACTGCCCATTAACTTCTGTGCAGCACCATTAAGCTTGTTTATTTAAGGAACCTGAGAGGTAATGTGGTGGCATATTGTTATGCCTATTAAAATCTGCAGGAATTAAAAACATGGAACATTTTTTTCAGTCTAAGCTTGTCATGCATGTTAGGATGATGTGTTGTGCCAGTGTCACACTGCAGGGTGAACAAAGATGGGTGGAGCCCAGCCCCTCCTGAGGAGGGTGGCACAACACCTTCCACCCCTCCCTGCCTGGCTCCCTGACCTGCAAGGTGAGTTTGCCAACAGCATCCATCATTTTGACATACAGAGATGATTTTTTACACCTTTGTGATTCTTTTGTATGAACTCAGTGCATTACATTCTTAGAATCAGGGTCATTAAGGTTGGAAAAGACCTTTAAAGTCAAGTCAAACCATTAACTTGAGATCAGCTGATAGTTAAGAAGTTCTTTACTATAAAGGTGGGGAGGCCCTGGCACAGGGTGCCCAGAGAAGCTGTGGCTGCCCCTGGATCCCTGGCAGTGCCCAAGGCCAGGTTGGACACTGGGGCTTGGAGCAGCCTGGGACAGTGGGAGCTGTCCCTGCTCATGGCAGGGGGGTGGAACGAGAGAGCCTTGAATCCTTCTAGGATTCTATGATACTTGGACTGCTGTATCTATATTGTCTCTATAAACAAATAGTTAGGACAGAACACAGATGACCTAATGGAGAACATATTGTGAATCTGGGATTTTCAATGGTCGTGATTGTTCTTTCAAAGAGAACACAATTACTACATAACACTAGATTAGGGCCCATAGCACACGTGCAGGTGTAAGAGCATACCCTGGGTGCAACTGAAAGAAGCTCTCAATAGGTATTTGACCTGCTTTCAATCAGGTTATAAACTATATAAAAAAACAAGGTAATAGAAAACTGGAGACCAGTATAGAGGTTTCCATGGTCCCCTGCAGGTATTTATTTTAAACAAACAAATAAAAAATTTCTCAGTATCTAAGAACTCGAAAGTCAAGCTGGTCGAACTGGACTGAGCTTCCTCACTCAAAGGTAACAAACACAGAAGGAGAATAATGGCTGTTATTAAGAGAAAATGGTTATTTTTCTCCCTTTAAAACTAACACTAGCTATTAACTGGGACAAGCTGTCCTGCTCTGTGTTGGTGAGTGGATGACTGTTCCTGCCAGAAGTGAGGGGAGTCAAAGACAGACCTGTGTTAATCTGCTTGTCAAGTGGAAATGCCCATCTGTGCTCTGGGGCGACGTGTGCCTCGCTCAGTGCTGAGCACGGCGAGAGAACTTCACCCAGGGGATGAGCATCCTGCATTCCTGCCAAGAGCAGCTCTCCAGGTGAGAGGCTTGATTAAGGTCACAGTCTGAGGTAGCACCTTCACTGCCTTTTAGTTGAAACGTGCTATAATTTCCAATGCCATCTGCATACCAGTCAGCTGTCAGGGATGAAGCTGCTTCCAGCTTGCTCTGATGATGGTTGGTGATCTAACAATCTGGAAACCTGGAACTGTTCATCTTTTTTTGGTAATAAAGCCCTCTAATGTAGTATGCTGTGTGGGTAGAACAACATCCTTCTGTCTGTGTGTCTGCTGGCTTGCACAGGCTGAACCAGGACTGCAGGAGAATCAATAACGTGCTTCTGCCCTGGGTAAACTGAGGAAAAGTAGAGGCAACCCAATAAAATAGCTTATCACAGGGTGGCTAAGGTTGGAGAGGACCACAGTGGTGGCCGCCTGGTGCAGTGGCTCCTGCCCAAGCAGAGCCATTCTAGAGCACCTGGCACAGGATTTTGTCCACAGACAGTTCTGGAGTATCCCCAGTGAGGGAGATGCTCCCTCTGTGCAGCCTGTTGCAGTGTGAGGTCACCCTCCAGGACAGACATTCTTGTAGATGACTGTCCCCACTGGCTGCAGCTTTGGATAGATGGCAGAAACAAAGAGTGAGCCAGTCTGTACTTTGGGTTTCATTCCAGTCCACCCCAGGTGCCTGCTGAGCATTCCTCACCAAGCAGATGTGAGCTGGGGCAGGGAGCTGGCCTGGGACTGCCTGAGCACAGCACATGGGAGAGCTGGGCACTGGATCCCTCCCCAGCTGTTTTGCTGAGTTTTCAGCAGACAAATGGACACAAAAAGAGCCTCGGGCACCATCTGGCACCAGACAAAAACTCAGCTGTGGGAACAGGTCTTGTTTCGTCTGTGGAGTCCTGGGAAGGGGCCAGGGGACACCGGTGCAGCTTGGCAGTGCTCGAGTGTCCTCTTGAGGCTGGGGTGGGATGCTCCCTGCACCTGAGGGTGTGCAGATTCCTGCTTTCCTCTGGCAAACAGGGACATCCAGTCTCTTCTTTTTTCCCCCCATATTTTTCTTGATTGTGGGTTTTGGGGTTGGTGTTTGGTCAGCTCTAGAATATTCCCCATTTTCTCCTGTGCACCCACAGAGTGAAACACTGCCAGCTACATTTAGCCCTCTCACTGGCCTGAATGCTATCCTTTTTCTACATGGTGGTGGGAATTTCTGTTGCTGGGAAGAGAGTTCTAGGTCAATTTATATAATAAGTAGGAGAAGGTGTCAGAGCTCTTCACCTTCCCTGCTTTTCTCCTGGTAACTGCAGACTGCTCTCTGCCTACCAGAGCTCTGTCTGCAGAGAGGTGCAGAGCCCAGTGTACAGGACTAAACTAATGCTCAGGAATTTGGGTTTCTGTACAGCACACAAATCTGTGTTTCATGCCACAATGGCAAGTCCCCGAAATATCACTGATACTTGAACACTTCAAGAAGCAAACCACTGAAAGATCAAATGCGTCCATGAGGCTGAATTATTAGTGAACTGTGATTTGTAAAACTAAAACACCAGCAATTTTATTGACGAGAACTAGGTGGTTTCTTCTTTTACAAGGGTTTTTTAAAAAATCAGTCTTAACTAAAGATTAGTTAATTAAAAGAAGAACTTATTATGGTTGCCTGACAGTCAGCTTCCTTTCCCTCAGAAATCTCAGCGAATAATTACTTGGTAAACATTCTCTTTTTATTTTTCTTTATTAACTTAAATTTTAATTACAAAAACATATGGTATGTTTGTATGAACCTAATACTTGAGAAAGCAGCTTGGCAGTAGTGGCGACCAGAGTCCTTTTGTGAATTTTCAGAGCAGAAATGTCACAGCTGTCACAGGGTGCAGCCTTTGGCACAGCCAGTGTCCTGCGTCTCTCACCTCATCTGAGGGTGAATTACAGAGCAGTTTGGGTTGAAAGAAATCTTAAAGCTCATCTCATTCCTACCCTCTGCCATGGGCAGGGACACCTTCCACCATCCCAGGTTGCTACAGGCCCCGTCCAATCTGCCAGGGATCCAGGGGCAGCCACAGCTTCTCTGGGCACCCTGTGCCAGGGCCTGCCCACCCTCCCACCCGAGAATTTCTTCCCAATATCCCCTCTAAATCTACCCTGCTTCAGCCACTTCCCCTTGTCCTGTCCCTCCATCCCTTGTCCCCAGTCCCTCTCCAGCTCTCCTGGAGCCCCTTTAGCCCCTTTAGAAGGGGCTCTGAGGTCTCCCTCACCCCCAGCTCTCTCAGCCTGCCTCCAGAGCAGAGGGACTCCAGCCCCCCCAGTTATTTTTGGCCTCCTCTGGACCAGCTCCAACAGGTCAATATTTTTCTTGTGCTGAGGCCCCCAGAACTGGCAGGAGTGCTCCAGGTGGGTTTTTCAAAGCACAGATGGGTGTCGAGATCCCAGGCTCCTTCTATCTAGTCTAATTCCAAGTGTTGGTCCTAGTGAATGATGGGGTCAATATTCATAGAGTGATTATAGAACTGCCTGGAATAAAGAAAAAAACCAGGAAAAAAGGTAACCCTGGGTGGTGAGGCTTGGCAAGTGTTCTGCCCTGGCACGCTGTAGCACAGGTGGGCTGAGTGGTGTTTGCAGTGGCCACACACGAGTCGGTCCCTGGTCGCGATTTGCCTTTGAGGAATGCTAAAAGATGCCGCGTGGAAAGAGTATCCAGTTCCCTTCAAGTCACCTTCCCTTTGCTTGCAGCCGTGGATAATCGGCTGCTTGGCACAGCCGCCTCCTGGATCCAGAGCTCGGATGGAGCTGAGGCCCGCGCCCCGCACCAACCCCACACCTGGGCGGGAGCGGAGCGCTCGGGGAGGTGCTCTGGGGGAGATGTCTGGGGCTGGTGCACTCGAGGGTCGCTCTGGGAATGATGTTGTGGGGGCAAGGCTGTCGGGGGGATGCCCTCGGGGGGTGCTCTCGGCGGGATGCTCTCTGGGGATCCACTCGGGGGATGCCTATCTGGAGGATGCCCTCGGAGGACGCTCTCTGGGGATGCTCTCGGGCCCGTGCGGGCACCTGTCGAGGGGCGGGCGCTGCCGGCCGCGGAGCGGGGCGCGGGACCCTCCCATTGTCTGCGGAGGGGCCGGGCGGGGCG
>VZTR01033168.1:237-36441 GCA_013400775.1 Chaetops frenatus
AAAGAAAAGCCTTTTGTCCTGGCGAGGGACGTGCCCCTAAGGTAAATCCTGGCTGGAGCTTAGCTCCTGGTACTTTGCCGGGTCCCAGGGCTCTGGCTGTGCTGGGGAGGAGGAAAGTAGGCGATGGAGATCTCAAAGTAGTAGAAGTAATTTCTTCTTTCAGCTACACTTCTGCGCTGCCTTTGAATTGCCTGCAATGAATGTACGTAGCTCTAATTGAAGTACTTTAATCATTCACACTTGATTAAGTGCACCGTGACCAGAGGAGAGCAATACACGCACGGCTCCCTAGAACGGGAGGGATGGGATGACATTTTAATCCTGTGTTTTAAAAAACATTAGTGGAGCAGGGGGGGAAAAAAAAAAAACCGATCGGCGGTGACGGTTCGGTGTAACGGTCCCTTGTTCCCACACAGATGGTGGCTTTCCTTCGGGATGAAATCTCAGTTTTTGCGGATATTTGGGCAGGGGGGAGGAAGAAGAGGCCACGTACTTTTAGGTTTGTTTAAGCAGAGTGAGGAAAATAATGCTAGACGAGATGCCTGGTGACAAAATGCTTTTGTTCCGGTTGCCATCAGTGCATTAGGGCGCCGACCTGCTTTAGCATTCTTTAAAGGTCTCTTTACCAAGGAAAATTGAAGACGGTCTCATTATAGGAGAGTGTGTTCGGAATACTATCAGGTATTTATGAATTCAGAGGTGATTGTTGGATCGCAGACGTTTCAATTACGCATCCCCTAGTAAAAAAAAAAAAAAAAATTATTTGTGGCGATGTGTTCTGTAATCTGTTACTTCCATAAAGCTGATTTGTGCTCGAGCTCCGGAGCTGGCTCAGGGAGTGGGTCCGTCCACGGGGCTCGAATCTTAAGCAAGGATTTGTGTTCTTTGCCTCGCAAAACTTTCTGCTGCAGGGGCAGCCCGAAGTTCCCATAAAAGCGATTGTTTGGGAAACGTCAGCTATCGTCAGTATTTTTCTGGAAAATCTGGCCGTTGTGAGTGCAGGGTGGTATTTTTAGAAAGGAGCTTTTTATTTTTGGAGGCGTTTGTGAAACCCACCTGTTAGCCATTAGCAGGCACAGAGGTTGGCTTTCATCGTGAGCAAACCCGGGCGCATCTGGGGGCTGCGGGCTGTTCCTCACTTGATCCAAGCTCTTTCCAGTCATGGGCAATCAAAATATCTTTCCCTTTAAAAGTTATAACCAAGTGTTTCTAAAGCTGAGCAGAAAATGAGGTAGTTCAGTCGGAGTGGTGGCACTCTCCTGTGTTTAGGAGCACGGACTGCAGGAGCATTTGACTTTTCCTTTCTTCTCCTAGCATTTCAGACTGAGATGCTTCCCTGGTCCAGGGTTTTATTGTCAGTTTTATAGTGTACAAATCACAGATGATGCTTTCTTGCTGTCAGCTTTCCCTCTTTTTAAGGTAGTTTCCCAGCCCGTGTGGATCTGGGGGCTTGGCTGGCAGGGTGGCTCTGGAGCGTGTGATGCCCCATGGAGCTGCCACCCCACAGCCCCCTTTGCTGACAGCTCCCCCTCATCCCCCCTGCTCCTCCTAGGGCAAAGTTGTGCCCTTTTTTCCATTCCTGCTTTTCCTAGATGGAAAACACTGCAAGGAATTTCCCCACAGCAAGAACTGTAGCACAAACTGTCGTCTTTAACGCTGGCATTTGAGTGCAGAGATTTGTCTCTGGGCTCTGGTGATAGTATTCCTTGCATCAGGAAAAACATCAGCCTCAAAGTATGAGGTCCCAGGCATGAGCTGGAAGTAACAAACTGAAGCCTTTGGACAGGAAAGTTGATTTATCCATCAGGCTGGCTGCAGTTCAAATAAAACTTCTTCAGTTCAGCTGACTCTGGCAAGAATGAAATATTCTAATGAAAAAAAACCCTGAATCTGGGTTTGCCCAACCGTTTGGAAAAGGTAGGTTAATTTTCCCTGTGTTTTTTGGGCTGTTTACTAGCTGTGGGAATTGAAAGAGGCTTCGTGTTTTAAGCAAAAGAAATGGAAAAGCTGCTGGGAACACAGCACTGGCAATTTGCAAGTGTTTTGTTAGGATCTGGTGGATGATGCTGTCTCATAAAACCTGATGGGTGTCACATTTACTCCTCACATCAGATCTAGTGAGTGTTCCTGCCTTTGCTTTGTATTTTGGTTGCAGTGAGTTAAAGAAGTAAAGAGCAAAGCTGCTGGTGAGCAGCTCTTCAATTTGGGCTGATGATAACACCTGCCCTAGGAACTGGGGCTTTGTCCAGACCCTTCACCCCAGCTGTGAAGGATATTCAGATTATAGACTGTGAGAGGAGAAATGGCCAGGGCTCACAGGTGAATTAAAGACCATGTGGGCTGGGTGCAAGGTGGTTTTTGGGCTCCTCTCTTGCAGGGAGCACTAAAACTTCGGAGGGGAGGTTTTGGCAGTCACTGCTGGTTTCACTCCGGTTACTGGGATAACACAGTTGTTTTAGGCAGGAATTGGTGTTTTCTCCACTGCTGTTTGTGGTGCTGGAAGATGAAATTCCAAATGCAGTTTGTCACACCCAGGTATGAGGATGTAATTCTAGAATGCAGTTTGTCATGGTCAGGTATTTCTGGGCCAGCTATCATCCCTTGTGCCTCGTTCCCATAGTTCGGGTTTTTTTCCTCCTTCTCCTTTGCCAAAGGAAACAAGATAAGATTTAGGTGGAAGGATGAAAAATGCCACGACCACCCTCTGTAGCAGCGAGGGCAGGGAAACCAAATCTTCTCACTGTGCCACCCACAGTGTGTTTTCTGCTTCTGCTTTGCCCCATGGTGCAGAAGAGACCGGGATCTCTGGCATTTTACCAGGGAGTCACCACACAACATTCTGTGTGAAGTCAGCAGGAGTTTTGGTGACAGAGCACAGAAGAATCAGTGTCACTTGTTTAGTTCTACAATGGTGCTTTATAAACGTGCACTGCCCTTTCTTGCACAGTGAACCCCAGTGATTTTTTTTAAGAACCAGGAGTAAATATCTGGAGCTTTTTAGTTTTTGTTTCTCTGAGGTGATAATGCAGGTGGGACATTGGGAGTTTGCTTTTTGTTGGGGTTGATCTGGTGAGGGGGGAGCATTGTGGTGCTGTGTGGGAAGGTGTCATGGTTTGAAAAAAAACCAACTTTTTNGCTTTGCATTTCTCTTAATCCTTATTCTCAGAAAACCACTACACTGCACTCTCACCTGGTGTGTGAGCAGGCGAGCAGGTGAACATGAAACCACTGCAGAAGGTCATGGGGACTCTTCTGCCAAAGCTTGTGGGGTTTTTTGACTCTGTAATGTTTTCATAGAATCACAGAATGGTTTGGGTTGGAAGGGACTTCAAAGCTTGTCCAATTCCAACCCCCTGCCATGGACAGGGACAGCTTCCATTACACCAGGTAGCTCAAAGCCCCACCTAGCCTTGCTCTTCCTGGGGTGTGCTGTGATTTATTAGAGCCTGGGTTATATTATTTTGCAATATATCCCATATATTATGGGATTATTAGAAAGAAATCCAGCTGGAATAGCTGGAGAGGGAAAAACACGTGGTGGAAGCAGAGTTTTGCATCTGCACCTGCAGGATCTGAAAGTCAGTGTGGGTGGGATGGGGTTTGCTTTGCCTGCTCTGAGGTCTGTAACTGTGTCCTGTGTCAGGAGGAGTGTGGTGAGGAGCAAGGGCACTGTCTGGGGGAAAACACCAAAGCTGGGGTGCTGCAGAGGATGCCCTGAAGTGCTGTGTGTGTGTCACTGCCTCCATCCCCACTGGTGGTGTGATTTTGGGTGTTTCACACGTTTTCTCCAGCAGGGAGATGTGTGTAGCTGCAGGGAGTGGGGAAGGAGCTGCTGTCAGACCCCTGCAGCAGCTCTGGAGAGGGCTCAGCATTGTTGGAAACAACTTCAGTGGACCCACCAACCCTTCCCTGAGGTCACCATTGCTGCTGCGTGGCGGGGCTGCCAATTTTGGGGGTTTTCATGGGGTTTTTAGCCCATCCTGGAATCCCAGCCAGGAGCTGAGCGTGCTCTGGGGGATCCTGGATGCTCATCCCTGCTCTGTGGCTTTGCCAGGGGAGGACATTTGCTGAAATACCTTTCAGGGTCCCCGTGCTCCACAGCTGACAGGAGCTGTGTGCCCATGCATGATAGGGTTATTTTGGATAATTCAGCCTTGTTTTTCAAATCCATGGTCTTGCAGGGTGGATCAAGGTGGGCATGTTGATAGGCATCCATAAAGTCCCATCTGTTCTGGGACTTTACTGGAAGATTCAAATAAAACCTGGATTACTTGAATGCATCAGTTGTAGATTTTAATTATTAATGATTTGTTCCTCCAGCTTTACCTGACAGTGATTTCCTGTATCCTATAAGCCAAAAAAACCCAGTGGTCCTGCTGAAAGGAACTGCCCTGCTCCTTCCTGGGCTCCTTTTCATCCCTCCTGATGAAAGTAGGTTTTATATCATTAAAAATGCTTCGTTGTGGAATTTTGGGCTCTGCTTCACCCAGGCCCTCTCCCTAATCCCCACCAGCAGTTGGAGCAGTGTGGGATTAGGAAGGATCTTTGCCACCACAGTGGCCAAATCGAGGTTAACCAAATCCCAGCATTTTTTGGGGCCGGGTGTAGAGTGCAGGGTTCCTTGGCTGTGAGTTTTTTGAGGAGGTGCTGTGGGAACCTCATGGAGCTGATTTCCACAGGAGCTGTGCTGTGGTTGCTCCTGTGTACATTCACTTGTGCAGTGTTGACAGACACTCAGCCACTGTTTGTGTGCAACAACACACACCAATTATTGCAGAAATAGACCCCTGAAGCACGGCACGGAGGGAGAAATGGGGATTACAGACACAATCTTTACAAGGAGCCAAGTCTTTAATGAGACCAGGAATAATGCAGATGGATTCTCTGTTGCTAAATATAACAGATATGTAATGGATGCTGTCTGTCTTGTTCTTTTTTTTATTTTTTTATTTCAGTGATCCATTCACATTGAAAAAAGAGGAGATTGTGTGCTGAAGAGGTTGGCACAAAATTGTGGGATGTTCCAAAATTAGCCTGGCTTTTGGTTATTACTGTCATAGCTATAATTTGTGGCTCTGCAAGGTTTGAGTGACCCTGGCTGGGAACATGGATGAGCCCCTTGGAAATGCTGATGGGCTTTGGAAAGAGCAACAGGTGTACAGGCAGTGCAGGATTGGCCCCAAAAGAGGCAGAGGGAAGAGGTGCAAATCCAGGAGTTTCCATGCAGCTGGCACAGTGTTGGGGCTGGTAACATCCTTGTTGGGGTAGAAAATAAGCAAAACCAGCAGTGAATGCCCAGGCTGGTTCCTGCCCATGGCAGGCAGTGGGTGTCACAGCCTGGGGTGTGATGAGCTCTGCAGGAGTGTGGGGAATGTCCTTTGTTGGTGTCAACTGGAGGGAAAACCCTGCAAATAAATTCCCTTTTAAAAAACAGGTGAGGCCGAATATAAGAGATGCTGGTGGTACCTGTAGAATTGTCATAGAGTGTCGAGTTTTTTGTCATTTTTATGTTGAAAACCAGGTTTTCCCTGAGAAGGGATGTTGGAAGGAATCAGTGAATTAAGCAAAGTAATTAGGCTAAATAGTAGATGTTACATTTAAAAGGTGAGGGCCTTAAGCTTTGCTATGATTAGTTGTGGATGAAATTAATTTGAACTCAATATGTGGAAAAAAAACCCCCTTTTCATTAGTTTTCATGTTCTCACGGTCCTCAGAAGTTTCAGGATCCTGCAGCACAAGCTTGTGTAGATTCTATATTTCCCACTTGTTTGTTTGAGCTCTTCCCTTTTTTCATAGAAAAATGGCACAGTGCAACATCAAGCCTGGAATTAGGGTGTCCCAAAGCTGAATACCTGTGCTAATTTCAGCTTTGCCCTTTGCTGAGATGAGCTCTCACCCTGGTCTAGCCACAGGCAGGGAGGTCGTGGCCACTGATTTTTGTTGTGGTTGTTTCTGAAAAAAATTCAGTTGCATGGTCAGGAGGGAGAATCTGGCCAGGTGTCTCTGCTTGTCTGTTCTACCTTCACCCATTCCTGTCTCAGCTGGGGCTCTGGGCTTTTTAAGGTGCTGAATGCCAAATTAGGGTGCACAAATTCAGTCCATGTCTGCACATCCAAGTACCTGAGAGGGGAATCAACAGCAAAGAACAGAAATCAGAGCTTGAAGGAGGGGGAAAACAATGCTGAGAGAAGCTGGGGCTGGTAGTGATGAGAACAACAAACAGTTCTGTAAGAAATTAGAAATAATACTGGGTTACCACATGAGGTTAATAGAAAAATCATAAATATTACACTTTTTGATGGGGAAAAGTAATGATATGTTTAGTCCCTGTTAGTATTGTGGTGGAAGTGAATGTTGAGCAGCCACTGCTGTAGCAGAACTTTGTGCTTCAGCCCTGGTGTCTCTCATTGAAGAGGTTTACAGAGTAAACTGAGCCAGTAATGTGTATTTTTACTAAGTCTTGAACTATTGATGAGTTCCTGTGAGCTGTGACAATGCTTACCTTGTGTTACTCTAGAAAAGCAGTAAAGGGGCCAGGCTGAACACCACAGACCTGTCAGCTCCACGTGAGTCCTGGGCAGGCATCCCGAGGATTTATGTGATGATGGGGATGCACTCAGTTCCCACTGGCATGGGTTTGGGGACAGCACATCCTTGAGAACCAACTTTTCTTTTTTTTCACTTGAAGAGCTCATGAATGGGATTGAGAAAAGTGACCGAGGGGGGTTTATTCCTTAAAATTCAGCAAGAAATTCATCTTAGTGCAGCACCACTGTTAGGACTGGGGATGTGCAGAACAACTGGCCAAGCTCCAGCAGAGTGCCAGCTCTCAAAATCCAGTGGTAAAACCAGGAATAATTTCCAAACAACCCTTTCCAGAAGCCTCCCTGAACAGTCATTTCTGTCCTCATGCTGTTTAATGTTTGAGCAAGCCGTGATAAGGCAGAGAGTCACCCCCAGCTGGAGCTTGAAATGTCACCAGGACTGGGAGAGTGGTAAATAACAAACAGGAGTGACCGCTGCTGACAGCAATTTGTACTGCTTGGCTACAAGCAGGTAATATTTCTCAGATGGCCAACTGTAAATTCCTCTATCTCAGAGCAAACAACTCGGGCTGTAGCTCCAGGATGCTGTCTGCAGAAATCATGTCTCGGTGGGGCAGCGAGGAGTCACGAGCCAGCACCACTAATACGATATTATGGCCAAAGGTCTTGTGTGCACCTTGTCAGGGCTGGCAGGTGGCTGCCAGGCTGCAGGAGGGAGGTGGCAGCCACCCTGTCCCTGCTGCCTGCCCAGGAGGGGCAGGGCAGGGCTGTGGGAATGCCAGAGGAGCCAGGGAGGGATGCAGGGCAAGGGGCCGGGACCTCCGTCTGCCTGACTTATCCAGCAGACTGCTGGAAGGTAAATTAATTAAGGGAATTAGTGTTGTCACAGGGAAAATAAATTGAGTAATAAGGAGTTCTTGGGTCTAGCAGGCAGAGTTTTAACAGGGCCTGAAAGCTGGAAGGTGAAGCCAGGGAAAGAATAGAGCTAAGATCCGTGGTGGTGGAAGAGGCTGCTGAAGGTGCAGGTGATTTCTCCACCTTTGGAAATGCCAAGTTCAGGGGTGTTCGTTCATTGGAGTGAGTGAGGCTCAAACAGGGATTGGTTTGGGTGAGTTAGTGTGCAGTGTGTTGGGCTGGGAAATCACAGGGGTCTCTTCTGACCTCAGAATCCATGAAAACCCATCATTTAAGTGAGAACATCCAGGGCTTTGCAGGTCCCAAGCACCAGCATGACAGATTTTCTTCTAGAGGATGACTTGCAGAAAGGAGACCTGTCTCTGAAACTGGAGATTGCAGGATGGGACCTTGAGTGCTTAGGTAGATTCTTTATTTCCCACCATTTCCTTAAAAAATGCCTTGTATCTGTAACAGGGATGAGTTACCTCTGTGCCAACACCAGGTACTTGGCACAGGCTGAGAAATTCACAGGGGCTGTGTTGGTCCATATTGTGGCTAATGCCTGGGTCAGGTGAGAGTTAATTTACATGCAGGAAGGAAATGAGGGAGGATTCCTTTTTTTTTTTTTTTTGGTGGTTGTGTGCTGTATCTCATTGTGCAGAATTTATTCAAAATCCCAGCCAGCTCTTTGTGACCATGGTACCTCAGAAATAATTGTCTCTGGTGGGAAACCTCTGAGCAGAAGAGTGAAAACTGATCACAACACGTCAAATTCAGATTTAATCATTAATTGTATATTGCTGGGGTAGTGGCAGGAACAAAAGCAATGGGTTTGTGTGCATGTTTGTTTTTATTTCGAAGCGGGAGTGTCCAGCTGGATGTTTGCAGGTTTACTCTGCTTTTAGGTGAATTTGCAGATGGGTCTGCCCATCTCATCCATCATTCATGGACAAGGTCTGTGGGATCTCTGGGCTCTAGTCTGTGTGGTGCTTGAGTATGCAGGAGTTGTTATGGCAGGAACATTGTTTCATATCCCTTCTCTATGTGTTTATATCTATATCCACTTGTATACCTGTGTATCTACCCCTATATCTATGCACAGGGGTACATGTCTATCTCTGTTTAAAATATATATATACAGAGGTCTGTATCTGCTGGGTTTACACTGGGGTTTTAGGTCTAGAAGTCAAATGTGTTAAAAACCAGTGGCAGAGAAAGCAAGGAGTGTGGTAAAATGTCAAAGTGACAATGTTGATTGGTTTATTTGGCTGTGTGAGGTGTCCCTGTGCTGTCTGAGCTCTGGGACGGGAACTGGAGCAAAGCAGGAATTTGTTGGTGCAATTAAAAGCACGACAGTGAGATGGGCTCACATGGTAACACAGCCTGGGCTAATGCCCTGAATTAAGGACATTTAGATGTTTGGCTTTGTATGATTTAGCTTAAACAAACAAACATCACATTAATCTCATTACTCAAGCAAATGAAATAAACCTTTAAGGCACTTAAACCGTGCTGATGGTAGGTGTCTGTCAGAGCAGGGAGACCCATTTCTGCACAGGTATAAGTGCTCACAGCATGGGCAGCTGCTCTGGGGCTGCTGGAAGGGTCCCACAGCTGCTCCTGAGCTGGAGGAGACCCACAGGGATCATCAGTGCAGCTCCTGGCTCTGCAGAAACCCCAACAAATCCCAGCCTGTGCATCCCTGAGAGCGGTGTCCAAACTCAGCCTTGGGGCTGTGCCCATTCCCTGGGGAGCCTGTTCAGTGCCCCACAACGCTCTGGGGAAAGAACCTTCTCCCGATACCCATCCTCAGCCTCCCTTGACACACCCTCCTGCAGTTTGGGAATTGCACTGGCCTGGCTGGCAGAGCCAGGGGTGCAGAGGGCGAGAGGTTTTGCTGCCTCTCGAGCAGCAGGCACTGCTCCCACGTCAGCCACGTGGCTGTGTTACTGCTTTATCCTTTCATTATAAAAGGTGGCATTGCAAAGGCCCTTGTGGGGAGTGCAATGAACCCCCCTAAAGCTGTCACACAGAGCAATGTATTCCTGTGTGCCACGTCCTTCCATCGCTCTCACGGTGTAAAGGATGTGACAAACCTCAGCCTGGAGAGGTTGGGGATTTTCTTCTGAAGTGTCCTGTGGACTGCACTTTTTTCAGAGGAGAGTGTAAGAATTTTATTAACTTGGATGTGCCAAGCTAGCCCAGGAATTTTCAGTTGTCTTTCAATTGCAGTTTGGGCTTTGGGTAGGCAGGGAAATGCCTGAACTACATGTCATGTTTATTAGATCAAGAGTACCTTGCTATTTTCACACAGATCTCTTAATAGAGATTAAACACAAAATAAAGCAGAAATGCATCAACAGTGATATTCCCATAAGCAATATTGTAACTTGTATGCAGTGTAATTATATTTTGTACACTTGCCAATTAAGCAGTTATGCTTTAGAGAAAAATTACTTTCAAGAGATGGAAGAAAAGTATTGCAGTAAATCAAATAAAATATACATGTGTTAGAGGGCTTTGTGCATGCAGCTGAAATGTTAAAATTTCCTGCTGTGTTCAGGTTGCAGTGTGCATAATGATGCTCCATGTCCCGTAGTTTTTTGGGACTTGAAAATAGCAGATAGAAGGGAAAAACAAAAAGGCATATAAATACATTACTGCCTGGGCTAGATGCACCCCATGTAAAGCTGAGATGTTCAGTCACTCCTGACCTCCATCCTGTCTCCTGTTGAGCTCCTGTCAGGTTCACAGACTGAGGGAACCATGGAGTGGTTTGGGTGGGAAAGGAACTTAAATCCCATCCAGGGTCACCCCTCTGCCATGGGCAGGGACGCCTCCCACTGTCCCAGGCTGCTCCAAGCCCCAGTGTCCAACCTGGCCTTGGGCACTGCCAGGGATCCAGGGGCAGCCACAGCAAATCTGGGCGCCCTGTGCCAGGGCCTGCCCACCCTCACAGGGAACAATTCCTGCCCAAAATCCCATCTAACCCTGCTGTGAATTTCCGGGGTCCACCTTGTCTTTCCCTCTTGGCTGGTGCAGAAGAAAAGGGCACTTGGAACAGCATTTCCCTAACAAATTGATGTTTGCCTGTGATCTCAGTGACCATCCTTTGGGATCTCAGATACCCTCAGCAGCTGGACCTGCTCTGTGGGGCTGTGCAGGTGTTGGCTTGTGTGAGTGATGCCGTGTTGATGTGCCACAAGCCAAGACCCAAAACCCTGAAATAACCTGCATGAAAGTGCACTCAGAAACACTGGTAATTCCCTGGAATTACAGGAAACTCTGTGAAGTCATAAGGAAGTTACCAAGGTGCTGATATTTGCTGAACAGGCACAGAATCAGTCCAATAGCTGTTTAATTATTTTTCCTAATGTAAACTTTGTGCAAGGGGAGTGTTAGGGAGTTTCAGCTGCTGATAGAAATGATACAAGATTTTTTTATTATACTGTGAGGTCTTTATTTGAGGGTTTCAAAACACTTTGCAGAGCATTAGGAGGTTAAATGAGCTGGCCAAGATTATGGTCAGCTTGGATGGGGCTTGGAGCAACCTGGTCTAGTGGAAGCTGTCCCTGGGGGGGTTGGAACAAGAAGATCTTTAAGGCCCCTCCCAACCCCAACCATTCTGTGATTCTGTGCTGTGTGTCTGAAATGGATGAGAGCCCTGTGGCTCTTGCTCCCCATCAGCTCTGGGAGCCTCTGCTCGTGGAGGATCTCTTGTGTCTTTTCCCTCTAAATCACTAAATGAATGCTTTCATCTGGTCATCACAGCATTTCTTTAAAAATCACTTTCCATCGTGCAGAATTAGGAATATCTCACTTGAAATGCATCAAACAAGTATGCAGAAGTGAAAGAACAACCCTGAGAAAACTCAGGGTAAGGTCTGCTGGGAGGGAAGTGCTGCAGGGGACTGTCTGTGTTGTGGCTGGTGGCCTGGTGAGCATCCCTCCCTTGCTGGGATGTGTCAGGCTCTGGGCTCTGGCTGCTCCTGCCTCCCTGCACCAACACACAGCTGCAGCCTGGGCTTGGAAGTGTTTCCTCACGTTGTGATGTGTGTTGTGTAGGGGGATAATTTTTCAGCAATTTAATGGTGGTCCTCGTTGAAGGATGCATCAGTGTTTGCAGTATAATCTCCTTTTATCTGAAGGGTTTAACCAGCCACAGCATTGTCTCTATGATGCACATCTTTCCTCAAACCAGCTGATTTCAAAAAAAAAAAAAAACAGCTTTCCAAGTGGCTCTGCCGTCCCTTCCTGAGCTCTGTGACACACCAGCAGTCCTGTAGGTCAGATGAGGGAATCCAGGTGTTTGTTTTTGAGGTGTGGCTGTGTTGGTGAGGCACAGGGCTGGCAAGGGAGGTGCTGCTGGAGCTGTGTGAGCAGGGCTCTGTTCAGCACCCCGGGCTCCCCCAGCTGCAGCCTTTGGAATGAGCTGGGTGTCCTCTGAAGTGCCCATGTCCTAACTGGGAATGGCTGAGCCTGTCTGGTGTAGCTTGTTCTTTCTGGGTTTCACCTGCACATTTTCAAAGGCTTACAGAACGTGTTTGCATGGAAAAACTTGTCACGGGGGTTTTGTTTGAAGATGACAAAATGAAGCAGTGAAATAAAAAAAAAAAAAAATGCAGGTTACCAGCTGCCCTCCAGCTCTGTTTTCCTGGACCTTGGCTTGCAGCACCACATTCCCTTGTGGGTCGTGGCAGCTTCTGCCTTTCCCAGCTGTGCTCTGGGGAGGATGAGGATGTGCTGGGGCAGGTGACCGCTCACCTGCTGGGGTTCCATTCCCACTCCCAGTGCATTTCCACACCCGTGGTGGGTCTCTGACCTCTCCCCCTCTGCCACTGTCCCTTTGCTGTGTTGGATACACACTGATGGTTTTGGGGCTGTTGTTGCTCTCCTCCAGCCCTGTGCCTTTGCATCCTCAGGAGGCTGGCAGCCGAGGCAAGTTTATTTCTGTGGGTTTATTTTTAGGCTGGTGCTCCTGGCCCTGCTGGTGGTGCTGGCCAGCACTCCGGGATCTGATGGTGTGGGGCAGTGGTGATGCAGCAGGTCCATGGCTGTGGGTGAGATTGTTCCTCTGGGGCATTGACCTCTCATTCCTGACCTTCATCCCACTGGGAATGACCACCAGACTCTGTCACTGCCCACAGCAATAGGGGTTTGGAAGTGCTGAGGGCTAATTACAGGACAAACAGCAAATTTCGTGGAGGGTTAAATAAATGTTCGCCCCACGTTGTCCTCTGTGTGTGCATCTTGCCTTTCTACTGACTTTGTCACAGATTAATTCCTGGATTTATTTGTAGCTGCATTGCTTCAAGCAAGTTTAGGGGAGTTGTCCTGGTTCTAAAATCATCTATTTTTTTTATATCATGCACTTCATTGCCTTGAAAACGGTACTATGAGTCATACTAATAAAAAGTGAGTCTAAATTGGATTTGGCATCACTTTTTTTCACCAACCTAGCACAAAAAGGCAAACCTGCTCAAGATGCAGGACTTTGGTTGAGTTGAAGAGTTTCCTTGTTGGACCTTGGGCTTATCAATGGCTCATAACCTTTCCTTCTCTCCTTCCCACCATCCCAAGCTCTTCTGCTAATATTAATTTGAGAAGAAATAAGCCAAGGTATGCTCTGAGTATAAGGAGATGATTATCACAACAGAATAATTACATTTGGGTACTTGATTTGATTTGTGAGCTGGAAGATTAGTTGGAAAGCAGAGAAGAAAACGAATGCATTGTTGACTACAGGAAGTTATTTATGAGTTTTTACTTATGTTTAAAGGAATTCCCCCTGTGACTTAAGTAGCAGTGCGATTTATGGCCTCTCACATTGGCTAGCTGAATAAATAAATAGAAGAAAGACAGGAAGAATAAAATGAAATGGTACCAGCATTTGTGGGTGTAAAGTTTCTGTTGTGGAATGCAGGAACCGATGGCTTTCAAAAACCCAACCAGACAGATCAACAAAAATAATTCCTGTGTTGCATTGAAAGAACAAGATCCCAGCATGTTTTGCATTAATTACGTTGTGGCAATGAAATGCCCACATACTCAGGCACTCTGTATGGAGTTTGTGTTATGGTTCTGTAATTTTTCCATAACTATCTTCAGGTATTATTCCTTCCATGGCCACTTCCCCCATTCCTGCTTCCAGAAATCGAGTAAATAGTGTGATCCAGGAGGGAGGAATGGTGTCTGTGCTGGACACCCAGCACTGAGAGCTGCTGGTACTGCTCAGTGTGGTGGAGTTAGAGGAGGACGGGGGTCTGCTGGCTTAGGAAACACTCAGGGAGTGAAGGGGCTGCTCGGAAGTGGGGATAGGGTTGGGCAGGACCAGCTCCTGCGGAGGGGACTTTGCAGGTGTCAGTGGAAGCTCATGTTGGGGAGTGCACAGAGGGCAGCCTGAGAGGAGTCCCAGTGTCTCCTGCTGCTGTCACAGAGGGCCGTGGGGCTGATGTGGCCCATCCGAGGGCCGATCTCCCGGGATGTGTCCGTGTGCCCGGGTTCCTCACGTGACAAAGCAGAGCCTTCCCGAGGAGGCTTTTAGCACCGAACGCGCGTTATCACTTGACTGCTAAATCCTGTCGCTCCATACTTGGTGTTTTTAAGTCATGTCCTGGGTCAGCAGGGTGCAGTAAAGTGGAAATAAAGGCAAACCTCCTGCTCTGGCTCAGAAAAACGCCGGTGACGAGTGCGCTGATTCTGTCAGAGGGAATCAGGGACGTTCCTGCGCCTCGGAGCGGTGATGGGGGCCAGGCTGTGCTCTCTGCCACGCTGCTGGAGTGATGCTGATTTACACCAGCTGGTGACGTGCTCCAAAATTGGGCTTCAGAGTAGCTCAGATGTGAATCAGACTTGCTGTGCTTTTGGGAAGCCCACCAGGCAGATTTGCTGCCTTTTCCAGGTGGCGTGTCCTGCGTTGGCAGTGCCTGGGAGAAAAATGCTGGGCAGAAAGCAGCCACTGACATCTCCCAAAGCTGCAATTCACGAGACCTTCAGGGATTGAAGGTGTTCTCCTCGGGGGAATAGCCTGCCTGCAAATGCTTCATGTACAGTGTTGGGTGCTTGGTTACTCCACTCATTCCTTGGGAAGGGAAGGGAGTCCTGCCTGAAGTCCAGACCATTTGTTTTTGTGCACAAAAGACCTTACAGAGGTTTGGAAAGTACCATGGACTGGCTGAAGTTGATTTAAACATTAAGAAAGTTTTAACTCTTGTGGACCCCAGAAATCCAAAGACATTGGTGGGACTGGACTCCACAAACCAAGGGGGATGGGCTCAGTCAGTGCTGAGCTGGTCCCATTTACATCTCAGGTGTTTGGTTGTTCTTGTGTTTGTGTGTTACCACGTCTAAAAGCAACTGGGTAACCTGAGAAGCAGAGACAGAACACCAATTCCTTGCTGTCAAGGACCACTTTCTAAGTGCAAGGAAAGGGAATAACGCTGCCTCAGCTGGCCAAAAGATTCCTTGGTTTTTTTGGGAGCAGGAAGACTGGTTTGGGTGGGATAGTGAAGGTGCTGTGCTGTCAGGTGCTGAGTGCTCTCACCTGGGAAGGTGATGCCCTGTGTTTCAGGGGACTCTATGATGAAATGAACTTCCCCATGTGGTGCTGAGTTTATCCAGGTGTGGTGGGTGTCAGGCAGGATCTCCTCTAGTGGCCCAGCTCTCCTGAATCCTGCAGATTTGATTATGGGGAGCAAGGGGAGGAGCCCTGAGGGGCAGAACAGTGACTTACAGAGCATGGCTGAGAAACCCATGGGAAGGGATGAGCTTTCCTATGGTGCTCAGCTTTCTCTGGCTGTATTTAAAGAATGTTTGTGACACTGATGATCAGTGTTGTGTCAGCAGAAGGTATTGACAGACCCATGAGCTGGAGAGCAGCTGTTCACTGAGGGGTTGTGTATTGATATTTATGTCACAAGTTCCAAAGCACATTTTTGGGAATCCCCAGAAATCCTGGTCACCCTTTGCAATGGTTGGTGGAGGGAAGGACAGGGGCTGAGGGCAAATGGCTTTTTTCCACCTCACAAGCTGAACCCCACCAGTGTGTTTTTTTCCATGGTGGATGGGCAGGTGGTGGAGGATTTTTAAGCACTGAGTGTAAACTTGAAGAAAGCCAGATTTGGTGATGATTGTGATTTATGTCATGATGGCTGTGCTGTAATTGGCTGTGTTATGCACCAGAAAGTTGAGAGAGCATTAGAATAAAGTCTTTCAATAACATGTAACAAATTCTCATCATTAAGGAGTAACTATTGTATAGGCTGTGTTGAGTAATTATAGAGTACAAGGAAGATTTGATATAGGAATTGTGGTTTAATCTCCTGCTCTTCATTACGTTTTCCCTTTGGTGGTAGCAAGAAATGGGAGGTATATTTTATATTCCAATTTGAGCGTGCTTGCTCAGGATGGCCTTGCTTTTAATGTTGCTTCATGGGGGAGAATTTACTGTGGGGATTTCCATTAATGCTAATGAGAGTTATGCCTGTGCACTTCACTGACCTGGTGACAGAGGAGAAGAAATAATCCTTAAATTCTTTGTCTTTAAAAAAAAATAAAATGACCATAAAATGTCCAATATGTCAGTGGAGAGCAACTGGAAATGGGGGCTGCCATCGTTGTTGAACTTGATCATTCACTGGTAAAAAAGGGAAAGGAAAAAGCAATCCAGAAATGCATTCTAAGTGGGAAAATAATGAATAATCTGAGGCTAGATATTGTGATTATAAAACAAAACATACAGGTTGCTCCTGTAAAGTTATTGGAAATGAGTTGCAGTGGGTTTTCTTCACGTGTATGATTAACACACTCTCCCATTTAAAGCCATTAGGGGTAGTGCTGCACTTGATTTAAAGTAAGTGCAGTTAATATTTTCAGTTATAAATTTCAGGCATGCTGGTAAGAAATCATCAAAAAGTACAATTCTTCATTTAAAGGAACCACAAATCCATATTATTGCCCCTAGAGAAGAAGAGGTTCTTCTCCTGCAGCTGAATTTTGCAGGTTGGGAAGGGCTGGTTGTGTGCTGGGGAATTAGAGCGAGCACAGAGTTAATGGGAGCTGTTGTGACACATCTTTTGTAGGGGAGTTTATCGAAAGGGAGTGAGGAAAGGGCTATACCTAATCAGTATAAATGTCAGTAGCATATTTTAATAAATTCTTGATTTTGCCTGGACTGTTTGCAATTGCATATTTAAAAGGAATCTGCCATCCCCTTTCGAAGGTATGTGACATTTAAAAGATCTGTAAAGAAGATTGGTTTGACAGCTTCAAATTACATTTGAAAGAGTTTTTTCCTTTCAAAACAGAAAATGAATACTTCCTATTCTAAATGTCACTGCAGAGACATAAACATGTTTAATCAAATTATATATTTAATTTATGTAAAACGTAATTTTTTATTCATGCAAGAGACTCACTTGTTACATTTATACCATCTCCGAAGCTTCGGAAAGTTGGTGAACTGATGAATCTCTTGAATAAATCACCACTCAGCAGTTTTTCAGCTCCTTCCAAAACAGCCTTTGGCTTGTTGTTGGCTCTCCCACTTCCAGCTGTTTGTGTTCCAGCTGGGGCTACCATTCTGTCTTCATTAGCAGAGGTGAGGGCTTGGCTGGGTCTTTCCAGCGTGAAAGGAGCAACTCCCACAGAGGAGCCAGCGTGGTTGGAGTGGTGGTGGTGGTGGTGGTGATGGACTTGTGTCCTCTTGCATGGTTATTGTGGTGAAACTGCTGGGCCAAACCAGTGAAAGCTGTCTCAGGGGAGAGGAAAAGCTGTGGGAGGTAGTGCTCTGCACTGCACCTTTCACTGCCTTAGCATCAGGGGCAGGTCTGTGAGGAGCCCAGCAGGTCTGCAGGAGATGAGGAGCTCTGGCTGCAGGCAGGGGTGCTGCCCGTGCCTGTGCTGTGCTGCTGGGCAGGAGCTCTCTGGAGCTGCTCTCTGGAGCTGCTCCCTGCTCATCTCTGCCTCTGCCAGCAGAGCCTCCCGGGCTGGAACCGGCAGTGCATCCCTCCAGGGCAGGCTGCTTTTCAGGGAGGGAGGCTGAGCAGGGATCCTGGGCAGGTCCCTGCTGTCACCAGCTGTGTGCTGTAGTAACAGGGCACGAAAGAAGGACACGGTTTCACCACTATCAAGACAACAGCAGAGGCCCCCAAAAGAGGACCCGTTTATTATGGATACACAATTTATAGGGTTTGCAAAGTGAGAGAGGATTGGAAGATGAAATTCCACCTCTCAACCAGACTGGCTAAGTGACCAGTCCATCAGATTCCCTTCTCCAAGAAAGAATGTAAACTAAGTCAGTGTTTTTAGTACAGTGTGTGAGAAAATCTGACTCGAGAATATAAACTTTTCAGAAGGCTTTCAAAAGCAGGGTGGCAGTGTGCCATCGAACCGTGTCACCGGCTCAAGATGGATGCGTGTCCAGTGGCTTGGGCTTTCCTGCTGAGAGAGGAAGCAGTTGAGGAGGAATCCATGTCAAGAAACAAAACCAGGCGATTCGGTGATTTTGCTTTGTTCCTATTTTGATGTCTGCAAGTTGCATGGGTTTGCTGGGCAAATACAGGTGCTGAACTCATGCCTGGCCCAGAAAAGGTTGGGGCTGTGAGGTCGTACCTGCCCTGGTGTGAGTGGAGCAGGCCTTGGCAAACCCTCGAGGGTGCCCTGTTGTCTTGGCTGCTGTTTCTCAGGGTGACCAGGCAGCCTGTGGGTGGGCTGGAGGCTGCTGTGCAGGTTCTGAAAGCCAAGAGGGAGCTCAGAGGGCAGGCAAGTTCCTGGAAACCTCCTCTGGAGGAGGTCAGAGCAGGTCTGCTGAGGCCTGAGCTGGCAGTAGAGCAGTTTGCTCAGACACTGGCCTTGGAGCACTCTTGGTTTATACAGCTCCACTGGCACTGTCCTTTTCCATTTTTTTCCCTCATCAAGAACTGCAGTTAGTAATCCTGGTTTAACTGTTCGGTGATGAGGAAAAAGGGCACTGGGAGTTAATTGCAGCTCTCAGGGTGTGCACCACTGCCAGGCAGGTCCTGCTTGAGGGCAGACCCAGACTAACGGAAAAGCTTGGGGTACATCAGAAAGCAGAGTCTGATCATTTATTTGGGAGATCCCTGTGTACTCTGGAAGGTGCCTCTGTGCACAGAGAGGGCAGAGAAAGCACATTCCACGTGGATGCTGGACGGGAAAGCTCAGAAACCTGGTGGTCCTCAGGTAAATCCATTCTCCAGCAGGAAAACTTGCCAGCCATCGTTCATCTAAGGTAGCTCATCTTCTCAGTATCTAAAACTTCTCTGTCCTCCTCATGTTCCCAGCAGGTGTATTTGTATATATTATTCATGTAGGACATGGCCAAGCCAGGGGAACTTAAATGTGAACCTTAAATGAGTCCTGGAGACTGCTCCATGTAGACATTGTGGCTGTCACAGCTCTGCCCATCAGGCCTCCCTTGAAAAGGGAGACTTTTCTCTGGTAAATATGTGAAAGGGTTTGGATCTTTCAGGCTTTTTTTTTTTCTCTCTTTTTTTTTTTTTTAATAGCAAGAGGGGTTGAGCGAATGAAGTGATATTGACAAAGCTATAATTTCACTAATTAGCCAGCTGTCATCTGTATGGAAAATGACAGGGAATATTTCTTTCCTGGTCTGTAGTTTACTTAGAAGGGAAAATGTATCTCTCAGAAGATGCACAGGAACTTTCAATTTGCTGAAATCATTGAATGTGTCAGACAGAGGGAGGCATTTGTCACCTCATCCCTCGAAGTGTCCAAGGCCAGGTTGGTTGGGGCAGGGAGCAGTCTGGTCTATTTGAAGACGTCCCTGCTCACTGCAAGATGGGGTGGACTAAACAGAACTTAAAGATCCCTTCCAACCCTAACTCTTCTGTCATTCTACGTGTATTTTTTGAGACTCCAGAAGGAGCTCCTGAGTGCACCCCCAGCATTGCCCTGATACCAGAATGGTACAGGAGATAACAGAGGGGTTTTTGCTTTGCACCTGCTGATGCCAAATTTCCTGATACTGATTTTCTCCTTCCCTGGGGTTCTGAAAGCACCTTCCTTCAGGGTGAGGGACACCAGGCTCCCGTGTGGTGGGGTCAAAGTGTGGTCAAAAGGGTTTGTCCCCTGTCTCCATCCTTACATCAGTCTGGAACTGAAACAGACTGGGCAGGTGGATTCATACTGTATTTTATATTTATATTTTGTTTCATTAAAAAGATAACAACAAAAGCCTTGAAAACAGCAGTATTTATAGTTCAGACTCAGTAGATTGGTGTGGAGATTTTGGACCACAAAGAGTAGCAAACACTAGAGATTTTCAGTGTATTCCTCCTTTATGTTTTAGGGGAAGTGCACAGTCTATAGTTTTTTTATTACCCATTTCACCGTGAAATATGTTGCAACATTAAGTTGTATATTTCCATTGAAATATATGGCAGGAATAAAATTCCAGATAAAAGGTAACTATTTGACATTCTGTATAGTTGTTGTCATGCTGTTAAAATAACACATTGACTACTAACTTGATATGAGACAAAGATGAAGAGGAAGCTGTGTCAGCAGGAATTTCTGAGGAACTCTGTAGTACTGACAGTGCTGCCTTCCCTCGCTGTCCCCTTCCCCTGCAACTGCAAAAGCAGAGGTTGCCCTCAAACATTAACATCCTGAGAACTTCAGTAAAATAATCCACCCAGCCTCTTTCAAAAGAAAATCTACTTGCAGTACATTTCAGCAAAGGGTAATGTTTAAAATTTGTTTCCACCCTGCATGGGCTCCGCTGTGGAGAGTTTAAATCTAAAATTAGAAGAAAGTGGAGGCAAAGTGCAGTTAGCTGAGCTAATGAGATTTCAGGAGATTGCAGTGCCTCACTGGCCAAAGCCCTAATGTTGTAGAGTGTAGGATTATCCCAGCTGAGTCAGCTAAATTAAAATAATTTTGAATTTAATTTTGATGTTGCATTATATATTTTATCCATCAGACCTAACTGCTGTCTTTAAAGCTTTTGATGACCCTCCCATCAATGGTCTTTTTCCCCTGTCAGGACACGTCCTGCATTTGCTGTACTCAGTGCAAAAAACCCATGCACAGCATTTTGACACCTGGGGGTTACTGATTTCTAAGTGCTTTGAAATTGCTGGGTTGCACTGAAATTCCTGTTTGCATCTCAAGGTGTGGTGCCAGAGCAATGAGCAGAGACCCAGCTCTGCTCCTGGGGATGTCACTGGCAGGATTAAACCCACCCTGCTCCACTGAGGGCTGTAAACACGAGCTGGCATTAAAAGCTCCTGCAGATAACACTTGTGACAATCTCTAGCAGCAAAATGGAATAGCTTGGTAGTAAATTAAATTTTTAGTCAAATAGAAAAAAATGTTCGTTTTCCATTGTAATGACAAACTTGGGGTTTTCTGCACAATGTGTTATTTCTTCACTTTTCATGCACACGTTTCCCATGCTATTTATAGATTTACATGTGTGCAACTTGAAACCAGTCAGTTTGAAATGTTCTAATCTCAGATTTTCCATAAACATTCCTGCCTGTACCCAAGACCCCTGTGCACCGAGTTTATGAAAATAATCCCCTCTAGGCAGAGATTTTTCCAATTCCCTGAATATAAGGGGAGAAATTTATAATGCAGTGTTGGTAGGACCTTTGGTATAATGTTGTATTTCTGTCTACAGACAAGGGAAGGATTTGCTCTCAAGCCTTTTGCTGCATAAAGAATAATTTCACATTCATATTATTGTTTTTGTAACTAAATTTCACAGACAATGTGCTTTTAAATATGTGAAGAGTTCTGCTGTGACAACATATACTTAAAATGCCTCATTCAGTGTGAAGAATTACTGCAAAATAATTGATTCTGCTCAAATGTCTTCTCTTAAGCAGGTTTAATGTTCAGTATAAGAGGCCTTGTGGAGTGTTATTTCAGACACACACACAATAATATTAAGTTATTTGGCTTTCCCCCCATATGTTAATACTTAAAGTCTGGCCTGACAGACATTAATGTTATTAAAGGGCTTTGCAGAGGAGGCCATTGCATCACTGCTGGTGCTGCTGTGATTATGACAAGTGTGGGATGTGCAGGTTGGGAACACCAGGAGCTCTCATAGAACCACAGATGGTTTAGGTTGGAAGGGACCTTAAAGATGATTTACTTACAACCCCCTGCCATGGGCACAGACACCTTCCACTGGGTCAGGTTGCTCAGAGCCCTGTCCAGCCTGACCTTGAAAGTTCCCAGGAAGAAGCAGCCACAGCATCTGGTCTTGCAGCCTGGCAGATCACAAAAAATCAGCTCATGTCCTCGGGTGCTGCCAGTGCAGAAGCACTGTTTTCCAGGCTGCTGGTCAGGTAAATAATGAAAAAAAATCCAGGCTGTGTCCTGGGTTGTCCTTATGAATCAGCCTGTGGATTTATTCCGAAGTCCTTGGTGGCTTCCAGGTATTTTGTTGTGTGGAGTTTCCTCTTTCTCCTGGTATTTTTTTGTTTTTCCTGACAGTATGTTAACAAGTTTTATTGTCCCTCTGAAATGTTTAATGTAACAGGGGCAGTGAGCAGAGGGCCAGCTCCCCAGACCCTCTCCAGAGGCTGCTGGCATTCCCATCACCTGTGATGTGTGGCTGCAGTGTCTGCAGTACTCAGAGTGCCCTTAGCAGTTCTGGGCCTGTGGGTAGGGGTCATGTGTGAAAGGAAGGGAAGCCTGAGCATCCTGGCAAACCACTGGGCAGTGAATCCATGGGGGAGCTGGGCTGCAGCCTGCACGGGGCTGGTCCCACCCTGCCTTTGGCTGTGGGTGAGATGGTGGTGATCTAATTCCTTCTCATAGCGGGAGCTCTTGTGGCACTGGTGTATCAAACTTGAACTTCCTTGGGAGTCCCAAAGGACAGGAATCCTAAATTCACCTAAATGCAATGTTGATGCTAGTCACACTTTTCCTGGAGTCAGCTTCAGAAGACTTTGGCAGCATCTGCCTGGAACAGGACCATGGCTTGGTCACTTCAGCACCTCTTTAGCCTGCTTTCAACAGCACTTAGAAAATGTTAATTGAAAACAGCATCTGTGCATCTTACCCCAGGCTCCACTTCTGCACTCCCTGAGTGCTCCAAATGACTGCTCCTATCTCCAGGGGCTTCTGCTTGTACAGGGATGCTGGAGGAGGGTGTGCTTAGAGAACCTTTCCAGTAATACAGCTCCATAATCATGTGCAGAGGTCAGACTGGGATCTCTGGATCCACAGCTGTGAGTTGGTGCTGCCAGTGCCAAAAGCATATTCTTTCTGTTGCTTCCAGGGTTATTTTTTAGCTGTCATTTATCCCTGGCATCAGGAACTTGTGGTAGGACAAGGGAGAATGGCTTCTAGCTGGATGAGGGTAGATTTAGATTAGATATTAGGAAGGAATTCTTCCCTGGGATGGGTGCAGAGGCCCTGGCACAGGGTGCCCAGAGAAGCTGTGGCTGCTCCTGGAGCCCTGGAAGGATTGTGAACACCAGGACTGGTCAAGGCCAGGTTGGACAGGGCTTGGAGCAACCTGGTGTAGTGGAAGGTGTCCCTGCCCATGGCAGGGGGCTGTAAGTAAGTGATCTTTAAATTCCCTTCCAACCCCAACCAATTTGTGATTTTGTGATTCTATAATTTTGAAGGTGATCTAAAGGAAAGGGAGTCTAATTTTGGTTCTAAAGCACATCTCCCCTGACAAAGAGAACCTCAGAATTACTTACCTGCCTTTACCTGTTCAGAAAACATCTCCTTCATCTAAGCTGAATTTGAAGACAGCTTTTAAAGGGTATTTCTCTCATGACAAATGATTTTTTTGGCACCGAGTGTTCTTCTCTTCCACACTGATGCTGCCTCCTCGGTTTCCTTCTCCAACATCCCCACTAGCTGCCAGGCTCCAGGTGCAGCCCAAAACCTGCTTTTTGGATGCTAAAATCCTTGCATCAGGTGTTTGAAGTATCCATGGCAAAGGGCCCCCTGGAAGGAAAGGTTTGCAGCAGGAGCTGGGAGAGATCCGTAGCCATGGCACTGCAGGCTGCAGAGCACTGCTGTAATGTGGTGTGAAATCTGTACCCCCACGTTACATTTGGGGAAAAACAAGAGATGCAGCGAGCTGACATTTCCCCCTTGGTGTTTGCTGAGTCCCTTCTGTACACACTGAAGCGTGCCTGGTGCTGTGAAGGCAAACGGGGTAGGAAAATAATAATAATGATGGAAATTATGGATTGGGAAAGGTAGAAAAACACAGTGGGGCGTTGAGGGGGGAAGAGGAGGAGCAGGAAGATCACACCAGACCCCCTCTGTTGAAGGAGGCTCCACCTACCATACCCAGCCTGGGGGGACTGTCCTTCCCAGGGTCACATCCCAGCCCGAGGGGCTGCCCCAAGCCTCCCCAGGTGGGTTCCCCCAAAGTGCTGAACTCGTGTGTCCCCACCTGTCCCAGCAGATCAGGAGAGTGCAGCACGGAGATGGATGTGGCAGCCAGGAATGGCACCGTGCTCCTCCTCTCCCCTGCCCCTCCTCAGCCATGGAAGTGCTGCTGGATGCATCACCCCGTTCCACACTGCCTGTGCAGAGAAAGTGCAGTTTTATTGAGCATTAGGATTGAATTCTTAACTGACTAATCAATTTTAGTAGTAAGTTAAAATGCCTGGTATTAATGGACAACTGCAACCGTTAATCAGGGTTACAGTAGATTAACAGTTGTCAGCATTTATGCTGATGCTGGATGGATTGCACTCGCCAATTCCATATTTTTCTGAACGTGGAACGCTCTGGCTTTGCTCCTATTGATTATTTTCTCCCTTCCTGAGCTCTCTTTTGGAATCACAAGCCTAGCCCACATTGGTATATGCCTGTTTTGCACACTTGGTTTCATGTCAAAAGAGATGGAAAAGGTTCATTTGTTCAACTATTTGACTGTTTAATTTGATCAAAGATGTGGCTACACGAAGACAGAGTGGGTTTAATGAAAGTATTTAACCATCCCTGGCAGCTCCAGGAATTGTAAGGCATTAGTAAAGTATGATTCAAAGAGTTTGGGGGGATGTAAATGAATACACTTAGGATTCACTTACAAAATCCATCTTGTTTTCTGTATTTTATCACAGTAAGCAGGTTTTTTTGAGCCAGTGAAGCAATATTTTTTTTTTTTTTAAAACCAACCAAAACAGAAACAGGTCTTAAACCTTCCTTGGTTTTGTGAGCATTCTTCCTTCATCCATTTTATTGGGATATTTTTCAGTTTGGATTTCCTAAAATCTTTTGAGCCCACAGTCTTCAATTAGCTGATTACTATAGATTATATTCATACTCTGGATACCTCATCAAGCTGTCTAATAGTTGGATCATATTGATTGTCCTTCAATTAATCACAGCCCCTATTTTCATTTATCAAACCCAAAATACATGTAATTAACTCTGAAGTGATATAGCTCACTGTAAAGTGATTTTGCTACTGCTGTGGAGATAACTCAGTAGATTATACTAATAGGAAATGCAAGTTGAAATTAAATTAATGATATCGTGTCCATCACAGAAGAATAATTAAAAACCTAAAAGTGAACAACTGTAGTGAGGAATCCTTTGTAACAGCAGATGCAGATGTTTGTTTTTCTTATTTACACCTTGGGGTCTTGCCATCCTTGACCTTTTGAGCAATTGCCATCAAATTTCCCAGAGGAGATGCCAGAAATGTCCCTGATTTCTCAACAGGAAGGAAGTGGGGACTGAGAAGGTGCAGAGTGGGTAACTGCAGGTTGTTTTTTTCCTATCAGTGAGCCAGTTCATGGGGGAAAAAAAAGCTACCAGATGACATTGTTTTGCTTTCAAAGCAACTTTATTCATTTGAATGTAATCTCTTCTTCTCCCAGTGCTCATATTGAAATTGGCTCAATGTGCTTAATTCCATGACAGACTGAATTGTAATAAATAATATACACTATCCCCAACCCAGCTTGCTGCAATTGGCATGGTATTTATAACAGTCAGGCTCCCAATTGCTCATCATGGCTGAGACTTGAAGCTGCAATTTTATTCATAAACACAACTGTGTGTAAACTGAGGGAGAGCTGAGTATTCCTGTGTATCATCACTCCTGCTTCCAGCCAGAATGGACATGCTCTGGAAGTGCAGGCTTTTTGGGGATCTATTGGCACTAATCATTGAGAACTCAGTTATTTCAAAATTATTTTTTCCCTTAGGGATGGAAATACTTTTTTTTTTTTGTGGAGCAGAGAGGTTACCCAGCTTATTTGAGGACTTACACTGATCCTTCAATATCCCTCAGAATACTGGGGTATTCTGAACACTGAAGAGTCCTTCAGTCATCTCTGTTGGGTATTGGGAGGATTGCATAGCCAGAATTAAGAGAAGTGTATCTTAGAAGTGTATTTTTAAAAAGTATTGCTCAGAATTTGCAATATGCATCATTCAAATAATGTCTGTCATAATACAGATTAAAAACTACTATTTTCTTTGAGTTGGTTTGGTTACTCCTCAGAGAACAGGAATTTGAGGTTTGTCACTGGTGCTGTTTCACTACCACTTCAGCTTCCCTGCCTTAGGCACTTTGTTATCAGACATTAATATCTGCAACAGCAACCAATTATCTTGTAATTTTAACAAAGGCATCAGAAAAGAGAAAGTGCTTGTTGGTTCGATGGTCGTAAATACATAGATCACAAGCAAAGAGCCTTTACTTTTATTATGCAAAATAATGACTATGTAGCTGTTAATGGAATTTACTTTATACTATGACAATTTATACTTGTGCATGTCTGGGGAAGAGCTTTCTCACCAGGCTGTTTTGACAGCTCTCTGTAATAATATAGGAGAGTGATGTGTCTAACGAAGTCTCCGAGAAAAATATCTGGTTTGCATTTCAGAACGTGTCATTCAATATGTTCTGCAGTGGGAGATAGCCTGGGAGAGAGCTGCCTTCCCTCCCTTCACCACATCCTGGGGCACGTGTGGGAGCCCCCACCGGGTAGGGCAGGGCAGGTCTTGCTCCAGCCTTTGAGGAAAAGTTGTTTTTATCCCAGTCTGTAGGTGCTGCTGTGTTTGGTTGGTCTGGAAATCAGCATTTATTGCAGCATAGTGGGGTTCTTGGGGCTGTCCCATCTTCAGGGGCCAGGACTGGGACTGGATGATCCATGTGGATCTCTTCCAACCCAGGTTATTTTATGGTTCTGTGCTGTTGGATTGCACAGCTGTGATGCCTTTTTTTGTTGTTGTAGTAAAACCTTTTGAGAGTGTGACCATCTCAAGTGCCATCTCTGAGCTCTGTGCTCACCCTGTGGACAATGGGGGCTTCAAGCTGTGGTTTCTTGGGCTGGAAAGGAAGGACCTGTTTGAGCATGGGAAAGTGCTGGTGATAAGAGTCTGCTCTGATTACGGTGTATGCAAGGATGACTGTTGGAAAAATCCGTAAATAATGCGTGTGTATCAAAGCAACACCATCAGAATGGTAAATGAAGTGTAGTCCGTGGAATTCCCCATATTCAGGGGCCAGGAATGTGGGTGAATTTAAGTGTTAAGTTGGGCTTTGTTGTTGTTTGTCTCTTCCTTTTCCTCAGAAAGCTTTTCTTCTCTGCTAATCCTCAGAAGCAGCCCAAGAAATGACATTTATGCATATTTCATAATGTGATTTCTGTAGGCACACAGAGCAAACAAATCAATTTCTCAGCAGCACGCTGTTTAAAAGAAACAGCAACAACCTGTGGGATAAGTTGCAGAAGCTGTTAAAATTAATTATAAATGGCAGAAGATATAACATTTGGGGGGAAAAGTGCTAATGTGTGAAGAATAATAAACATTCAGGAGATGAAAAGGAACTCTCTGTCATCTGATTATTTAAACTTCATATATTTATAAATATCACAACACGTTAAAACAATGTACCACTCGCTACCAACAGCACATTACCATTTTATTCTGGATTTGCAGCAGCCTCATCTGCTCTCACAAATAATGACTTTCACCTTTCTAGGCTCAGAGTTTTGCTGCAGATTTGTGTCTGTGTGGCTGTCAGTGCACTGTAATGTTTTTCAAACGAGAGCAGGAGTGGGTTGGTGGTGGTTGTGGGTGGGGTTTTAGTGCTCTGTGGGCTTAAGCTGCTCACTTAGGAGATGCTTTTCTCCTAAGCAAGGGCTTGGGCAGTATGGATGTGACTTGCATTAGAGTAATCCAGTGTGGCTCTTGTCAGTGGTGGATGTTTCACTGGTATCTACCAAAGGAAGAAGAAAATGGAAAACGATCTCTGAAGTGTGAATTGTGCAGAATAAGCCAAGTCTGCAGAAAATGATGCTGATACAGAAGCGTTCCATGGGGTGCAGTAATTTCCCTTCAGCCTGTTCCCAGTAGCAGGAGCTCCACAGCAGGTCCAGCCATGGAAGGGCTTGTGACAAGGGCAGGCAGTGACAGGACAAGAGGAGCAGCTTCAAGCTGAAGGAGGGTAGATTTAGATGAGATATTAGGAAGAAAATCTTGCCTATGAGGCCCTGGCACAGGGTGCCCAGAGAAGCTGTGGCTGCCCCTGGATCCCTGGCAGTGCCCAAGGCCAGGTTGGACATTGGGGCTTGGAGCAGCCTGGAACAGTGGAAGGTGTCCCTGCCATGGCAGGGGGTGGAATGAGATGAGCTTTAAGGTCACTTTCCTCACAAATCATTCTAGGAGTCCATGCTGAAATGCCTTATTTCTGTGGGGAAGCAGATGTAAATTTACCCAGCCAATGTGGTTTTTCAGTGCTGCAGGCTTTGGTGAGAGTAGAGTAGGACCTGTGGGTGATGGAAACACTTTGCAGCTCTGGGCTTTGGATCAAATGATCTTTAAAAGTCATTTCCAAGCCAAAACATTCTGTGTGTCTGGGATCTGTGGCCTGTTGAAGGTGCCTCTAGAACACAGCACTGTGGTTGCTTCAAAACCCACCTGAGCTGTGGAGTGGAGATCAGTGCAATTTTTACAGATACTGAGAAATGTGATAACATAAAGAGCTCTTCTCTGGTAACCAGGACCGATGCCGCTGAAGTTGGCTGGGATTCTGTTCCTGTACAGCAGCTGTACCCTTGTACAGCAATAAACACAAGCACTGATATGAGCTTTCCTCAGCTTGCCTGTGTGTGCTGAAGAAGTGGGATTATTGGTCAGCAATATATGATCGAATTAAATGGCTATTTTTATTGTGATTTTCTGGATGAAGGCAGTGGAAAATTCTTGGAAGACAGCATGTTCCTGCTTGGGACTTTTCACAGTCCTGAGTTTGGGAGTGTTTTGATGGGAGGCTGCTCCTGGCTGGGCAGAAAAGCTGCTGGGTGGCCAGCAAAAGGGCCGTGTGGGCAACAAAGGATGAAGAGCATCTCTCAGCCACAAAAGGGGCTCAGGGAGGTGGGTGGGGTAGGGAAACCTGCCGACACACTGAGCATCATCACACCAAAAGCTTCGCTAAAGCGTGCCTGGATTTTGCACTGACGACTCCGGCAGGGTTTTGCCGTCGCCCCCTGCAGCACCGGGTTGGGGTCCCACCGTGCCCGCCAACCTCCCCGTGATTTTCGCAGCCTCTCACTGCAGTTACCTCAAAACCCGCTCTTAAAATAATTTTCTCCCCGACGGTGCTGACCCGATGAGGCAGCGTCAAAGCCGCTCGGTGTCCGCGGCCCCGCGGGCTGTCCGATGGGATGTGACACTCCAGCCCTAACATATGTCACTCGGTGCTGGCACTGCGGGAGGGGACAGCCCCGGGAGCCCCGCGGTTCCCCCCGGAGCCGGGATGCTGCTGGGCGGGGAGGGCTCTGCCAACCCCCCCCCCCCCTTCCCCCGGCTCGGTGACCTGGTCGGCGGCTTTGTCCCGGCGCAGGAAGGGAGCCGGGACCGGGGAGCCGGGGCCCTTTCGGCTGAAAGGCTGTTAGATCCAGGTCACTGAGTTCGGGCTGCTGCGTTTTCTGACAAAGTCTAAAAAATGCAGATTTGTAGCAGCCCTGCGTTAATGAATTCCGACTGCTTGGGTTTCGCGCTGAATAATGGCCGGAATTACCAGAGATAGTGACTTATGAGATGTGATTGAATATCATCCTTTTTCTCGAGATTAAATTGATAAAATGATGTAATATTACATTATTTTTATTAGCAGGCTTTGATACAAAATTCTCTGTAGAGCAGAAGATTTTGTTATAATAAAACAAAGGTACTGGAATGGGAAAAAATTCAATAAATTTTTAAAGCGTAGTATCATGTTTTAAATGCAATTTTGTGCATATGGTGAGTGAATGCAATACCTCTTTACCCTCAGGCCGCCCACTTTCATACATTAAAAATATTCTATTTAAATGCAGATTTTGATTTGCTATCTGGCGTGGCGTTCAAGGAGAAGAGACAGGAGAAAAGGAGGAGTGTGTACATCTCTTAATTTAATTATATGTTTCTTTTGATGCACAAAGGTACGAGCAGTTGTTAAGTGTAAGGACATGCCTCTGTAAAAAAAAAACAACTGCATGGTTGATTTTTGACTGTAGAAGAGAAGATAATCTCAGCCTCAGCAGAGAGTCCAGTGAGTTCTTGTGGATGTAAATATGTATATATGCATCATCACGTGCGTGTTACAGGCCAGACCACTGGTTCCCAGCATCGAGACTGTGTCAGGACAGTGCTGCTGAAAATCACATCCCAGTTGAAAATTGCTGCCTGCTAAACCAGAAAGATTATTTTTAGCCAAAATCAGTGCAGTAATCTGTGGTTTTTTCGGTGTGGCCCCATCCAATGTGGCAGCAGGGTGCAGGTTGAGGGGTTCTCGTGGGCCAGGGGTAGATGCCCCTTTTTTTTTGTTTGCTTGGTGGCATCTGGATGGCTGTGATTTTCTGGAATTAAAACCAAAATGTTTCTTTTTATACCTACCTTAGAAATGCAGGTGGACTGCAAGGGGCAAAAGTCATAGTAGTAAAATGCTTTGAACACCATGGAAGTGATTTTGCCATTTGATGGTGTGAAAAGGAGGGAGGTGGTGTTTGGGCTGGGTAGTCTTTGTCTTCATTTGTCTGTCAAGTGGGTGAAAGCCTATTTTCAGAACTGGAGAATATTTGAATTTCAGTGCCCTGGAGCAAATAGGTTGAGTGGTATCAGAGATTATCAGATTTAATTCATTTATTTTAAATGTAAATTGATTTGAAGCCACTGGGAGCCGTTAGAAGTGTGCAGTCGTTGGCCTCCACACTTGCTGTATATTATTTCCCTGGCCATCCACTTTTGTCCATCCCTTCTCCCATTCTTTTATCTGACTGGTTTTTCCCTCCTATCTCAGAGATCTGAGTTTTGGGGCTCTGTGCATCACAAAGAGGGTGTGAAGCCTCTTCTCCCGACAAGTGCTGGAACATTCTGGCTTTGCTGTGGCTGCGGCCCAAAACGTCATCTCCCGGAGCCAGAATTCTTCCCTGCATCCAGCAGCTTCTCTCCTGTCATTGAAACACAGAGATAATGCAGGTGTTAGTGGTGTAATGGGATGCTTTCATTGGGACAGGCAATGAAGGTTATTCCTGTGGTCTTGGGGAGGGTATTGGGCTCCAGTGGGGCTGAGTTTAAAAGCCACTGGGCTCCCACCTCCAGGCTGTGCCAGCTCCCTGGGCACAGCTTCCCTGCTCCTGCCAGTTCAGTGCAAAATCCATGTTTTCAGGGGCTCCGTGACTCACCAGGAGCAGTTTATAGTTTCCTGTAAATATAAATTCAGGGCTGTACAAAAGAGTGCCAAATGTGTGTTTCTAAGTCTATATATAAAATTATTTGATCTCGCAGGGCATCGCATTTGCCAATTTTTCTCTTGGGCACATAGATATTAAAATCGTATTATGCCCAATATGTGGTTGTAAAATTGAAGTCGCAGTGGAAAGGAATATTACAATTTTCCCCCTTTAATATTAGTCTCAAAGAACGTGTCCTTCTGAAGAAAAGGTTATTTGTCTAATATGCTGGAGAACAGTTCACAAAATTAACTAAGAGTTATCCCCAGAAAATGAGCTGCAAAGAGAAAGCAACCAAGGAAGCTCTTGGGATGCAAACCCTCCTTGGTTTTCCAGCACCATTGCAAACTCTTGATTTCTCAAGCATTGTAAGTGTTAGGGTGATATTGAGGGGGATTTAAAATATGCCCTTCTTTCCGGGGAGAAGTAAGTCCCAACAGAGAATCACAGAATAGTTTGGGCTGAAAGAGACCTTGAAGCTCATCTTGTTCCACCCACCCCGCTGCCATGGGCAGGTCTTCCACTAGACCAGGTTGCTCCAAACCCCACCCAACCTGGCCTTGATGTCCCTCTCCTCCTTCAGCATTCAAAATTAAAAGCATTTAGAAATAAGTATAGCCTTAAAATAAATGTTAATAGGTGAATAATAAATCTAAAATATCCAGGGAAGCGCTGGTGATGTTACCTGCCTTGTGAGTGCTTAACTCAAGACTCTGCAATTGCAGACTGATTATTTTAGCTGCTTTTGAGGGTATTTTTTATGGCAAATGTGGTGGGAGGAGAAAGAAAATCAGTGGAATTGGTTTACATATTGCCTTAACTACTCTCACAATAGTGGAAAGCTCTCATCAAGTATGTATCAGATTATTTTATGCCAACATTAATATTGGAAGCACACATGTAATCTGGAGTCAGCAGGTTCATACACTACTATCTCATTAAATTTTCAGGCAAAAGCTGCAAAAATTAATTGGAGGCGTGTAATAGTTTAGAATGTGAGCTGGCTTATGGTAATATAAATTACATGAGGAGAAGACAGTTTTATATACTGAGAGAGGGAAAACTGGTTTACTTTAATGAGAAGAGATAGAAATGTGGAGCTATTTTTTCATTACAGATGCACTCTAAACTGTTTGGACTTACTTGATGAATAGAGTTAATTCTCTGCTACAGTTCCAATAATTCATGTTGCACAGTTTAATGACTTCTAGATAAAAACAGGATTGAAATGTTAATTTCTATGAAGAAATTGGAGCACTCTCATACATCAAGCTTTTTTCTATTAAACTACTAGTTAATTTCACTAAACAAGTCTCTTAGAGATATTTCATGGTACATAGATTTTTGAATTTCTCACCTGCTTTGTTTTATTCCGTTGGCCCTGAGCATTGGCTACCACAGAGCGCTGCTGGGATGCGGAAAAATTTCAGTTGCTCTTAACCTGTCTTTATGAGAATTAATTTTAATTTTTTTTCTGCAATGCGCCCTGTGATGTTTAGGCCTGTTGGTGTTTCCTCTGTATTTCCCAGTTGATCCATCTGGTGAGGGATTGAAGATCTCTGCTGCCTGTGCCATCCATGCACAGCCAGTGGGTTCCATCTGAACAGGAGCTCAGGGAGCTGCTGGGTGGTTGGTAGTGTCTGAACTGTGCTTGAACCTCCTCCTTAATTCAGTTTGACTACTGGTCTTTCTGTGTGCTGCCTAGAGGTTGGGTACTGCTGGTTGATGCTGTGTAGAGAGGACAAAATTGTTTTTTCTTTTGCATATTCTTTGTTTCAGGAGTTTCTCTGCTAACTTGGATTTGTTTCTGCTGTTCCAGTCCAATTTTCATCATCAGAGATGAGTAGTTCTCTCATCAGCCTTGCCTTTCCCCTGTTTGGTGCCATCCCACTCACTGTTGCGTGTACTCGTCCGTTCCCCTTCTGTCACTTTGATATTTGCAGTTTCATGTTTGGTATTTCTGGTATTTTGTAACATCTGCCCAGGGCAATGCTGGAGTCACCATCCCTGGAAGTGTTCAAAAAATATCAAGATGGGGCACTTAGGGATGTGTTTTAATGGTGAAGTTGGTAGTGCTGGATTAACTATTGGACTCTATGGTCTCAGAGGGCTTTTCCAACTTACAAAGTTCTGTGATTCCATGATCTTTACATGGGAACTTCATCGTACAACCTCCCTTAGTAGAAACCATGGGTCCTAACTAGGGTTCTTCTGGGCATGGAAACTCCCCTTTCCATGGGATTGCAGAACTCATGCTCCCGTTGGAGGTACCTCCTGCCTGTTCACCTCTAAACCACGTCCTCAAGTGCCTCACCCAGACATTTTCTGAACATTTCCGGGGATGATGATTCCACCACTTGGACTGTAAAAGAGCAGGGAGATGGAGAGCCAGGACTCACTGATGGAGAAGCTCCAGCTCCCACAACATGACCTATGGCAGGGAGGGAAGGCATGGGCTGCCCAGCACAGGTGGCACTCCCTTGGGTTGTTGTGCTTCTAAAGAGCAGGATTTCACCTGTTATGTTCAAAAAAGGCTGAATTTTGTGCACACAAGACAAGCTTCTAACCTTGTGCTCTAGCTGCACAATTTCATGGGGTTTTGCGTGTGTGGTGAAGAAGGAAGCATCATCCAGGTGGAGGTGTCTGCCAATTTAGCAAGGCAGAGCACTCTGGGCCCCAAATTGCTTGCCAATGAGTCAGTGATTGTGGGGGACACCACCGTGGAGCTGCAGATGGGCTCTGCTTTGGGGCCCAGAGTGCTCACACCACCTCCAACCTGGTGGGACGTGGTCGGTGCCTCCTGCTACCCAAAGAAGGAGGAATTTTGGGGTGTGGTGACATCAGCCAAGTTCCCATCCAGGTGGGAAGGTGAGGGCCTGGCCGCTGGTGGGAGGGAGCCGTGTTCCTCAGGCTGGTTCCCCCACTCCATGCCTTGGGCTGTTCACCCTGAAAGGCCCTTTTATCCATGGACCTTGTTCCACATTGTGTGTCCCCAGTGTCCGACACCGGATTAAACAGAGTGTCACGCGTGCGAGGTGTACCGTGCAATTATTTTAACCCATTTTGCCTTCTAGTGTGGAAAATCTGCTTAAAATAGGACTTGCTAAAGTCATTGTACCATATACAAAGGGGTTATTAAAATGCACTCTCGAAATAGAAAATAGGATTAGAAGAGACACTTTGGCTTTGAGGCCTTCTCCAGCCGAAAGAAGGCCTCATGGCCAAAATGTCTGCTTTAATCTCATTTTCTGTTTTCTGGTAGGAATTTTAACTCTCCTCACCCCATCCCAGCCCCCCCTGTCTCTCTCTGCCCACATGCTGGTCTGGCACTGCTCAGCTCCCTTCCCACAACTGGGGACTCATAAGACAAAGGGATCTTTTTCTGTTGTCATAATATCAAGACATTTTATTTCCAGTCCAAACAAATTCCCCCCAAAACCCACAACCTGTTTCTGTCAACTGACTTTTGGTTGTTTGCACTAAGTCTCACATCTATCAGAATTCCTTGCTCTTCAGTCCTGGTGAAGGTTTATTGTGCTTCTGAGTCCTTGGGACAAAAACCACCTGGAAATCCTAATTGTTTAGTGAAATTTTGAATTTTCCATCTCTGAAGGTAATTTGGTAGTGAACACCTGTGATATGGATACCTCTTTATATCTATATGCTCTTATATCTATATATTAGTTGAAATGCAAAAGCTGCAAGCTACTACACCAACAAATTAATGTTGGAAACATGTCCTATAATTTAAATTTGACCTTTCCTGGATAATATCAAACTGATATCTAGTTGCTTCATTGCCTTCTAACATTTTGATTCCTAAATGGAGTTTTTAATTTAACATGCAAAAATTTATGCTCCAGATTAGGGAAAAAAACAACCCCAAATCTTGCTGTAGCTCTTAATTACAGTTAATTACTGTATTTCTTAATTAGATTCTTAATTTCCAACTATTTAACTTCAGTGAAACAAATGGAAAAGCAGCAGTCCACAGAGAGCCCATCTGAAGGAAGCAGTCGTGTTGGTTTTATATTTTTGTATTTTGAAGGAATCCTGAAGGCATTGAATTTTATTTCCATAACTGGGAAGGGCAGCGATCTGTGTTTATAATTGTGGCAGGAAAATTCTGCAGGAAAAGTTACTCCTTTGGAAAGGGTTTGCATCCATACTGCAAGTTGGAGAGGGGAGAGAGGGGTGCCAGAAATAAATGCAGGGAGATATTCAGGTTACTTGTCAGTTGGAGTAATAAGTATTTGAAGAACTGGATTTTTAAGTGCAGAAACCTTTTGGATGTTTGCTGTTGGAGTCTCAGAACTCCTCTCTGCTGGGTCACATCAGTTTGTACCTATGTGAGTGGGTGTGGAAGTGTCTGAGATGAGGCTGGAGCAGCCTGGGATAGTGGAAAGTGTCCCTGCCCATGGCAGGGGGTGGAATTAGATGAGCTCTCAGGTCCCTTCCAACCAAACCATTCTCTGAGTGCTCATGGGAAGGTCCAGCTCTGATGTTTGAGTTTCCTCAGAAGATGCTTCACCTGCCCAGTCGCCCCAAGTCAGAGCCTCCCTGCGTCCCGAGTGCCCCAGATCTCAGGATTTTTATGTTTTTCCTCGCAAAACAAAACTAAACTTTAAACCCCCGCCCCAAACCACGATGTTTGAGTGCAGTGCAGTACCAGACACCAGCGTGTTTCTGCCTCAGGAAGGCTGATTCTCCCTCGGAGGTGGATACAAACGGTCAGCTTTAAACCCTGTAACAAAAGGTTAATTTTTCTTCCTTGACGTCTTGCTGACTAAGTCAAACCCCGACCATGAGGTCGTTGGCTGTTCCGTAGGTTTCCAGAGAGGGCTTTATACACCCGTGATATCAGTTTTGTGTCTCTTGGCAACAGATTGGCTCTGGCACCCCGAGGACGGGGCGCGTTGGCATTCGTGAACTGCCAAGAGACACAAAGCGGATGCTGGGGGGATTTCGGTGCCTTGCTGAAAATACATTAAAATACGCTTCCTGCCGTAATAATGTGTTTCGGAAAAACGAGCTTTTTTTGTTGTTGGGGTTTTGTT
>VZTR01033168.1:36548-48632 GCA_013400775.1 Chaetops frenatus
ACCTGGAGCCAGTCCTCCCCCAGCCTCATTTATGGGTGTGTTTGTAATACCGGGGCTCCCGCTGCCCTTTGCGGATGGACGCGTCCTTGCCGGAACGCTGCTCACCCTCGCCCAGGGGTGATGCCTCTGTTGCAGAGCTGTTTTCTTTCCCTTTTTCCTCTGCGCAGGAAAAAGGAAGGAAAAAGCTGATAAGAACCATAAGATGAAAACGTTAATTTGTGGTTTTTTTCCTTCAGGGAAACCGTCCCATCTTTGAGAGAGCTGTGAATGCAGCATTTTGTTGAGGTGCTTGTCTCAAAAAATAGAAGGGAAAAAAGCATTAAAAGAGGCGGTTTTTTTATATTATAGGGCTAATTATGATGTGTCTATTAGATATCTTGGCAAAATCTTTTAGTGCCTTATGTGCATAACCAGGACAAGTGCTGAAACCGTGTAGAATAATTTGTAATGCACGTCACAGCCAAAAATTTACTGTCATTCAATCAGTGAGTTAAATAAGCGTCATCTTACCAAGCTTTGAAATCACCCATTTCATTACTGCAAATTACATGTACAGCGGTGAGGAAGGACAGCAGCTGGGAGGTGCTGCACAGGCTGGGCTGTAGGAGGACGAGGATGCACCTGGGGATCCCTGCAGTGTCCTTTCCAGGTAACCATGGCCACTCAGATGGGGCAGAGGAGCCACAAAAACTGGAGAGCAGATTGCTGCTTTTGTTGGATCTGCAGGTGTTGTGCTCGTGGCCAGGCTGAGGTGGTGTATCAGGGCAAGGTGTGAAAGACCCAGCTCAGAAGAGGCCAGCGTGGGAAAGAGGAGCTGGAGGGAAGGGGCAGAATGTGAAATTTTCATGTTTCAGATGCGGTGTGGATGTGCTTGAGGAAGCTGAGGGAAGAGCAGACAGCAGGGCAGAGGGTTTGGGTGGTTGGTGTGTGTGTGGCTCTGCTTGGAGGGGCTTGGGCTGGTGCAGCTGCTTTGTCTCTGACCTGGGTGGTGCAGAGTTGTTTGAGGCACGTGTGATGGTCACCTGAGAGCTGCAAAAACACCCCTCTGTTTTATACACAAGGGTAGATTCTCTTCTCTTTGGTGCTTGTTCCACTAAAGACCTCTTACCTGCAGTTAGGGAGATGCTTATCAGGGTGTGAGAGATGTCTGAGGAGTTCTGGGGTGGCCTTCAGCTAGGAAGACAATTCTTAGAGACTCAGAACAAGTGGTGATCTCGGCATTGCTTCTTTTCATGTTAAATTACACCATCCTCCTTCTGTTATTGTCACAAATCTGAAGATTCTTCCCATTTTAAATAGAGCACGTGGGAAGATCTAAACAGGCAACTTACTCTGTATCTAGTGGGAAGTTGATACACGTGCCATCAGCTACCCTGGTATTTCTTCTCCGTTAAACTGTATTCTCCAGACCATTTTTAAATGTGTACATAGCCAGTGTTAATTTCAAGGAGACAGATTTTTAAAAATACATATACTTAAAAAGTGATGGAACCCATAAAAAAATCTATTTAAAATCAATTGTGTGCAAGAAGAAGTCTACAAACAAAAGGGCAGAGACAGGCATATCAGCTTTAATTTAGTACTGGATTCCCTTTGACAGGAGCCATTTAGATAGAGGGCAAAAAATTATCTCCCTGAAAAAGGCAGTGATTGATCACATGTTGGTAAGTGAATCAAGTCTGCAAAAAACAGAGGCGATTAAGGGACAAAGAGGAATTATCATATTACAATGTTGCTGCCTGTCAAACCTCCGTCTTGTTGTGCATTCATGTGTCACGTTGTGACATTCGATCAGCGCTTAACTCCCTGGGACAAAGGGATGGTCGTTAAAAATCTTTAAATGCTGCTTGGAATTGTGCTGAGGGTGTAAATCCGTGTTTTGACTGCTGACAGAGATCTTTATGCCCACAAGAATAGATACACAGGACCTGGCTGACAACTTATTAAGTAGATCTTAGCACCAGGGCGTTTCCAGCTCTTTCTCCTCTTTGGTGTTACTTTGCTGGCCATGACGGGCTGGGCTGGGAGGTGCCAGGGAGAGCAGGCTGGCACTGCTCATGGACAGGTAAGACAGCTGGAAGTTGGTGAAAACGAAGGTGTTAATCTCCAGAAAATGGAAACTGTAGACAAGAGGTGAAATGGGAAGGATGAGGATGGGGTGGAAGAGGGTTTGTAGGAAGAAGTGGGAAAAATGAAAGAAAACGCAGTGAGTGGCAAAGCTGTGGGGAGAGTCTGTGGGCTCAGGTGGGCTCCGGGGTTAACAGCAGCCGTGGGTGAGGCTGGAGACAGAGGAGACAGGACCTGCAGGTTCTGTGTCAGCATTTTGCCCAGCCTAGACCCAGTTAAAGCCTCTCCCAGCTCAGCTGCTTCCCGGTGGCCGTGCTGGAGAGGAGTGTGTGGGACGTGGGCAGCGATGAGCAGTGACAGGCACAGGCAGCGTGTGGCAGCTCCATGGCTCAGCCTGTTCCCTGCTGAGGTGCTGGTGTCCTGCTCCCAGGGGACAGCAGCCTCTGGAGACCATGGCATGTTCATAAACCTTTCCTAGAAACCTGTCCAGAAATGTGTTAAATCTTTAAAATAATGGGCTGCATTTTAAAAAAGTAATGAATCTTTACTTCCTGCATTTTGTGGCCTTGGCAGTTGCTCTCAGAGTGCTGCTGGTGTGGCTCTCTCTGTCCTTTCCCATGTGGGTCCTGCTCTGGCCGCACACACTTGGATGTGCAGGAGCTCCACTGGAGAAGCCACCTTGCTCTGCCAAGTTTCAGGGTCATGCTGGTGTGGGGTTTGGAACCAGATGCTCTTCAGGCTCTCTTTCTAACCTAGACAATTCAGTAGTTCTATAACTCTGCTTTTCTTGGATTTTCTGCTTTCAGTGTGTACACCTAAGCAGGGTCTTGCCTGCCTGGCTCTGTACACAAGATTCACCTACTTGGAGTTTTTTTTAAGAAAAAAGGAATGGAGAACAGCTGTGTGCCTCATGCCAGAAAAGCATGGGTAAAGATACTACATGACAAAGATGAGATAAAAGCAAAACAAAAATCACAAACCAGCAAAGTGGTAGATCTCTGAGAACCAGCCTTTGTGATTTTCAAAGAGTCTCTGTTTAAGCAAGTGTCTTGCTTGGATGAGAACAGAAAACAAGTAAAGCATCAGCTTATTGTCAGGGAATAGGTTGATACTGGACTGCTCTAAGTATCTGCATCGTGACTGTGTGTCTGAATATCTTCATCAATAACCTGGAAAAAAGGGGTGGACAGGGAGTTGGTGGCTCTGAGGCAGTGAGGGATTCTGTGGCATCACTGGTGGGAGGCAGCCCTGTGCAGAAGGAGGCAGAGCTGACATTAAGGAGGATCACACAGTCAGATGAAAGCCACCACTGCCAAACACAAGGCTGGGTGCTTGGGAAGGAGCATTCCCAGCTGCTTGCACACATTGCTGTGCTTTCAGTGAACTGGAACCACTGGGGAAAAAGACCTGAGGGTCACTGTGGACAGCTCAATGAAGACATCTGCTCAGTGTGCAGCCACTGTCACAAAAGATCAAACAAGGCGTGAGACCATGGGAAGAATAGGTGAGAAAATATGGAAAATATTATAATGCTGTTACGAGGGTGCTCAGAGTGTCCCAGTGAGTGTGTGGTGGGAAGGTCACCCCTCATGCTGCAGCGTGGGAAGTTTTTGAGAGGTGGTGGCTGAAATAGAATCACACAATCATAGAATGGTTTGGGTTGGAAGGGACCTTAAAGACCATTTCATTCCACCCCTCCTTCCACTAGACCAGGTTGCTCCAAACCTCGTCCAACCTGGCCTTGGTCACTTCCAGGGATCCAGGGGCAGCCACAGCTTTTCTGGGCAATCTGTGCCAGGGCCTCACCACCCTGACAGGGAAGAATTTCTTCTAATATCCCGTTTAAACCTCCTCTCTTTGAGCTCAAAGCCATTCACCCTTGTCCTATCCATAGTCACAGCTTGTAGCCACATCTGCGTAGTTGAAGAGATTGGGGCTGTTTAGAAAGATCATGTGAGTAAGAGGATTTGTGTGAGAGGTTTTGTAAACTAATGTTTGACATATTTAACCTTTCTCAAAATACGAGGAGCAAAGGAAAATCCAATAAAACCAGGGGCATGCACTGGGCACTCTGCAATTGATGTTTCCCCCTGGAGCTCACTGAAACACCAGAAATGTTGAGCAGCCCCACACTGCCCCTCAGCCAGCCCAGTCCTGACCTGTTCCCTCCTCCCTGCTCCTGCCTTTGGAAGTGTTGTCCCCTCCTCCATGGACAAGCATATTTTAGCCTGTTTGACACCTTCTGGCAGCGTGTACTGAAACTGCTTTTCATACTGCCTTAGAAATACGGTCGGTCACAGCGTGTTCTCCTCTGCTACCAAATCCTTGCTGAGAATCTGAAATATTTTGAAGTCACATTCAATTAACATGACTTCTTTGGGAGCACAGGGCTTCTCTCAGCAGTGTTTTCAGCAGCCTCACCGTTGCCTTTGTCAGACAGAAATGCATCTTACACTCCAGCCTTGATGGAAGTGATAGGGAAATCTCAGAGATCCTGTGGGGGGTCCCTGGTTGGGGCTGGGGTATGTGGTAAAAGCTGGGGTACAGGATGGTTAGGCTGCAGCTCTTTTGAAGGGGAGCTCCACACACATTCCTCTTCTTCATACTTTTCCCTTTGAACTCAAGAATAATTCTTGAACTGTCAGGGATGATTAATGCATAGATACTGAAAAACATAGTTGGCTTTTAAAAAGTGTAGTTACTTGGAAATATGGGCTGGCTGCCATGGAAGAGGGTGCTGTAGGAGTTTATCTGAACACAAAATGTTGGAAAGTCAAATTTTACAGTCGTTTAATTTGTCCAGTGTTTTCAAATAAGGATACTAAATGAATATATTTAAAACAGTGTTACTCGGGTAAAGTATTTATTTGACAGGGTCTCTGTGAGTTCACTGGTACAATACTGGAACAGCACAATATTGTTCAAAGTGTAGATGGAGAGAAATGCCTGCTCAGTTAAAGCCCTGGCAATGCTGCCCCAAATGTGAGCATGCAGAAGGCAACAAGCAGCCCTGTCCCTGGGGTGTGTCCCTCGAAGGTGGCTTTCTCTGCAGGGGCAGCTGCAGTGGCTCTGTGTTAGAATCACAGAACCGTTTGGCTTGGAAGGAACCTTAAAGACCATCGAGTTTCAATCTCCTGCTTGGCAGAGGCACCTTCCACTAGACCAGGTTACTCAGAGCCCCATCCAGCCTGGCTTTGAACACAGCCATGGATGGGGAATCAACCATAAAGGATTAATCATCCAATCTGTTTAAGATCTGCGGAAGCAGAGCTCTCTGATGGGCTTTGTTTGGAACACTGGTGATGGAACAAGGGTGAGTGTTGTCCCAGATGGGTCACATTTCCTGGCCACAGCTCTTTGCTGTGGTCTGGGCTAGTGAGTGCACATCTGGCCAGAAGAGACAAAGGATGGTCCCTGTCCAGCTGGGCACTAATTGTGTGTTAACGAGCCCTCACCACGGAGCAGGACACTGCTCTGAGCTTTGTGCCTGCCAGGGAGGATGGTGGGGGGCTGCTGGGACACGAGCGCTGCTGGCCATTGCTGAGACCATTACAAGGATTCAGAAATGATTTTTAAAACCCTGCTTCTGCTGGGAGTCAGGAGCAGCTCCAGCCAAGCCAACTCGGTGCCAGGAAACAGCTCGGATGGTGGAGTCTCCTGCCGGCAGCGCCGCTCTGCCAAGAGCTGATCCCCCCACGAGAGCTCGGGAACAAAACAGTGCCGCTTGCACAGCTACTCCTTGGGCACAGGGAATTCATATTAACCCTGGATTGCTGCAGAATTCCCACTGTATTTTTCATGGCTTACACTCCAGGCACACCTCTTTGCCAAGGATCACCCACCCCAACACAGAAGTGAGGCTTGGCCAGCAGTGCCAGGTTTGCTCGGAGGCAAACAAAACCCTGGCACCTCTGCAGGTGCCAGCCTGCCTTGCTTTCTGCTCCTTTGGAAGCACTGGTTCTCCTTGGGAGCGGGCTGCCGAGCCTGTGGAGGTGTGGGGACTCACTCCACAGCTCCTGGTCTATGTGGAGAGCCAGGCTTTGGAGCTCCAGCCCTAATTTTGGTGCCAAACCCGATGATTTTGTGCCCAGAGGGTGGATGTGTTGCTTGCTTAGTGAAACGGGTTAATGCTTCGCTGGACTCCGACACGTCAATGGCTTGGACAGCTCAAAGCAAACAAAATTCCAGTTTGGATTGAGCTGGCCCAAAATTAAAATCCTTGTTTTCTTTTTCCTCCTGGAGTTTTGGGCACATTGTCCCCACATGAAGCTCTGTAGTTGGCTGGAGTGGCATGTTGGTGATGTGAGATGATTCCAGAGGAAAAGTGGATAAACATTTTTATACCGAGGCATTTAGTGAGGGAAAGTTTGCATCTAGACTGCCTTCAAATTAGGATTTTGGTGGACTCTTCATTTCTGTCCAGGATTTTTTTGTGTTTCCAACTTGTAATCTGTGGGCCAGGTTTGTAATAGCTTTTGGGAATTAATCCATTTGAAAAATGCAAATAAGAGGGCAGCTGAAGGCAGGTCTCTGCTGCCTCGGGCAGTGAATTTGGCTCACATTTCCAGTGTTCCCACTCAGTTCCCAGAGGAAGGGTTTGAAAAGGAGGAGAAGAAAATCCACAACAGGAAGGACTTGCTGCAGGTGATTCAGAGGGGGATGCTGCTGTTCCATCACTTCTGCTGCTCTGCTCACGTGGTAGCACGCTGTACCATGGACACAGCTCCTCCCTTGGCTCTTCTCATCATCTGTAAGGATGTTTCAACATCTTTACAAGAGCAGAAAGGCATGGAATCATCTTTCCTGCCATCTGTGGTTGCATTTTGATTCCTCAGAGGTTCCTGTTCTGCCGTGATGGACCATGGGAAGGGTTCTCTGACCATTCGTGGGGTCCTTGAGGATGAAAATACAGTAACTGTACGGACCTTTTGCTTCAGTTCAAAATTCAAAAGCATTCAAAAGATGCTTTTTAAGTTTCGCTGCTTTTAGGTATAAAATGCAGATGTTGAAGGGAAATCTGTGGGAATTTAGAGACCAGACAGATATAGCCAGTGCTTTCTTCATTCACAGCTGATAAACCCTCAGAGTCATTTTTAGCAGACCTAAGGCATTGGAAGGGATGATCTTTGAAAACAGGCAGAAGAAAACAACCCCAGATTGCACTGAAGAAAAAACTACAACACGAGCATCCAGTGGCCAAAGGGAGCTTTAAAATGTCCCAGTCCTGGACAAGCATTGGTCAGCATTTGTGTGATCCAGAAGACGTGTGGGAAACCAGGTTTCAGGAGCTGCTGGTGGTGTTGAGCACAGGTCTGGTTGCTGGTGTGTTGGTGTTCCTTGGGCACCTGTTGCTGCAGTGGGTGCTACTCCTAGGTGATGTGTACGTGGACAGCCTGCTGTCCATGGAGTATTCCTGCTCCTAGGAGTATTCCATGTGCATGAAGCCTGCCTCAGAGCCCCTCAGCCTGTTTGCTCCTGCGCATTTGTAGCCACAGGGAGAAAATTCCCACTAGCATTGTTCTGTCAAATGCTTTTTGTTTAAGTCTCCTAAGTTTTCTAACCACTTAGTCCCTTTGTTTTCAAGTCAGTAGTTTTTATTGTGAAAGCCGTGGCGTATTGATAACTATTGGGGAAATTCCCTGAGGCTGCTGAGCAGGAATCTGCCTTGATGACAGAGATGGCTTCCAATTTTTAAGCAAAACAGCCTGTAAATTGTGCCATCAACTAACAAGTATGGGATCCCTGCTGTGTAATGTGTGGGATCCTGGAGTATTTTTATTTCCAGGGTGATACCCTCATGGTAGCATGTGGAGCTACAGCTGGGCCGCCGAGGAGCATCCTGCTTTGGGAAGATGAACGGAGAATATGTTCCTCAGGATTGCCATGCCTAATTAGCCTCAAGTTCTGGTATTAGGAGATGTTAATGAGCTGCAGCATATAAACTAACCGCAGGAAAAAACCTTTTTAATGGCTGTGCCAGTGGTAGGAAGAGGAGTGCTGCTGGGGGAGCTGACTCACAGCTCAGGACTGGTGGCACTGGGCAGGGGGTGGCTGTGCCCAGCTTGGTCACAGGGACCTTATGGCACCCGTGGGCATGGCCTGTGTTGTCCCAGTGGTACTTCAGAGATGAGTCTCTCTAAGCTTTGCATTGCAAGAGGTCTGGTAATTTTCTGTAAAACAGTTTAATTAGCACAGAGGTGGCCTCTGTTAGTCCTTATGTTTGTTGGTTTTGAGGATGCATCCCTGGAGATGACCAGTGTGTCCAGTACTGCAGAGCAACAGTGCACTGCATCCCATTTGGATGTTATACTCCATTTACCCTTGGTTTTCCCCTTTGTTTTTTCCAGAAGTGAAGATAAAGGTTTAGAAACAGAGATAGGAGATTTAATTAATTTGCAATGCTGTATCAAAATTCAAAGAGACTTTCAGAGAAGTTAGTTCCTTCTGCTTCATTTTTACTCCTTTGGCACCTTTCTTGAGAGGCAGGTGAGGAAGTTGCACTTCAATTCTCCCTCTTTTCCATAGACCTCCATTGTGCACTGTTTTACCATACCAGCTATTCTATTCATTATTTCAAAAAAGTGTCCTATTCATGGGTGAGCTGAGCTGCTGCAATGTAATATTGTTATTCATCATACTGGAAAATATGCCTTCTTGTTTTTTTTTTTTTTTTTCCATTGCTTTGAAATTGTGTGAAACAGACATGGGGGGAAAAAAAAACAAACCAGCTTGCCAGGCTCTTAAGTGAAATGATTGCATTGAAGAGCAGAGTTGGAGAGGAGCCAGCAGAGAGCCCCTGAACAGGGAAGAAGGGAAGGGATAACGTGGCCACAGCGAGGACGTGAGGCTGCAGAAAAGCTCTGAGAGGAAGAGCTAATTGAGGAGGGGATTCAAACAAGAAATGTTTAATAAAAGGATGTTGGTTATTCAGTCATGAGGAAAAGTTGGGTATGTCAGGTGGGATTTGACAGAGAGGGGTGTTAGGAATGCCTCTGTGGAGCATCTGGGAGGCCCTGCTGGGAATGCTGCCTGTACTGCTAACCATGACACTGACAAATTTAGGGTGAATGTCAAAGAAAGTGTATTTTATCTAAAGAGAAAAATTCCTCCAACTTCATGACCCGAAGGTGTCAGTCGGCGAGGTCCCTTCCAGCCATGGACCCCTGGGTTCCTGTTGGGAATTTGCCTTGGGGGAGTGGGACCTTTGTCATATTTTAGCTGTAAACTCAGAGTTTGTGTGCTGGGGCTCTGGATTACCCTGTGTGACCTGGTGGAGCTCATCTGTGTGTGCTGCAGAGGTGGCCCCTGCTCCTGCAGCAGCAGCCAGGGAGGAACTGCCCCTGTCATCCTCTGCCAGTGAGTGGCACAGTTGCTGACAGCTGCTTGCTGCAGCACAGGGCCACTCCAGATAGGCTTTAAATCAAAGTTCCTGCCAAAGCCTGGGCCATCCACGTGTCTTCAGGGTGGATGATGAACTTCTGGGTGCTCAGCTCTGACAGAAATAAAATTGCAGCAGGAGGTTCTGCTTGGTTGTTGTGTGAGCAACACGAAGAGCTCCTCTTGGAAGGTGCCTTCCAAACCTGACTTTGCACTCTACAATTGCCACAGGAGATCCCAGAATCACAGAGTGGTTTGGGTTGGAGGGGACCATCGAGTTCCACCCCCTGCCATGGGCAGAGAACACTTTCCACTATCCCAGGTATCTGCAGTCCCCATCCAGCCTGGTTCTGAACACTTCCAGGGTTGAGGCATCCACAGCTGGCATGGAGAAGGCCATGTGGCAAATGAGATCTTGCTAAAAATGCCTCTTCTAGGGACTGAGGGGTTGGTGGGACTCAGATGTGCCTGTGGGAGGGGTGAGCAGTGAGGAGTGGGAGGCACTTGCACTCCCACCAGAGCTGTTGGATGGGTCATCTCCCAGAGCTGGCAGCCAGCATGGAAGAAAGTAAATAAAGAAAAGCCATCCCCATTTCAAATTGTGGTATTTTGACTTAGTTAAAATATTTATCTAAGAAATCTAATGGGGAAATGTAAAAATGTAAGCTTATGGAAGTTCCAAAGAACAGGAAGAAAAGACAAAAGGCCTGGGAGAAATACCACAGTGTTTTCATTCTTTTAATGATTATCTGGTGGGTTTTTTAAGTGCTTGGGGATGAAGGACTTACTGTATTGGTCTGACTGCAAAGTACTCACAGAGCCTGAGTGTGACTGTTCCGGGCAGGGCTCATTTTCTGACATCCTGGATTCTTGGGCTCTGTAAGTGTAATATCAGCTATTCCCCATCCTATTTATTGCATCCAGCTTCTTAAGTAATGGGCCAAGTAATGATGGCAGATGCTATAATCATTTTTTTTGTTAATGATTTAGAGCTCTATTTGCACAATAATTAGTTCTGCACAGCTTCATGGCACAATACAAGAGGAATGCTCTCCTGACTTTTTACTCCACAAGTTAAATGAGACTACTGAGCCTGGAACGGTGCAAGGCACTCCAAGGCTGAGCCTGGGAGCTTCAGACCCAGGATTGTTGTAGCCTGAAGGGTGTCAGATGAGCTTAAATGTTCTCTGTGGACTGTACTGGATGCTTGAAAAAGCCCACTTGGTTCCTGATGGCAGCACAGCTGGGCTGTAGCTGCTTACAGCAGCAAATGCAGACAGTGCCTGACAATCCCAAACATCTGACCCATGCTTACTGAGGGGCAGATGGATCTTGAGAGCTCTAAACACCACTTGACAGAATCAGCTCTTGGTGTAGGAAAAAAAAAAATAAATAAATGTTTTCTGTGTCCTTCTGAGATGACCAAAGTGGTGGTTGTGTGGATTCTGTTGGTGCTGCTGCTCCTGGTCATCCAGGCAGGACTGGTGTGGTTCCTTGCTCAGTTTTCCCTTTTGTGTGTTTGGATTTTCAGCTGATGAGCAGAAAGGTCTTGATTCACGCTTGGCACAACACAGCTCTGATCTCAGCAGCAGATGCCAGATGCTGCCGGAATACAAAGAAATAATGAAAGTAACCCGGAATGTGAGTCAGCTGTAGGTGTGATGGGGGTGCCTCCTCTGCTTTGTCTTTCTCTGGCATTTTTGCTCCATCCACTCTGCCTTCAGCTTTAGTCTCAGCTCCTCGTTTCTCCTTCTGTATTCTTCCTGCAGCTTCATTCTCTTTTGTCTCTCTTTCCTGCCTTTTGCCATCCTCTTACTGCCCACTCCTGTGCCATGACCGCGTGGTGGGGGAGTGATGTTCCCCACAATGATAATGAAAACCTATTTCCATTCCACTTCAGTTCCCTGGCACCCCCAGTACCATTTTTAGTGCCATCTCAGCAGCAGACATTTCATTTATGGAAATTCAGAGGGTTTGTTCTTTCTCTAAACACGACCCTGAGTACTGGTGTCATTGCTGAAGCGCTAACTGCAGCCAGTACCTCTTGGAAAAGCACTGAATCACTTTACTTCTTCATTGTGAATCACTAATTTTATTTTCTCCTAATGCTGCGTGGAGTTTCTCTGGTTCTGGAGGTCACTGGAACCTTGTAACTGCAGCCAAAAGCATTTTAAATGGTCATTGTGCAGTGTAGCAATGCCATCAATCTCTCGTGCCATTATTTTATCTAGAAAGTTGGATTTGATATCCATTCTCATATTTAAAGCAAAATTACTGGCAGGCTGCCATATTGTGTGAGGCACAGAGAGTGGGAACTTGTTCATAAAGGTTTATTGTGAGTGTGACTATTACCTACTGGTTTGGGATATTTTTCAGCAAATCAAGACCTGCTGGGAGCCAGGTGGGTTCTGAACAAGATCTTTTCTTCTGAACTGGTCTTATTTTATTCTTTGGTTTCCAAGCCAGACTGTAGTCTAGCTCTGATAACGATTAGTTATCTTTTTAGTTGAAGTCTCATCAGCATCAAATGCTGGCTTGCCCAGAAATACCTTACTTTTTGGCTTATATATGTATATGGGAAAAAAAAAAAAAAAAAAAAAAAAAAATCAGAAAAAAAAAGTGGAATGTAAGTCCGGGGCA